>SSBO01000009.1:9376751-9462162 GCA_005281725.1 Wuchereria bancrofti
TTTCTACACTTCAATGAATTAATTAATAATAATTAAAATTCATAATACTTCAATAATTTATATTTTATGCTATAAGTAAAAGAAAAAATTGGAAAACGAATTAAAAATTTTTCACATTTTCAAATATTTCATTAATAACACATAAAAAAATCAAAAATTTCCTTGTTGCATATATGGGATAATTTCAAAAATTCCATAAAATACCATAAAATATTTACGTTTTTTCCCTTCGAATTTCTCTTCTTTTTTTATTTACTTTTCTAATTATTTCAAAATATTTGCTCAAAAAAAAAAGAAAAATTTAATGGCAAAACTAAATCTTTTTTTCCTTTTAAATTGTTTTGAAAAATATTTGATTTTGTTTCTCGTTTTTTTTGCCTCTTTAGGAAGATAATAAATATTTCATTTGATGAAATTAAATTTATACACGATATATTCCACTTCACAATTGCTTTTTCTCTTCGTTTCTTTTTTCTTTGCCTTTTTCAAACATTCTTCTATTTCTTTTCAAATTTTCATCAACAAAAATTTTGAAATGAGATAAAAATTGAAAGGAAAAGAGGTTTAAAATAAAGCAAAAATTTTCATCATCAATAGATTACGGTATTTCATTTAAGTACTTCTTTTTCTTTTTCTCTTTCACCCTTTTGCTCTTTCTTTCTCTTCCTCTCTTTCTTCCCCTTAGTATTATTTGGAAGAAATTTTAAATTTAAATTTCATTGAAAAGAAAATAGGAAGAAGAATTTTTGTATGCATATTATTGTTATTTTTGCATTTTTTTTCTTTCTCTTCCTTTTTGCCTATTATTCTCACTCATTGTTTCCCGGTATTTCTTCCCCGCTTTTGCATCCCGGTATTTCTTCCTCGCCCCTGCATTCCGGTATTTTTTCTCAGCCTTTGAATTCCGGCATTTCTTCTCGCACTTTTCATTTTATCCAATTTTTTCCTTCCATACTTATTCTAATTTTTCTTCAACTTAAAATATTCAAAATTGGGAGAATTGAGGAAGAAAACAAATAACTCTACATACTGTGTGCCTAAAAATTAATTTATTAGTGTTTTTTCCTTCTTACTTTTTTCATGAAATTTAAAATGGTTTGGAAAAACTAAAAAAAAAAAGGAAGAAAAGGAAAAATTGATTTAATTTTTTAAGTGGCAAAAAAAGGAAGAAAAAAAAGAACCGAAAATTGACGGTACGACAAAATGATTGAATTTTTCAAGTGGCTATAAAAAAGCCAAGAATGATTTGATTTTCAAGTGGCCTAATAAGGAGCAAAAAAAAAAAGAGCATAAAATGATTTTGGTATGATTAGTTAATATAATTGATTGATGATGAACAGTACAAAAAAAAAAAGAAAAAAATGAAAGAAAAAGAAATGACAGATGTTCATGAAGTGGTCCTCTTTTCTCATCATCTTGTCCCTTTTGCGCCTACTTTTTTTTCCATCTTTTTTCTATTTTCTTCAAAATTACAGTAATTTAACAATGATAATTAATAATAATAGTAATAATAATGATAATGATAACAATGATAATAATGGTATTATTTAAACAACAACAAGAAAATGAGAAAGGAAAGGCTTAAATGTCATTTTTATTCTTCGACATAATCGCCAAAAAAATTTGCATCAAATTGTGCAATGAGAATTATTTAATGATTTTGAACTATTTAAGGTTAAAATTTAGAAAATTAGTTTTTGGAAATGTATTTTACAATCCACGATACAGTTTTTTTTTTTTAATTTTTTAGCAAATAATTAATAACATTAGTTGGATTAACTGATTTGATGATGCAAAACAAATGAAAGTTATCAATTTAATTATTTTTCAATAATTAAATGGTATAAATTCTTTTTTTGATTTTCTTTCTTTTAAAAAGATGCAGCTAATCTTTTTTGTGAATCAAATAATTTAGATGAAATTTAAAAAAAAGGAACTAATAAATAAAAAAATGAATTTAATTAAAAAAAGAAAAAAAATTGCTAATCCTACATGTTATAATATTCGTCATTAAACAAATTACAGTTTATTTGATAAAGTATCACTATCAGATTTATAATCAATTGCAAATGATAACAAGTTGTGCTACAAATATACTTTAATTCTAAACATTGTCAAATTACAGATAAATTTATTTTTCGATCCATTTAAATAATTTTTTTCTAAGCTAATCTATAGATATAAAACATTTTCAAATCAATTAATATTTCAAGAAATTAAAAATACAAATATTTCAATTAATCAATACTATAATATGTTTTAATCAAGCAATGATTTAGTGATAATTTAATTATGAAGATTGAGAATCAATGATAAAGAGCAAAATAGGAATGTTAATGATATCAAACTTTAAAAAAAAAGAAGCATTCAATCATGTTAGTTAATTAGTAAAGTTTTTTTTTTTGATTTTACTTTTAAGAAATTAATTATCTATGAAAATGACAATATGTTTTAATTATGTTTATAAATTTATATGTATCGTTAATAACTTCAATCTCTTTATTTTTTGCTCTTTTTTTTGTACATTTCTAATTTTTCGCTGCACATTTCACTTATTTACTTATACATGCTTACTTATCTATTTACTTATATACTTACTCATTTACCTATTACATTCAATCAATTGTTTACTTACATATATTAAATTATTATTTGTTCTAAAAGCAAGAAAATTTTTTTAATTGATTAATACAAATATAAACAATGAAAAAGAAAAGAGAAAAATAAAACGAAATAAAGGAAACAAAAAGAAGAGGAAGGGATAAAATAAAATTGTAAAATTTTAATAATTTAACAATCAATTAAAATTATTAGAAAAGAGTGTGACACGATCGATGACATGAAAATTTGTAGAATGAACATAAGCAATTTTATGTGTATGCATAATATATATATATGATTGTCGAATGAGGTGAGGATACACTTGAAGCTTGAAGTAAGAACCTGAATTGTCATCTCGAGACTTTTCATAAATGACACTTGTGGCAAAATACTTTTAACACATCCTTTTTGCCTTCTTCTATCTTCTTCAAAACTCACTTCTTTTCATCAGAAAGCAGAAAAAATTACTGATGAATAAAAAAAAAAGCGAGTTGAAATAGCAGAACAAACTTGTGAAACAGTTTTTTCAAGTCAACAAAAAAAAAAACTTATAATAATATTGAAGTAAAAATAAATGAGAATTTTTAATCATCAATATTCCATTCAATTTATTTATTAAATATTATCGAAGAAATCAAAAAGCTAATGAAAAAAGATTTTTTCCGACTTTTTTTTCTTTAACTTGAATATATCATTGATTATTTTCAATTGATAGTGCTATCATTTTAAATTCATTATTTCGTTAATTATTTGAAATTTATCATTAGCAATTAAAATTAGTAAAAATTGTAATAATAATAATAATTATCATTGCTACATTATAATTTATTATTATCATCATTATTATTGTTATTATTATTATCATAAAATTAATATTACAACAAAATAAAAAGTTGTCAGATAAAACAAAAACAAAAAATTCTCGTGAAATTTCTCGAATGTAGCCGCTTTTTTTGGGTTAGAGATCTTGATACACTGATCTTTGGTATTGTACAACATCCATTAAGATTTCAATTTCATTTAATTTATTCTCTCATTGATTTAATTCACCTTTACTATTAATTCCGTTATTGATTATCATTGATTATTTGGTCCGTTTATCATTTTATTTATCACAACCCTTTTTTTTCATCTTTTTCCAACAGGTTGAAAAGAGTTTCTCTCATTCCACGTTAAGTACAACAACTTTTTTTTTTTAAAAAAATTAATTAAATTTTGAATTGGTAAAACCCAAAGAGTTAATGACAATAATATTAATATGATGAATTAAAATTTAAATCATCTAAAATTTAATTTTCCCAAATTTAGAAAATCATAAAATATTCTATGTTGAACTTGTCAATTCAATATCATATTACCTCACAGGTTAGAGACAAGTAAGTTAATCTTGTAAAAGTTATTGACCTCATTGATTGTGCACACATCAGCATTTAAGCCAAAAATTAAACAATCATCCATGATTATTGCATTTTGTTTTGTTTTGTTTCTTTTTTTCTTTCTGAATCTGATCATTCATTCATTTCATTTGACCAATGCTCTTTTTGTTTTCTTTTTTGTTTGTTTGTTTTTTTTTAAGTTAAAACAAATATATAACGATGCAACTTTTTTTTAAAAACATGTAAACAGGAAGATCAAACATTAGTTGTTATCAGTAATTATTGATAATATTAACTTGTAACAGTAATTTATTAATCATTGTTTAATGTTTAAGATTTAAAAATATATATTTATTAAGGATAAGGAAAAAATACCAAATCATATTACTCAGTTAGAAGAAAAAAAAAAAAGAAAACCTATCAGATTACTTAAATGTGGTTGGAAAAGATGTGAAATGGTAAAAATGGTGACACTTCACGTTCCACTCAACAACTTCAGCTGATGATTGTTGTTGCTTGACAAGTTTTTGTGTAAACAATATGAAAGCTTTCTCCCTCTCCCTCTCCCTCTCTCTCTCTCTCTCATCATCATCATCATCGTTATGACAAGTATCATCATATATGGATATCTTCTAACTAAAAGAAATGATTGAATAATAATAAAAAAAAAAGGAAAAAAAATTAAGGGACAAATTTATTAGGATTATAATAATTCTGGTTGCTAGAAATATTAATAAATAAAAGATTATATTTTCATTATCTAATGTTTTCTCTTTTTTTTTTACTTTTTTGTTCTGCAGAAAGAACAATGTTTCGATGAATTGTGTTTTAATAAACAAATTCAATTAAAATATTATTATCATTTTTTATTTAAGGACAAAACTGATGTTGAAATGCTGAAAAATATATAGAAAACATTATATAACAGTAAATAACTTTTTTTTTTAAAAGAAATAAAAAGGATAATCATGAGAAAATAACATGAAAAAATCTGATAAATTTTGAAGAGAAAAGATGAACATAAAAACATTCCAAATTACAACAGATTACAAAATATGAAACAAGAAAAGACAAATCAATGGAATGTTTTGTTATTGCAGATGTAACAAATGGAATTGATTAAAAAAGAAAAAAAAAATAGTGAAAAAAGAAATACCTCGTTATTTTGTCAAATTAAGGCAATCCAATGAAGTAAAGTATAATTAACTTGTTAGACATATAAGAGAAAAGAAAAATTTACCAGTTATTTTTCCTTATTTACCAATTATCAGTTCACTTCTCTTTTTTTTGTTGAAAATTTGAATCAATTAAAAAAAAGAAAACATATATAAATTTAAGGTAACAGAATTTTTTAGAATTATAAAGAAATATATGAGATAGAATGAAAAAAAGTGTCCAGATTACATCATATGGAATAGTTATATGTTTAATATAAATTTTGCTTAAAAAAAAACAACAACAACAATGTATTTCAGACAATTGGCTAATTTTTGAAAGATTTGAATAAATGGATCGTTTAACAGTTAACTTAGTTGTTTTTAAAAAAAGCTATTAACTAACTAATAACTTCTTTACCTTACAAAATAGAAATAAGGCTTTAGTTATGAGAAATATACAAAATTACAACTTTACATTTTTAGCCAAAGTCTAATATAATGACTACTTCTTTGATAATAATTTTCTCAATATCAATATTAAAAGGTATACTAGAACTGATAACTGGTAAAAATATGAAAAGAGCCAAAGTAATTTTAAATTGAATTGAATCTCTTATATTTTCTATACCATTCCATTTTGATCCAATTTCTCAGTCATTTCACTATGCTCCAAATGTGAAGCTTAAATCAAAATAGCATCTGCCACTTCACGATTAGAAATTGATAATTTTCTCTGAAAAAAAGGAAAAAATTGAATCATTTGATAAGAAGTGCTAACTCAGGAAAAAAGACAATAACTTTCTGAACATATAACAGATATTTATCTGAAATTTGCTATTATGATTAGATTTGAATCATTTCGTCTATGTCCAGTAAAATTTATTTCTAATTCAACAGATAGGAAGCAAAAAGAAATAATTCATTATGAATTTAAACAATGAAATACATATGGCAATTTTTATAAAATAAGAAGTGCAAAGTACATTGATATTTTATAAACACTTACTTTTTGTGCTCTCAGTGATAAGATTGTTTCCCGCGGATAAATTTTTCGCTTATTTGGCGGTTTGTAATCACAAGCACCTTCATAAGCGAGGATTTGTGCAATTTCAGTTACAGGTAATCCTAAATCAATCATTAATTTTTTACTAAAGCATATCAAACATTCATAAATAATCACGAATTTCATTTTATTCATCAAAAATTCTACCACTTTTCTTAAAAAAAAAAAAAACATTACCATTTAATTTAAATGCTCTAACAAGAGCAATACCACCGTCGAAGCTTACAACTAATACAGCGAGACGATTAATATTTTCCAAAATGCGACGAGCAACTTTTGCAAATATTGCTGTTGGCTTGATAACACCGTACAGTACGCATGGAGTAGCCTAAAAATATCTAGATGCATCAAATGTTTAGAAAATAATTAATTATTTATTCCAATTAGTTATATATTCGTTTAAAATACGATTTCACATGATGTACCGATAAAAATGAATTTATTTCATATATCGCAATTTTATGCCACATGTCATATCAAGCTGATATTTTATTTTTGTAAGATAAAATCATTGATAATTTATATCCATTAGAATTATCAATGTTAAAGAAGATAGAAAAAAAAGAAGGAAAAGAAAATCACATTAAATTGAAATAATTTTTTTTCGTTTAGGTACAAAATAAAAAATCATTTTTTATAATCACTTGAACCTTACGATTTATCTATATCTAACTAATATTTTAAACTAATTTTCATTAATACAAATGAACAAGCAATTCATTTAAAAGCTTTCTTTTTTTTCAAACTCACTCGAGCTGGTATAGATGCCAAATATTCACTGATAATTTTCAATTCACTCATTTGCACCACCAATGTTTGTCCTATATCCAATGCATAGATACGAATTTTTTCATCATCCAATTTTTCCAGTACACGACAACGAAGTGGTACCTGATTTGGCTCTCTTGGTGCTGCAACTAGCAATTCATTCTCCTGCAAAATAAAATTAGCACTTAATAAATACAACTTTAAAAACCTCCACAATTTACTTCATATTCAACTTTATTTAACAATTTTCAAAATGTTCATAATATCAACATTTTATATGCATATATAATAAGCTCTAATTAAGTAAAAAGCATTAAAAAAGCAAAAGAAGAAATAAATATCCCGCTAATTATGTTAAACTAGTCAAGTCTTCTTTTTTTCCAAGCAACGTCTCTCTATGCTAAACAAGAATATGTAAACTTAACAAGAATCAGAATCAATAAGAGTAGATAAACAATATGATGAGGTACATGACTAGATATAAAATGGATTAAAGTAATTTTTAAATTTCTTACCACTACATGTGTCACCTGAGGTGCACGTTTAAAATGAGCAGCAATATGACCATCCAAATCTTCATTATTAATTAATAAATT
Source organism: Wuchereria bancrofti (assembly GCA_005281725.1). Lineage (NCBI taxonomy): Eukaryota > Metazoa > Nematoda > Chromadorea > Rhabditida > Onchocercidae > Wuchereria > Wuchereria bancrofti. The sequence continues at coordinate 9,384,313 of SSBO01000009.1, forward strand.
TTCTGCTTCACATTCATGAGTTTCAGTAAACACATAAAACATCATTGGCCACTGCAGAAATTGGTTTTCCGTCATTGGTTTAAGAAGTTCAACCTAAAGAAATTTTAAAAGAATTTCATCAACTTTCGCTTCAAAAACTTGCCATATTTCCGATTTAAGTTACAAACTCGTGTAAATGATGAAATTTTCATGCAAAAAAAGAAAAAAACCAAAGTAGACTTCACCTGAAGAGTTACATCACAGGTTTTTTCTCAGATGTTCCACTAAAAAATTCATTAATATGAATTATTACTAAATTTAAATTAATTTTCTCAACATCAGGAGAGCTGAAAAGAAAAAAAAAACCTGTACTGGCTTTCCCAACGGTAGATAGGCATGACGATGAAGGCGGTCATGGTAGATAATCGGTTTACGAACATTTCCTCCTGTCAATTCCGGTCTATCAATAATGGAAAAGTAACTGAAATGCAGTTTTTTTTTAAAAAAAAAAAAACGATACTTTCCGTTTCTGATGAACATTGGTAATTGCTGTTCTTCTCTCTATTTTAAAAATTTTCAAAAATGCTTCACTGACTAAATATTAATCCTAAATTAGGATTTAAAAATTTCTGAAATAACTATTTACCCGTGTCACCATTAACACTACTATTTCGTAATATTCTATAAAATGACAACTACAAATTAACCTTTTCATTCTTTCCGTTTCTTTTTCAACAGTCGTTGATAATTCCGTTCTCCAATTTGCATTTCCTTTCTGTCTTACAAATTGAATCTAAAAAATAAGTCAGCTTACTGATAAAAGAATAATCCGAAAATTTTTAATTAAATTCTCATTCCCCTTTCCACCTTTCTTCTTTCCTTTACTTACTAACTTAAGCATACCTTTAGCGGTTTCGATAGTTCCGGTAGCTGTATTTTACCGTCATCATGAGCCGTTGCGGTGATAACGGAATTTGCATCAGCAATTGACATCATATGAATAAACCTTAAATTAATTAGACAATTAATTAAAAGAGCAACATTTTTCAACCAAGCAATAATTGTACCATTCCATAGTTAATGAAGTATTTATCCATAAACAAGCTACTCATTATAATTCTAAAAAAAAAATATTTAAATTTAAATTAGAATAACATACGCGCATGTTAATGAGTCTTCATGTTTTCTTACAATTTTGATGTTATCAATTCGTCCGAATTGTCGAAATATATGAAGAAGCTTCCACTGCAGAAAAAAAAAACAACAATAAAGAATTAATAAATAAAAAAAAAACAGTATATTCAGTAAAAGGAAAAATCTCGGAAGAAATACAACATACTTTATCCCACGTTTCTGGTATATTTTGAACGTAAAGCGTTCGATCTTCCGATTTACCCATATAAGGTAAATGTAAATCTGATTGCTTCAATTTTCCATAATCACTTGTACCTGTTATACGTCGTTCACCGTGAAATTGCATAACGTGAACTTAAAAAATTTTAAAAATATATAAAAAATAAATAAAATAAATTTAACGAGAAAAAAAAATGATGAAAATATATAAATGATCATATCATATATGCATAAATCATTTAAATAAGAAAAATATCATAGCTGTTGAATTACTACTGATATTTGTAACAATAATTATACAAATTTCAATAATATTTAAGAAAGTTATTGACAAAAGATAGTGAAATATTATTTCCATTATGCGATTATGAAAAGATAAATTAACATTTTAGTTACCAAACAGTTTATAGGACAGAAATTTAAATGTCACAAAAAAAGATTTTCATTATGCTCGTTTTTTAATATGAATTAGCTTATTGCTTAGAATTAGAATTATCGTATCAAGTATGCAAGCAACAGATTACTTTTTTTTTATCACTATTAAATATAATTAATTTCATCAGTCAGAATATACTACTAAAATAATTAGTAAGAAATAAATGATTACTTAATTACGCTGTGATTTCTTGAATGTTTTATATAATCAATAATTAATTTGTATACAATGATACACTTCTCGCAATACTTCTACCATATAATAAAAAATTGCTGGAATAAAATTAAAAAACGAATGAAAATAGAAATTTAAAGAGAAAGACTTAAACCAAATTCTAATATCATTAACGTTAGCTAAATTTGTATACATTTTTAGCCGACAAATTAATCTATTTGACAGATCTCACAATTAAAAATTAATCTATTTGACAAATCTCAAAAAAAAAAAAAAAATATTTGACAAGAAATATCAAAAACAATTTCGTTTAGTTTTTTTCTAATACTTTGAAAAAAAGAAAAAATTTTTGTTTCTATTCATTTAAGTCATTTTCTAACAGTGATTTTGACTGTTTTAGTTACAACACATACAAAGCAACAAAAATATATGTAGGAAAAAAAAAACTGAAATTGATAGGATGACATGAGAAGATAAAAAGCAAAGAATCAACCAAGCAACTATCATATATTACAATCAACACAAATAAATGAAAGGCACAAAAAAAAAAGCACATGCGACGAATTAATTCCAATTGAAAATTTTTAATGAGATCAAAAGTCATTTACTTCCAAAATTAATTTTAAATTATTCAAACTGCCTCTAAAATTCGTCACGATATAAACAAAACTGTCTATATATTTTTTTCAAGAATTAATCATTGAACACTGTTAATTTAAAAAAATCTCACTACATTAATATGCGAAATTTCACTTCATGTATTGATTGAGCTTTATGAATTTGTTAAAAAATTTCAATGCTTGTAGAAATAGTCTTTCTTTTATTTAAAGAATCAGTTCATTAAATTTGTTTTTAAAAATGTTAATCCAAAAAAAAAATCTGGAATCTTTGAAATTATGTATAGAATTTGATTTAGAGAGGAAAAAAACGACAAAAGAGTTAATCAGTTATCTTAGTTTCAAAACAAAAAAAAAAAGTACTATATATATAAGAAAAACCGGAAATCAAAAAAAAAAAAAGAAAAAAAGCCATACTAGATTCATTTCGTCCATTGATATGTTTACTTTTATCTTATTATCCATATTTATACATTTATCATGAAAAAAAAATACGAGCTGAATTCCAGGAATCAATCAGGAATATAATTTTATGGAACAAATTTAATACTTGAAAAACATTGAATTTTATTACATGATATAATTATAATAAACTACACATTAGGATAAAATTCAAAAATATTAAATTTTGTAAACAATAACCCATATTAAGATCATAGATTATGCTTTCTCTTTTGTTGCATTAACACAGCAACCTAAATCAATAGCTAAGCTTCTACTTAAACAACGTTTTGTCTGCAATCGAGCATAACCATCTTTACATTTTTTATATTGAAATCGTGTAAATCCACGTGGTATCGAGCATTTATGCTTTCGCATTAAATGTCGGCTTAAACCAAAACCATTTGCATATTTCGCATCACATAGATGGCACAAATGAGTGTACGGTATATAAACCTGAAATTTCATACTTTTTATATATACTTAATTGACCTAAAATGATAACATGGAAAAGTTCAGAATGGAGAAGTAAATGCACGTACTGTTATTAATAAATCACCCAAAAGAAGGCTCACGTGTACAAAGAAAAAAAAAAAGAAATTTCAATCTCGAATTAACTTTCATTTAAAAAAAATTAATGATAAAATGAAAGAAAAATTTCTCTTAAGAAGCAATTTTTTCTTTCTTATTCTAACAACAATGAAATGTTACTCTAACCTTCACAGATACCATTTACTATGAGCGTTCAAATGTGAACTTAAGTTTGACATTATCGATTAAATATAATATAATCAATAAAAACCAGGAAGAAAGCTGTTTTCAAATATGCAAGAGAGATTAGATACAATTATTTCTTCTTTGTTAATATAAATTTCTTCCACAAAATTAAATGAGTGAACCACTTTAATTTAAAATAAGTATAAAACTATATGAAGACCTTGTCATGCTTTCGGATATGTGCTGTTAATTGTTTTTTCCAACGAAATTGCTCCCCACAATGTCCACATTTATGTGTAAGTTCATTAGAGTGAACAACCATATGCCGATCAACATCTGCTTTTTGCGAAAAACTGAAAACTATTTAATTAACTAAATGTAATATCGAAATTTAATACAATAATGTCCAAATGATACAATTTTAGAAAAGCATAAAACTTCAAATTCCACCTTTTCAAAATCTCACTCAACAAAGCATGTCAGCTCACTTACATTTGTAAAATTTTACAATTTAAATAATTTTAATGCCTGATCAAGATAAAACTCGTTAAAATTAGAATAAACTATAACACAGTAAGCTTTACATATTTGTGTGTGGTGTTAATGATTTTCTGAAGAATAATAAAGTCCAGTAATAACTGCTACAAAATTTGATACAGCTCTTGATATACATGTCGATTCGGAAATTTTTTTTAACATTTATTTAGAAATTATATAAGTTAATTGATAGCCAACATTTCTACTTGCAGTCACTCATAATTTCTCAAATTACTTAAATGGAAATTCACAATTTTTTTTTTACCTGTGGCCGCAATAGCAACAAGTATAAAGCCGACATTTGGCATGAACAGCAGCAACATGCCTTTTCAATGCTGATGGACTGTCAACGGTCACTGTACAATATTTACACTTATGATTCATAACGTGACGGCGACAATGTTCACGTAACAAACGTTGAGTACCAAATTGCTTTTGACATAAATGACAGGAATAAATGGTTCGAAGCTCTCCGTTTTCTAGCATTTCCGGTCCTACAATTAGAAAGAAAAACACAGGTGTGTATAAAAGTCTTTTTAAAAATTTATGGAGTGCTTCAGCAAATCATATATATTTTGAATAATTTATTTATGAAGTTCAAAACCTCCTCAAATACCGTAAAAATAGCGCAAAAAATAGGAACTTCCTTTCCTACTGAAAATTCCTCGCTGAATTTTGTCAGTTTTCTTCTTACACTAAGTTTTGCAAAACCAATTATTGGATCTATCTTTGAGCTAGGTGTGAAAATAATACGAAGCCATATTCAGTGTTTCTATAACTTTCTCTTAGGCTACATAAATGATTAGTATAAAATCATGCGATAACAATATAACAACATTATCATTCAATAGTAAAAAAAAAAAAAATTAATCACCAATCTGATTTTTACGAAGCATATGATCAATCAATTTTGAGTTATTAGCAAAGAAAACGCCACAGTATGGACAAGCTGCAGTCTTGTCACCCGAATGGTGCCGACAGTGTACTCGAAGATTGGCTTTGTTCTTGAAATGCATTTTACAACCTTAAAAAAAAAAAAAACCAAATAATGAAATTATCCAAATTTGCGACAGTACTCTGTTTTCAATATTTTAGGCTCACGTGTAACATAAGTAAATTAAAAATATTCAGATGAAGATAGCTATGCGTGAACAAAATAACGGTTATATATTTCGACAATAATAATGTGTAGTTCAATTTCAAAAAAAAAATCTGTTACCTTGCCAATTGCAATTTAATTGGCATCGTTGATCACGATCCATGACACCAAGTGAATCGATATGATCATCAACATGATTACAATATAAATCGATATCGTCCCAAAGAGTCTTAAAAATTCAAAAAAAAAGTTATAACAGATTTTATTGGAAATAATCAAGGAAGAAAAAATTGATGAATTATACTAACGCTACAATTAACCCATCCACATGCCATCGCTGAACCATCATATATTAGCTCCATAGATGTACGAAAACCACAACTGAAATAATTACTGCAAAACTTTGCAAAAATTAATTAATTGTGCACAATTTAGAAAAGAAAAAAAAACCTAAATTATTTTTGAATGTAACTTATTCTGTGATTATTGCCTCAATGGATATCTTATGGAAGTAAGAAATAAAGTGTGTCAATACGTATTGATATGAAACCTATCATCTTATTAGTCGAACAGTTTATAAGCAAATGACAAGCAAATGTTTTAAGAAATGGTAAAAAATGAACGGAAAGTATTTTATTACTAATGCAATATTAAATTTAAGAATTTAAAAAACTGAAATATTGTAACTTTATAGTGACAAATATTTTATTAGTTTTCCCAATTTTTTTTTTCGATTTTTAACGTATCATACTCATAGTAACGCAACTGAAATAAAACAAAAGTTAGAATAACTTTTTTTTTTTTTCAATTTCTGTCCTTCACTTCATCATCTTATCATCTTAGCTTAACCTATAATTTCTAATTAGATATGTAAATCGCTAATATCTTACAACTCGTATATATAGTAAAACTTTTTTAGTTAATTAAATGCAAACATACTGTGGGATGTTTGCCACATCATCTCGACTGAAAATAACATTTAAACCAGTCCACTGTCGTCGAATATGATAATTGTGCATGTAAAGATGACGATATAAATGATGTTCTGTAGCAAGTACCTTACTGCATCCACTTATCGGGCATACAATAATACTACCATCATTTTGATTTTGAACTACAAAAGAAAACGAAGAAACATAATAAGATACCAAATTATGTCAAAACTTGAAATACTATTTCAGAAAAAAAAAGGAAATTCACAAATGAAAAGTAATTCAAACCTGATAACTGTTCTATATGAGATCGTAAATGTTGTAGTAAATCATTCAAAGTATCGTATACCATAAAACAGCTTGACCATAAACATTTGAAATAAAACTGAAACAAATAAGAATTGATCAATTAACAAAGATAATCTTAGATCAGTTAAACTATATTTCATCCTCTGAAATAACAAAAAGAAAGAAAAAACTATTGACATGTTGAAAACTATTGAGTGGTAATTCATAAATTTAAAACTTTAAAATGTCTATAAACATATTTATCATGTATAAAACTAAAGAGATACACATTTTAACTTTGATATAATAAAAATATCTGCATATTAATTATCCTTCCCTCATATTTTTATCACTTGCTAGTGAAATCAGATAACCTAAAATGGACTGCATTTTATTCCATCATTGTAGCTTTAGTTTCAGTTTCCATCTTTGGTTCGTTTATTCCTTCAGTATTTGCAGTTAACTTTTTACAGTTTTATCACTCTTTTTACTTGTGAATGATAACGATTTCATCTGATAAAGTAAAATTATACTTCGAATCCTTACTAACTTAAAATATGTCTTGAAATTTAAACTTCACTCTTACTTCTCTAATATAAATCAATGAAATGAATACTTCTTTATCTTGAACTCGGGTAATCCATGCCAATGGTTCACTGGAACCTGTTGCTACAGGTACATCCATTGGTTGAAGAATAATTGGTTCAAATTGTTCCATTATACAACTATATTTTGTTAAACAGCAATATACACTGCAAAAAAGAAAAAAAAAAGTTACGAAAAATTTCACATTAAATAGCGCTAACTTATAAATTATTACTTAAATAAATCAAATTCTTAGCAGCTAAATTTAACCTTTAATTTGATAATAGCATTTTTTCATGCTAGCTAAAAATTGATAGTTGCACATCAGATAGAATTGAATTTAACTGCTGTAAGTAATTATTCATCATTTTTATGCCTCTGTCAACCTTTGTATGTATTCACGCTAAGCATTCTTTTAATATGCATAGCCAATTTTTTAAATTAGCAAGTACTAATATCAGTCTTGTACTTTTCCTATATAAAAGAATTCCTGTATAAAACATTTCATAAATCATTTCTTATCCTATCATTTCATATTTTTTCTAACTATTTCTATGAATATGGATATATCTTTGGTACAGATATATTTTTGAGTATTATTATTGCGACCTATATCCTCAGCATTATAATCGAAATATGAAAAAACAATCTTTGATATTTCTTCCTTACTTCATTCTAAACAATACAATTAGCACAACTTTTAAATAAAAATAAAAAAATGCAAATCCACTAAAAAAAGTAATACCAAATAAATTTAATATCAACACTAACAAATTAACAATTTGTATCAGTTAATATTAGTAAAAATTAAAATAATTTTTACCAACTAATTAGAACTAACGAACTAATTTAAGAAACAAATAATAATAAGTTGAAGAAAAAAAATTAGAACTGCTTTAACAATTTCATTAAACAAATTTACAAATTTACTCTTCATAATAGGAAAAGAAAAGTGACAACAACAACAACAAAATAAAAATATGAAAATATTCCAAAAAAAGAACTGGAATGATTAAAGATTAATGGAACATGAGAGAGTGTTTGTGTGGTAAAGAAAAAAAGAAACTCAGAAAAGAACATATTCTACTCTAGATGTAAAGATTGAGAAATACGAAAAAAGCATTAAAATAAGTGAGATGCAGAGAGTGAGAACGCCACAAACAAAAAAAAACATGAAAAAAGAGGAGGTAATTTCAATTTTTTGCAATTTGTATTTGCAAAAGGTTGTAGTTCAAGCTGCGACTGAAAGTAAAGTGTTGTTGTTATTTCAGGTTATCCTGAAATCAAGTATTCATTTTCAGGTTGCTTGTTATGTTTACTTTTACTTCAAGACTTTAGAATTTCTGAAGCATTTCTTATGTTGTCACTTTTTCTTTGCAATTTTTAAGGTTATTTTCAAGCGACAAAAATAGTATTTGATACCTTCAATAAGATTTTTGTGATTATGATATGTGCCATTTGTTCCAATATTATCAGACTAATATTGCTGTTTGTAGTTTTTTTGTTTTTTTTTTTTGTTTTGAGCTGATTAAATTACAATATTTTTTCTGAGCTGATTAAATTACGATATGTATATTACCTTTGTTTAGTTAATATTTTTTGGTTTTGCCATGTTTAAGTATTTACTGTTTATTTTTCTTATGTTTATTTGGTTCTACCATATTTAAATTTTTTTTACGAAAATATGTGTATGTATTGTTAACTTACGTTGACATATGTTTGTTGCCGACATAATTATTACTTATTAAATTTCTTTTCAGCATTGTTTTTCTTACTTATAAGAATTAAGTTGATTATTAGTTAGTTATTTCTTGTCCATATCCATCTAATGTTAAATTAACGTACTTGTTTGTTCCATTATTAACTGATGAATAGGATTGAAGTAGAATGTTATTTGTTCAAATTAATTTATCGATTACTCAGTTGGCATTATTTTATATATTATCTAGCATTTATTAGAAATTTGAAATAATTTTTATCGGTTATATTAACTTAGCACTACTAATTATTTGACGTTTTGACGTGTATTTTTATTAGTTTGGTTCGTTAAATAGTTGCTCAGTTTGTTCACCAATGTACTTTATCTTACTTTTTTTTTGCATAGAAATAAACCTAAAATGTCGGTCGGTGGAATTGGTGTTTATGATCAACAACCGCAAGTATCGCAAGACACGTTCGTAGTGGTTGGTGAACCGGATGTAATCAGAAGTCAAGAAATTACTACGAATGGTGTGGCAAATGATGTTACATATGAAACCGGAAAAGATTGTCATCGGGTTAGAATATTTTTAATTAAGTCATTCAAATTTCCGGCTTGAAGGATTTAAAATTAATGTATACAATTAGCAGCTGTAAGTGACACAGTTTCAACTTGTTCAGGGAGATTTAGAGATTTAATCAGATATAATGTTGTAGCGTGGTTTTCAGTTTATAATGACAAATATTTGTATTTTTTTTTTTTTTAAATTTTAACTTTGCAAATGCATAATTTTATTTCTAACGTATATGTTTAAAAAAGTGATTAATTATGTTCTGCCTTCGAATTCGTTCGGTAAAATTTTTGGAAGTTCAATGGTAGTATTTCATACTGCGAATGAAAAATTTCGAAGAACGATGATTTTATATTTCTTATTTTCATGTTTAATCGCTGGGAAATGCATTAATTTTGTGAAATTCCCTTTTTTTCCTTTAAACTATAGTGATGAATTTGTTAGATAAATTTTGAAAAATACGAAAATTTATATAAAAAATGGTACTACTAACTACCATAATGATTAGAATTATGATGAATCAGAAATAATTCTCATGCTTTTAAAATGAACTATCTTCAAGAAGCAAATCCTATGATATTGACAACAAATTGACATTCTTCTAAATAATTAGAAGAATGTCAATTTGTTTCTAAATAATTAAAAGAATTTTCTTCTAAATAATTAAAAGAAACATTTAATGGAAAATGTTTCGGAAATATTTATTGTAAGAGATAACATGTTTGCTTCACAATAAATTCCGAAAATCTTAATTGATAGTTTTTTTTTCTCTCAATAAAATTTATTTCTGTTTAACTTTCTTATAGTACATTCTATTATTATGACTCTCTGAGGATAATGGTTATTGTTTCAGGAACCTGGTAATGACAGTGTTGCACCTGAAGCAACAACGGTATTAGAAATAGGCAAACGTCGACCAATGTATTTGACGAATGCTGGAGCACAACAATATGGTCAGGAAAGTGGTTGTAGTGTCACAAAGATTCCTCGAAATGATAATTGTTTAGAAAGTCCTGAGCGTTTATTGCCACAAGGTGATAGCGTATATCATGATACAGGTATGTTAGAGTTTAAATAAACATAAAAATGATAAAAGGATAAGAAATTGTAGCTATTTTAATTTAAGAATTTAAATAAATCATTATTTTATAGGCTCAGAATTGGTTGGTACTGATGATGATGGTGAACATCAGACGTTACATGATATTTCACGTTGTGCGCCACGTGAAATTACTTATGAAACATCACAATGTGATGTGCAGCCACAACACTGTAACATACAACAGCAACATTGCAATGTACACTCGCAAAATTGTGATGTGCAAGTGTCGCTTTCAAATAGACGAATAAGTTTTCAAAATAAATCATCAAATTTTAATTTTATATACTCATATGAGTATAAATTTTCGGAATTTTACAATATTTTTGCCACATCTTATTGATAACATTGTTTATTTGGTTGACGTTAAGCAATATCCTATTCTGGATGCATTTTTAGGCTAATCGTCAAGCGCATCCTAGAGAAAAGAATAATGTAAAAAATGAAATTGACTCTGACGAAAATACATCTCACTTATTAATCAGTTTAAGTAATGCATTGAATCCTGCTGAAGCGGAATATATTGATCGTTATCGTCCAAAAGGACGTCCAAGAGGTAAAATTTTTCGTTGCAATTCGAAAGCGTAATTAAATCTTATTTATTGTTCATAAATTTTTTTTTTTCTTACAATTCCTACTGGCAAGCATTATTTTTTATATGTAAAAATAGACGAAATTTTTATTTTATTAACTCGAAACTGTATAATTTTATATTGTGTTGTCGTTATCAGTTATTTAATTTTGTTCCCCCCTCACTATCCCATTTAAGAATTTGCGGTATGTAATTTTGATAGTACCATTATTTGTAAGTTTTCATTTAATATCTGTTTAACAAACGAAAACCATTACTTGCTTTTTTTGATCACTTGATTTAGGCTGCAGTTTTTTATGACTATCCATCAATTAATAGCAATCATTTTTCTGGTTAATTTTGCAGGCCCCAAGCATCCTGTTTGGAATTTTTTCAAATTTTACAAATCTGGTGGACTTACGTTGGGTTATATGTGCCTGATGTGCGGCAATGGATTTACTGGCCCACCAAATACCACAAATGCTACAAAACATCTCCGTTGTAAGCATAAACATGAATATTTGCTGTATTTTGATTTACTAGAAGGTGCAAAGCAAGGGACATTCTTTGGTGATGTGCATCAGTCAATTAGAGAGGTTATTTTTTAAGTCCTTTCTAATCCTTTTTTTTTCTGGTTTCTATTTTTACATTAATTCATTTTTGGTTTATTTTATATTCAGAGGAAGTCTGGAGAAAGTAGTGTTTTATTTTCAAATATTATCATATGTAAAAAAAAGAAAAGAACTACTAATAAACTTTAATTTAAGTAGAGTCATTCATATTGATAGATAGTAATAGTTCATTTTTGCTACACAAAATCTTATATTAGTTGATTGTTATCCTCCTAAGGAACTCTATTCGACATATTAGTACTCTAATTTTTCCCTTTATTGCAAAGTTTTCCACTTCGTTATAGCAATATCTGTGATGTCTAATTTATCATTGCTACTGAACTATTTCAGCTTGTTTCAAAAAGAGGTGTCAAAGCGGAAGCATGCACTTCGGAAGGTAATACTGCTGAAGGTTCCATTCTGAACTATGAAGTCATGAATGACGGTTAGTGAGGATTATTTATTTATTGTTGCTTAATTAATATATAAAATAAATCATATTATAAGGATAAAATGATGGATGGTTGTTATGTTGTTATCAATGCTAGAAATAAATGATTGATGAACAAATTATACTTTTAACATTTTCTTATATACATCAATAGCTGCTTGTATCCTATTTTCTTCTCTCAAAAAAATGTTATAAGCGATCTAAATTATGCCGTATTATTGTCTAATCATAATAAAAGTGTACTTTAGCTTTTTCTATTATCAGGCGCACATCGGAATCATGATTGGACGGATGATACTACCGGTAACTCACAAGATACTGAACTTCATTCTTTTCTCTGTTCTGCATTGATATCAAATACTGTGAGTTGTATGATGTTTGTTTAATTACCTAATTTAACTGAGTATCTGAAAGTATTTGAAATTGTTTGGTTTTGGTGATTTGTTAAGGGGTAGAAATTACTTGCTGATGAAGTTCAAGTGACGGGAAATATATAATAATATTCATTATAATACATAATATAATATTATTATAAAGTAAAAGCAACATTAGAAAAAAAAAAGTAATAATGAGATGCCGTTTGATCGGTCCATTCAGATGCTAGCAGGAAATGGAAATTTTATTTTCAAAGTATTACTAATAGTACTAAAGGTAGTAATATAAAATGATGAAATAAGAGAAGCTAAAATTCTTTCCTATCTGTAAATTCTGGTGTAACGTTTTTTGTTAAAATTTCAACGCTATTTTACCATAAACGTATGCCTATGTCTGTTTCAGTCTAAAAATTCGCTTGTTCGATATGATGTAAGCAGTGGTGGTGAGAATTCTGAAGTTTCATCATCTGGAGAAGTTATCTTCAATGGTTCATCTACTGGGTAAAGCAAATATATTTGTTGCTTTAGTTTGGCTAAAGTTATATAATTTAAAATACTGTTGAAACCGAGATGTATTTGTCGTGAATTTAAGTAGAATATTTCATAACAAAATTATCTTTTAACTTGATGCATTTTAATGTGTTTGAATTTGAAGGTGAATTGAAAGTGAATCGGAATATTTCTATTTGTTTTTATAGCTATTGTAGAGACTTAGCAATGATAAATTGTATGATACTGATTCTTACTTTTGCTTTACTTATATTATTTGGATTAACTTCTCTATATTTTCTGCTTACAGAGATACCGAAGCTGGTTCATCAGCTGTAAGCAGTGATTCTACGGGACAGTTTGCTGGTCAAGTTGAATCATTCCTTCGTGATTATCGCCGTTTGGAAGCTGAAGTATGTCTTTTCTAGAAGACATATTTTGAAGTTGATATTAAATATATGGGATGGTTTTGTAATTTCGAAAAAAGGAATTTGAACGAAAAATTTAAGAATATTAGGTGGAAGTATTTTAATTTGTTACTGTTAAAGTGTTTGGTATTCGTACTGGTATTACGGGTAAAAGATGAAAAATAAGGTCAAATTTTTAGTTTGGTTTTGTCTTTTGTGAGCTATTCTTTGAAGAAATTCCGAAGAACAAGGAAAGAGATAAGATCTGTTAGATTAGGCATGCCACATGAGATGTTGATGGAAAACGATTACCATTGATTGTTTCCTATATTACCAACTTTTTTTTTTTAAATAGTATTGTAATTGTTTCATACTTTTTGTTATCTACATTCTTACTTACGTCATACGTCACTAGGTGATCGTTTCATGTGTTGCTCATTAGATAATGAATGTGTGTGTGATTGAGCAACTGACTGTGATATTATTTCCATCTTAATTATTCATTCTATTTTTAAAATTTAATAATTATTTCAGTGTCGAAGATTACGTGGTGAAGTAGCTGCCAAAGATGAACATATCAAAACGCTTCGTTTAAATTTGATGGAAGAAAGAAATAAGCGAAAAAGTGCACTAATACTTGTACAGCGTGCATTAATCGATGAGTGAATGAATGATTAAATAATAATTGTGAAAAAATTCTTGTTTTTCATCAAATTCTTTGTAACAGTTAGTTAATTGTAATTCTTTTTTTCCTTTTTTTTGTATAAAAAAATTTGTTATTTTATGAAGTAGTGATTTTTTAATCTTTTCTCTTACTTTCAATTCAAATAATGGAATTTATTGTTTCATATTCATGCTGTTAATTATGTAAGTTCTATAGTTTTACTTTTAACTTGCTGCTTTGTGATATTATAAATTGAATGGTAAAATTTTTCTAAATAACATTTTGCTCATAAGTAGATGTATTTTTATTTTTTATTGTGATGATAACAGTTATTTAGCGAATTTATATAATTCTTGATGTGAATTTTAATTAGTTTATTTTAATTGTATTATAGTATGTTTATACTGTTTGTAGTGATTATTTCTCAAAAATAGCGATATTTTTTAGTGAATATTATTTGATTTGTGAATATTTGATTTATGTTCTTCGTTGAGAGGAAAATAATATCAATAATAATAATAATAGGAATTCATTTTTCTTTTTTGGTAGTTTATTTTATTAATTGAATATATCACAGCTAATATTATATGATTTTAGCACAATTAACCTGTTTGTTTCATATTAGATAAGACTTATTTGTTGGATTTACTCACTTAAAGATGGGCTAGTATTATCTCTTCAATTTTTCCAGTTGATAGAACTTCTATTTTTCGGTTGATAGAGCGTTTCTTTCCGGTTGATAGAGCTGAATTACTAGAACTGCTTATTAGACATCTTAACAATACTTTGGTATTTATTTGCTTAGAAAGAGAGAAGTTAGATTAGTATAAAGTAAATATTAAGATGATAAAGAGAATAAGAAAATGAACGGAAGATGCAAAGGAAATGATAATCAGTTTAACCATGTGTGATTTTATACAGCCTCTACCAGATGTTACAATTCGTGGTGAAATTTACAATTGTAATTGTCGCATATGCTGTATTATTTGAAGTAAGAAATAGAATGAAATTCCTAAAAATGTTTCTTTTCTCTTCTTGTTTACTTCCTCTTTTTTTGTTTGTTTTCAAAAATTTTTTAATTTATTAAAAAAAAAAGATTTTATTGTTAAAATTTTATGCTAAATTTTAATTTATATCTCTTTATCTTATTTGTTGATCAAAAAATTTATTCAAAAAAAAGAATGCAACATTTCTCTTTTTGCTAATGATGATATTTCAAAGTATTTTTATGCTTAATCTCATAAATAACTGCTATTATTCAAATTATATGATTAATAAGATAGGTTAAGCGCACGGATAATCTCAATAATGGAAAAGTTGATCCACTTCAAAATCATAACTATTACTAGGAATAACAAAGAATGAGAAAAAAAAGTAAGAAAACAAGAAATTTTGTAATAATTCTATTTTTCAATTAAAATTTTGAATTTTCATTTCTAGTAATCTTGTTTTTTTTTTTCATTTGTAATACATACTTTTCCCTCATAACTCATAATTTTTTTTTCGATACATTTTAATTTTGCGATTAATTTGCGCAATAAATGAAATGAGAAAAAGAAAGTTTTCACTATAAATTAACAATTTAAAATTTAGAAATATTTTCTAATTATTGGGTTTTTTTGTTCGTTGAGAACAAGATTCAAATGAAATTTAAAATTAAAAAAGAAAAGGGAAAAAAAACACATTTCTAATTACTGGTCCTGTTTCATGTAAATGATTGTGTAATGGATGGTTTTTAAATTTTTTAGTAAAATTTTGTTTCCTTCTAGTTTTTCTTTTTCGCTGTAAGTAGTGGAAAAAATATGTGGAATAAAAAAGAGAGCATTGTTGAAAGTTTTGCATATTTGAAATTATAAAAATAGATTAAAGTGGATTAAGTTAATACAAAAGGGAAATTTAATTTCTCAAGCTTCTTTTTTTAAAAAAATGCCTCTACTAGTGAATATATTATTTTGGTAATGATAAATATTATGAATAATTTAAATAAATAAATAAATAAGTTTAATAATTAGTAATGACACTTTTTAAATTTTAAATTCTATTCAATTATTTCTTCATTTTTTACTTTTCATTTCATTTATATGCAAATTGTGCATAACATAATAATATCGAAAGAAAAAGCAAGCAAAGTTACTTTTTTAATTTTTCATTTTTTCTTTTAATTTCATTCATATGCAAATTATGAAATAGTATCAAAAAAAAGGTGATAATTAATATTAGCTAATTAAAGGAAATAAATAAATGTAGAATAATTCTCATTCATTGATGTAATTGGAAAAAAAAAAAAAACGATTGTGAAAAGATTTGAATTAATCAATCGATCAATCAAGCAATCAATAAATAAAAGAATGAAAATGAGGGAATCATTATTATTTGTCAATATCGGAAGTTTTTCAAGCAAAAAAAAAAAAAAAAAAAGTTTAGCGATCATATCGCCCAATCACATCGTTTTCATCCTTCTCACGAGTCTTTCCTTCTTAACGCATATAATTATGATTCGATAGATAAGAAAGAATAATACGGTATTTGGCGACAAACGATGACATATATTAACGGCGCTTTTGCATTTTAATTCATTCAAATATTTTATCCAACTTTTACTTTATACTTTTACTTTATCTCTCAACAATATAAGTAATTGTATCATGTTAAAAAGAAAAAAAAATCAATTTAAATAATACATAAATATTAATATATCTCTATTTCTAATTTTTTTTTTTTTTTTTTGTTGAATAAACAAAAGAAATCTTTTTTAATTTTAATATTTTAAAATGATATATGAAAAGAAAATAATTGTTAAATGATTATTTAAAAAAATACTATGCGTTAATTTCATACTTGCTAGCTATTTATTCATTTATGTTTTGCTATTTATGATTTTAAACATTTAAACATATATGTTTTAACATTTTTGAATAATTTTAAAAGATTTGGATAGAAAAAAAAAGCAAATCAATTAAAATTTTCAATGTTTTATTTTTAGACATTATATTTTTTTTTTAATAAATTTAAATCAATGAATTTCCAGTATATGTTTTCTTTTTTTTTTTTTTAAATTTTTAATGAATTGCTGTCAATAAGCAATCGACTTATGTACTACTCAATAAAAATAAATATTTATTTTTATTTTAAACAAATGAGTGTTATCACTCATTTATCTATTTATTGATTGACTCATTGATAATCTTCCTTTTCATGATTGATAATTTTCATTAAATTGAAATTTCATTCTATTTTTCATTTGTTTTTTATTTTATTAGGTACTATATCATCATTAAATTTTATTAAATCAAAAAACATGATTAATTATAATTTTTTTTAAACGAGCTATAATGATTGAAAAAATAAAATTAAAACTATAAGAATTAAACATCAAAAATTACATTGATTTGAATATCGTATTATTTTCTTTTTTCTTTCTCTGATGTTTTTTTCCTGTTTACTTTCTTCTTTAATAATTTACTGTTGCAAAAAAAAAGAATGAAAATAAATGAGAAAGAGGGAAAATTAAACTTAAATTCAAGTATATATGTATTTGAGTGATATCATAGCTATAAAAGCTAAACAAGTTTACAATTTAAATTAATTAATGAAGAATAATGTTGAAATAAGAGGCAATTTTAAACAAACAACACTTTTAATTTCGTTGATCGACATTACTGTCATCAAAATGTGACAATTATTTTTCATTTATATTTCATTAATACGAACAACTATTATTTTATATTATATTATTACATTGATCCATTTTACATATTTAATGAGAAATATTCTATGTAAATTAAATAATGAACAATTTTTTTTTTTTTTTTTTGTGTATTATTTACTTTCTTTTACTTACATTTTATTAAGAAGAATAATGAAGAAAAGAATGAATAGAAAAAAAGAAAGATAGGACGAGAAAAAAAATAAACAAATATTATTTTGTAATCTCAACTTTTTTTACCAATTATAATCTTGCTATTTTTGATATTACTGAGAAAATGATGACAACAATTTTGAAAAAGGCAATAACAACCGTGATAACAAAATGATAATGATATTTCCTGGTAATATTTCAATTTGAATAAACTGGTAAATGAAAAAAATTGTTTGCTATTTTGAAATTGTTTTAAAATTGTTTGTTTATTATCATGATTATGTTTTTTTTTATGATTAACGTAATTAAACCGTGCAATTTATCATCTATTGTATTTGTTTCACAATGAAATTACAACGATTATATATTATGATTAACTTTATCATTGTATAGATATAAATATAATATGTGTATTTATGAAAGTAATAAATAAAAATATATTTGTTGGTGTTTAACAGTGTATCAAATCACATACTAACTATGTAATTATCTGATTAATTATGATTGAAATTTCAATTCGAATAAATTAACAAAAGAAAGGAATTGTTTTCTACTTTGAAATTGTTTTAAAAATGCTTCTTTTGTCCGTCATACTTTTTTCTTTTTGTTTTTTTTTGTTTTTTCAAAGTAATAAATATAAGTGATACATTCGTATTTATTTGGATGGTATATAATTTGTTTGACAAAGTAAATAGTCATTTACAAAATGATAATTTCATAAATGATACTATATATTTTTTTAAATTACAAGAATAATAAACTAGAAAAAATTCAATAATATCAAATTTAAAATTAAATATTTTTTTTTTGAATAAAAAATAAACAAAAGAAGTTTAAAATATTTCGCATATTTTGTAAATGGAAGGAAAAAAACAATGAAAAATAAATTATAGTTGTAATTAAATAACATTCCTTGAAATTATAATAAAAATAAAGAATATAACAAGAATTAAAATTCTTACTATTTTCTATTTAGTAAATAATTTCTAAATCAAACAAACGAAAAAAGGGAAAAAAAAAAGGAATTTTTCTTTTCTTGAAATAGATTTAGACTTGTAAGTTGTAATCAATTAGATAGGAAAATGTTAAATATCTGTTGCTTCCTAATATTTCGGTTACTTAAAAGAAGAATTTTTCAAGTAACCAAATGTCACATACGCCAGATATCATCATTGCTGGTCATTTTGACAGATAACTTGTTGTAAGTTGTAACAGATCTGATAGCAAATGTTTAAATCTCTTCCTTTTCTCTTTTTGTTGTTTCCTAATATTTCGGATATTTGAAAAGAAAAGAAAAAAAAAGAAAGAAAAAGAAGAGAAGAGAGAAAAAAAAAAGATTTCGAATGATTTTTCTTTTTTTTTTTTTTTAAACATCAAATGTATGTATCATTCTGGACGAAAATAAATTCATTTTAATAAAATTAGTTAAAAATAAATTGAAAATTTGAAGTAGAAATTTTCCTTTCTTTCTTTATTATAATAATTCAATTCACTAATATAATATATGAAAATCAAAAAAAGATCAAAATCAAAATCAAAAAAAAAAAGGAAAGGAAGAAAAAAAAAAAAAAAAAAGAAAGGTACCGATACATATTACATCATTGAAAATTAATCTGATATCTTATAAATCCACCCGTAATCCATCTATTTGCTTATCCGTTTGTTCATATTTCTAACCGTTTTTTCTGATCCCTTTATTTTCCTGTTTTCCGTTTTTACTCCATCTAATTCTATGCTATTTCATTTTTTTTTTTCTTCTTTTCTTTCCTACAATTCTAATCATTTACCAAACAAAATACCTGAAATGAAAAGCGAAAAACGAAAGAAAGAACCGAAAGATGCCGATCATAAACATATCATTGACTCAATGACCCTTGAACTTGTGTCATCATCATCATCGAGTTACTCAAATATGCAACACTTTAAATAGAAAAGTGGCTAAGAAGAAGACGATAAAAAAGCAATAACAATAACTATTGCATATCTTTTCCTTCCTTTTTTTTTCTCTTTCACTTCTTTTCATTCTCTTTTCCTCTCTTTCACACATTTTTTTTTTTTATTAGTTCAATTTGACAATAACATAAATAAATGTGACAGTACTTCAGCTGTTTAAGTGATAATAAAATGACTCATAAAATTGAGGTGTTTAAATGGCAATCAAAAGTTCTACTTTTCTTTTCATTTGTCTTTTTTTTTGATTGAACAAATATAATAAGAAAATTATTAGGTATTATTATCTTTTATATGGTATCATTGGTCATTTATTTTATGATTCTTATTGATGATAATAAAAGATAACATTGTTATTATTATTACTTTATAGCTTATTAATCAATTTAAATCATTTTTTTTCATTTTTATCCTATTTTTTTAAAATTTACATTTTCAGAAAAAGAAATTACGACATATACTATTAGTAAATTTTAAAGTATATACCATTAATAATTACTATATATATTAGTAATTTATTTCCAGTAATTTGAATTATCTTTAATACTTATATTGTAAATATATGTAACAATGATAACAATTATGGAATAATGAATGAATGTTGAAAAGATTAAAAAGGTATTCGTGGTAATCGGTTATTATCATTATCATAATAACCAATACCCATCACTGCAATGCCATTATCACTACTATTATCACTATATTATGATCACATCATGTCATCGAAACATTTTGTGCAATAATATAATCAAACTTCCGTATTCTTTCTAGTATTTACAACAATGATTATCATCGTCATCAACATTATCCATCATTTGTCATTATTGTCAGTGTTCTCAATCATAGCTATCGACTGATTAATCATATCGGTTTATCAAATATTTCATGTAATACTGAGATTAAATTTTTATATTCTTAATAAATCATCTAGTATTCATAACCATCATTATCATTGTTAGTTATCAATGTAATCACTATTATTGCTATTATTATTGCCATTTCTCATTTGTTATCACCTTTTTTTTGATATATGTAATAATCACTATTATTGCCATTCCTCATTGTTATCACCATTTTTCTGATATGTGTAACAAAATTTTAAATACTATAAATTCTTATTAACAATTCTCTACGATAATAGCAAATTTTAATGTGTGATAAACTTTTTCAAATATTTGTTTCATTTATTAATTTATCATTCCAATATGGTTAATGATAGTGAATGAAAAGATGACTATGTGACATGAATATATTTAGATTATCCACCATAAAATTAAGGAGGAAAAATGCATATGCAAATTTTGTCATTGTTAGTAAAGTGACAGTGTTGCAGTGTTATAGTGCCGCAGTGTCACAGTGTCGTTAGTGTGTCCATCGAATGAATGAATGTATGAATGAATTGACAAAGACAAAAGAATTAATATTAGATGTGACACGTGTGACAATCTTATTATTTGACAGTTTTGTGCGCACAAAAACAATGATCAAAGATTAAGGAATGCAAAATGAGAAAGGATGGATGAAGAGAAGAAGGATGAATGAAAATAAATGATAGAACAAAAGAATTTTGTGCATAATTTGCATAAAAAGAAATAAGTTTAATTTAAATGATTATTGGATGAAAAAAAAAAAGTAAAGAATGCTCATCATCAAAAGAATAAAAATGATTAATCATCAAATGTTTTTCTTTCCTCTCTTTTTTTCTATTGTTTTCTTTTTTTGTCCTTAAAACTTTTCAAATTAACTATGATCTATATTATCCATTTGCTTACTGTAAACAAAATTTGTAATAAAAACAACAATAATACTGACAGTAATAATACCGACGGCAATGATAATGATTTTGACGATTAGTCATGGTGATAATGATAATGATTTTGATAGATACTTTTGTAAATCTTCTCAATTTATTTTTAGTATTTGATGAATTGTTGGATTATAAATTGTAAATTTTCAAAAATACTAATGCATTACTGAATAATTTTTTCAAAATAATGATAATAATAACAAATGTTTTCATCTTTGAATCTTTGATTAAACTTGTGAATTTACTTTTTTTTTTCTTTTAGATGATTATCTCAGCTATTTTGTAGACAATAATTTCAAAAAAAAAAAGAAAAAATCTTGAAATGCACATCTTTTTCGTCATAGCAAAAAATTTTCCAATGATATATTCAACTTGTTCATTATTATTGTTATAACAATGATTGTTATCATTTATTGTTTGAATTTGTTTATTTGTTTACTGTTATTTATTAACTTGTTTATTGTTGCTTATTTGTTTACTATTGTTGTTTGTTCATAATATCACTATCCCTATTATCATTTTCATCATTCATTTTTAACACATTCATATTTTCTTTCAGAAATGTTTAATTTTAATTCTATTTAATTGCAATTACAATTTTATGCAACATTACTATTCCAATGTATTTAATGCTAATCTTTCAAATATCATTTCATTCATCTTTTCCTATCATTGTTCTTTTTTTTTTTTTTTTTTTTTTTTTTTTTTTTGTAACAAATATCATTTCTAAAGAAAGAAAGAAAAATAATTCTATTTTGGTATATTTATTCCCTCCTTTTTCTTCCTCTCTCTTTATTTATCCCTTCCTCCCTCTCCTCTCTCTCTCTCTCTCTCTCCCTGATATGGAAATGAAAATCAATCTAACACATCTGTTTAAGATAGAACAGTCATAAAAATTTGGAACATCTTTTTGTGGGTGATGTTTATAGTAAACGAGTGAGAAGTGGTACACTCACTATGTATCCGTGCTGATGAAATTACAACACAAAGGATTAAAAACAAACAAAAAAAAAAAAAAAAGAAGAAAAAGCTTAAGCTAAACAATCCTCATATGCTATGCATGTTTAAAGGTTAAATCTTTTACAGAAGGATAAGACGAGGAGGTTTCAGCTCAGATATATCTACTATCTATCTATCCATCTATCTATCTATTTATCTATTCATCTATCTATGTGTCAAGTAAGTAACTCCACCCTTATCCTTCATATCAACTTTTTTTTTTTTTTTTCATTCCATTCTCTAAAATTTTTCTCCTCTTTTACCAATTATCATCTTATGTTTCTACAATTTCCCACATTTTCTTATATAAAATGTAAGTATGAATAGTTCAGTTTTACTAGTACTAATAATTTCATAAAAATTAAAAATTGATTTTTTTGCTTTACAAAATGCGACAAATCTACCGTTATCGTTGTTGTTGTTGTTGTTGTTGTTGATGATGATGATGATATGATGATGGTGGTGATGATAGTGATAATAGTGACAATTATGTGCTGCTAGTAATGATAATGATGATTGTACTATTGTCAGATACTGGGAAATTTTATTCTTTTTAATTTTTATTCACTTTATTGAATTAATCTTCATTTTTTATATTTTCTTCTTCAGTATTAATTATCTTATCATACATATTTATAATTATATCATATCTGTTGTTTATTGGCATTATTTTTGTAATTTCTTTTTTTGTGTCTTTATCATTTATTAATTTTGATAATGGCAGAAATCATAATTATTACCATCATTCATATTACTGTTATTACTATTATCATTGCCATTATCATGTCAAGCTTAGTCGGAATAGGTATTATCATTATGGTTATCACTATCAATATTTATGCTGAATGAAAACGAAATTTAATTTAATCAAGTAGCACTTCTTCAATTCGAATTCTCTTCACTTTTTCCTTTCCTTTTCTTTTTTATTAAGCTTATTGTAAGAGAAATTTTAATTCAATTTTTCTTCCATAACTTACAATATTATCTATTTATTCTCTATTAATTTTATCAGCTAAATTAGAAGAAAAAACTGAGAATAAATCGTTTATTATCATAGGAATTAATGTTTCGGAAAAAAAGATTGGAGATAAACCATTTTCATTCCGTTATTGGAATTACTGTTCCGGAAGAAAAGTAACGAGAAAGAGTTATGGAAATCAAAACTTTCAAAAACGTATCCGGAAAAAAAATTAAGTAAAACGTGTATCGTTGTTTGGATTAAGTCTACGAAAGAAGAATGACGACAAACCTGTCGCGTGGGTTACGTTTATGAATGAATAACGATAAATCGCGTATTGTCGCATGGATTACATCATCGGAAGAATAACGATAAACTGTGTATTTCGTGTAGATTACGTCTATGAAAGAAGAGTGACGACAAACGTGTATTATCGCGTGAATTACGTCTACGAAAGAAGAATAACGATAAATCGTACACCGTTTTGAGGATTATTACTTCAATTATAAAATTTCTTTATTGACATCATTCCATCAATGAAATTGAAAACATTATCATACGATAGTTACAGTAGTACTTCTATTAATAGTATGATAATATGTAAACAAAAATTTAATATAAGTAAAAGGATGAAATGATATAAACAAAATGAAAGATAGAATGGATACTGTCATATAAGAAGCAGAAGAAAGTGGAAGTTAATGTCAACTAACAAAGTTTTTAATTGACCATTTAATTGTCAACAATATTGACATTTGTCACCGAGTTTATCCTTGATCCTTGAGCTGTTTTATTATTGTCAAATAAATAATGAGGCGGAAAAAAAACTAGACAAGAGGGAAAGAGAGAGAAGAAAGTAGAAAATGTAAATACAAACTAAAATATTAAAAAACTTGATAAAAATTATATGGTTTGTCACAAATCAAAATATATTTCAAGTTCATTTGTTTACTTTGATAATTGATTACAATTTATTGATAAATTTGGGAGAACAAAAGGATAAAGGCGAGGGAAACTAATAAACAATGCTAGAAAAGTTAATTGTTTATTGTTGTTATGAATTGATAAGAGAAATTTTTTGTCAAATTATATTTATTGTTGTTCATTATTATCAATAAACATGAAATAATCAGTGATATTATATAATAATGATGATATCAGCTTCTGTGTTCTTTTTTTGTTTTCATTTTAAAACAAATTAATTGATTGTTTATTTATTTTTTTACATGCGTAGTAGCATTTCTAGAAATATTTCATATTGGTATGATTATTTAAAATATTAAGCTGACATTGTTATAAAATAATTAGAATTTATTGTTATAGAACTTATTGTTTTCTCCGTAAATTAGCAAATGAAAAAATTTGATAATTGTTTAGCATTTGAGAGAGTTTTTTTTTGCGCAAAATAAGCTAAATAAGATTATTGTCAGAAAAATAGGATGTATTTTTGCATTCTAATATTTACTTCTTTCCATATTTAATTTTAATTTACAGAAATAATTTAATAAATTTTGATTATGTTTCAATTTAAATAATTTACAAAATGTTAACGTACATCAATGACAAATTTTTGTAACTTTCTTGCATAAGGATGAATTTTCTCTCTTACTTTTTCTTTTTTCCTTTCTCTTGCAATTTTTCCAAAAAGAAATGAAATAACTCATTGGTAGATTATCCGGGATATTACTTCTCAAGGTATCATTATTAAAGATAAATAAATAATTGGTAAAAAGATTGCTCATATCCATTTTTAATTCATCCATTTTGAATAGATGATGAAGAAAAAAGCCAATGAATGTAATTTTTCCATCAAAAAAGAAAAGTAAAATATAACCGTAAAAAATAATTATATAAATTAATCTTTTAGCAAGAAAAAAAGAAAAGATGGGAGAAATTAAAAAAATTTTTAATTAATTTAAAATTTTTAAATGAAAAGAAAATTTTTTGTAAATAATCAAAACTTCGTTCTTTTTTTTCCGTTCATTTTTATTTTTTATTCATTGTTTTTATTGCAATTCATTGTAGTCAAAAAAAATGATCGATTATTGCAGTTATTATCGTTTATTTTCACATTATAAAGTGAAATGAGGTGTAATAATATGTGATGCATTAATTGCTAAAACAATAACATATAAATAATACTTTCAATTTGATCTTTTTAAATAGAGGGCAAGGATCACTGTCATATTTTGTTCAATTGTTTGTTTTTGCTACAATATTTTTTAATCAATTCTTTTCCATATTTTTTTTTCTTTCTCTCTTTTTAACCAAATAGTAGGTTTAGTTCATTGAAAAGTAAGGAAAGGAGGTAAAGGAACAGGTAAGGAAAGAAGGTCAAGGAAGAGGTTAATGAATAAAATGAGGAAAGAGGTAAGGGGGAAGAGAATGAAGTGAAATGATCTGATTTACCTTGTGATGAATCTGCTGAACTATATTCAAATGTAATACCTGTCCTCATCATCCATCAATTGATTCAAAAAAAAGAGAAAAAATGCGCCATGACTTTTCGTCTTTACATGGGTCACTTAGTCCTTCTTTTTTCTCTCTTTGTATTTTAATGTATTTCATTATTAATTTTCACTTTTATTTCCTAATATTTCACTCAAAATAAAATACCAAATTTCAATTTTTAAATTAATTGTTTCATTTTCTCTCTTTGCCCTTATTGGTTCAATAATTTCAACAAATTTATAATTTTTTCTTATGTATAGGAAGCGTCATTAAAATAATCATAATAATAGCAATAGTGATGATAATAACAAAAATAATAACAATGGTAGTAATAATAGTAATAACAGTAATAATTGTAATAATAGTAATAATAATGACAATAATAATAAATAGTAACAATAATGAAAATAATAGCAATAAAAAATAAAGTATTGAATATATAATTAATAAATTAAGGTATTAAATTATTAAAAATAAAAAAAATTCCATATCAATCTCATATTATATCCTTTCCATTTAGCTTTTCATAAAAAGGAAGATAATGAAAAAGAAAATATGATTATATGTCTAAAGTCGATTTTTCGGCTTGGTATTCCTTAAATTTTTCTTTTCTTTTTTTTGCATTCTTAGAAAAATTTTTTTTTTTTAAATTAGTTGAGAGGAAACAGGACAAAATGTGCCTATGATTTAATTCCCGATGGAGTCAAAAAGTTCTTTCGGTTTAACATTTTTCGAATTTCGTTTTTCATTTTTTATTTTTTTGCGTCACCAATCTTCAAAAGATCTTTTCTTTTTCACTTCTTTTTCTTTCTTTTTTTTTTTTTTTTTTGTTTGGAATTTTTTCTTTTCCTTTCGTTAAAAAAAATGAAAAAAAAAAAACGAAAAACGAAAATGAAGAAATCTCTTTGAGAAGAAAATTTTTGAAAAGTGTGAAGTGAAACAAGTCGTTTATTGACTAAACATTTATCATATATGATAAAAAAAAAGTGAAAGGAAAAAAAGATAAAGGAAATCAATAATTTATTGATTGGTGATCAATATTTTGTCAATTATTGATTATTTAAATTAAAAATTTTTTGGACAATTTTAATAATATGAATGTTCAGCAATATTTTGTTGTTGTATTTATGCTTGTATTTTGAATTATAATATAATTGAATGATAAAGAATTGATAGTGACAACAAATTTTTTTGGAGTTTTTTCTTTTTTTTGTAAAGATTAAAAAAATCTATTGTTACATTAGCCATAAAAATTAACCGTTAATTAATCGAATTAATTGTTATTATCTCATTTATTCAAATTTAACATCATTACTGGAATGATCTAAAATTAAACTTAATTTATGAGATGATTAAGATGTTTTAATTAAAGTTTTGCATAATTTATGTTAGCACTAACATGTTCATTAAAATTTAACCTTATTCATGCGGGAACTAATTTATTAATTAAAATTTAAAATCATTTAACGCAAGAATCAATTTATTAATTCAAGATTATTTATGGAATTATTGAATTATTCATTGATATTTTAATGCCATTTAAGCGAGAATTAATCAATTAATTAAAGTTTAACATCATTTATGCAAGAGATTATGTTATTCATTAAAATTTAGCGTCATTTGCGCGACGATTATATTGTTTATCTAATGTTTTACATACCGTTTGTCTCCTTCTGTCACAATTACTTTCTCTCAATGATTACTGTAGAAAAGTAAACATTTAAAATTATTTAGCTTTGTTTTATTATCACTCTAATTAGTAAATGCTTACAGTATGTAATTTCATTAATTGCATGTATTATTTTTGATTATTTAATCAAATTATTTGAAATTTCAAAAATTCAGCCAAAAATATTAAAAAAAAATTCTTTTAAACTTTTACTGTGTTTCCTAAATAATTTTCTTTATAATATATAAGAAATTTTTTGTTTAATTTTTCATTACTTCTTTGGAATTATCAAATATTTAATTATAAAAATTTACCTAACATTATTAATTTATTTACACATATGTGTATAAATTTATCTTAAATTTATTCATCATCTACTTTTATTCATTTACAACTAATTTTCTTTCCAGTACCTTAATTACCTTTTTTTGTTCAAATATTTATCACTTCCAGTATCATTCCCTTTCATTAATTAATTAATTAATTAATTAATCCATTCATTCATTTGAAATTACAACGATTGGAAAAGAAAAAAAACTCATTTTTCTCTTTACATTGCATTTTTTTTTTCAAAATTTCTTTTAAATGGTTAAAAATTAAACTGGCGCCTAATGTATTCTTCATATTGTCTCATCTACTAATTTCTTCATTACCAGTTTTATCTATCAATAAATTTTGTCAATAAAATCTTATTTATTGATCGGTCATTAATTTAGATTTAGTTGGCATCATTGTTCAATTAACTATTACTGTATGTGAATTGTACTACTACAAATGGTTTGAAAAAGCGCTCGCAATTTCTCGTAAAATTTCATCAATTAATTAATTAATTTATGCTATCAATTTTAATTGAGTTAAAAAAAATTTATTAGCATTGTTTGGATGGTAATTGTTACATTACAATCATTAATTGACTAATTAATTTATTTTTAACGCAACTATTATTGGTCATTTATAAGTTTCGAATGATGCATTAAAATTTTTTATCATTTAACAAAATCTATTTGTTACAACTGAGCGTTTTTTTTTTCGTTCCTTCTTTCTTTCTCTTTCCCTCTCTCTCTCTCCCTCTCCCTCTCGTCCTTTTGAAACATTAAATTTATATAAAAAAAATGTTAAAGAAGTAGTAAATTTTAGCATAAAATATGAGATTAACATTAAATTAGAGGCGATAATTAATAAAATAAAAAAAAATGAACTTCAAATGATTAAAATAAAAATGAAATAGCAAAAATTGGAATATTCAAATTTTTATCAATAATTTTTTAAATATAAAATTTAATTTGTTATTATTAATGATTATTAATTACACAGGCTTTATGATAAAATTTTCTATGTTTACCCTTTTTTTTTTATATAAGATAAAATATTTAAATTTATCCCTTCTCACCTTCTTTTATTATTTTGCTTTTACATTTATCATTATGCTAATTTATTTTTAATTAAGCCATCCATTTTTCCATTCTGTTTATGTCTGTGTTGGATGATAAATAGGAAATGTAAATTTGTGGCATTGAAAATTTTTGCATTTCATAATTAAATTAGCTTCACAGTTAACAATTTAAGCCAAAAGTTTGCTTAAGTAAATTTTCGTTTTTCTTTTAGCTTTAGCAATTATGTTATAACCAGTCGTTAACCAATAAATAAATCATTTTCTATCATTTAAAAAAAAAAAAAAATTCTCTTTTTCTCATCTATTAAAGTTTTGTTGACGAAAATTACAATTTTAAAAGCTTTTTTCTTTTTGAAATTATTTAATATCAGTGTTTATGGACATGTATGTTTGCGTACGTATACGTGTACGAATGTATATACACGTGTTATGTTAACGTGACCAGTGGTCTACATCTTTTTGTATGAATTTGTTTTATAAATTTATGAATTTAAAAAAAATTTGTTTTAATATAAACTATCTACGATGAATTAATATCTTCACCTCATTTTTTTAATTTTTATTTATTTTTCTTTTTGAATTTTGAATGAATGATTTTTTAAGTTAGAAAAAATTTAAATATTTTGGAAATATAGAGAAAAACCTCGTCTTTTTTTTTTGTGCTAACTACTTGCAGTTAAGAGTAAAAATTGAAGTAATTCTAGTAAAATTTATTATTATGAAAAATTAGAAGTAAAGTTTTTTTTTCATTTTTCCAAAGTAATTTTTATGAATTTGAGTAAAATATGCTGCCATTTTAAATGAACATTTATTTTCCAGTAATTTTTCCCTAAAACTTGTTTTTTTAAAAAAAATTAATTTAATGAAATTTTGCTTAATGATATCATAAATTATTTATATATATTTTACTCAAATTATCAGTATTTAAAAAATTATCAGTATTCGTTATCAGTATTTAAAAAAATTTAAATACTGATAATGATTTTGGTAACTACCAAAAATTATTTGTACAAATAACAAATAATTTCTCTGTTTCCCAATCATTCCACTTTTTTTTCGTCATTTATTTGAAATTACTAAAATGATGATAAAAAAGAAAAGAATACGAAAAACATAACAAAAAAAACAAAAAAAAAGGAAATGTCAAAAATATCAAAATTTATAACGCCAAAAAAAAAAAATTGCAACAAAAAATTTTCGAATTAATTTTAATTTTCTTTCTTTTTCTTCGCTTTTTCCCCTCAACTTCTCATCCTCTTTTTTTTTGTTTTCAATTCACATCTGTCACTTAAATACTGATAATGATTTCGGTAACCGCCAAAAATTCTGAAATAATTTGTCACTTTTTTCAAAATGATAGCATCTGATCGTACCAAACTAAAAACTCTTTCTTCACTATTACTCCAAACCATTGTTTTCTTTTTAATGAATTCATTGTTTCATTTCTCTTCCTTCTCTTTCCCTTTGTCTCTTTTTTTTTCACCTCTACCTAATTTAATTATTCAATAATTGATCTAGCAATTGATCAATCGATATATTAATCGATTCAATTGATCTATCATTTATCAATATATATGTGTTTTTTTTTTTGCTATCTAATAAATTTATATTGTCATTATTATTTGAAATGAATCAATTTTGCAGCAATTTAGTTTAATTTATTAGTTTTCTTCTTTTTTTTTTAATTTCTCCCTTAAATTTTTTTTTTGCCCATTTTTTCACCCCCGCAAAATAAAAAGAAAAAGAAAAAAAAAGGAACGAAAGAAAGAAAGAAAGAAAAATTCATCATCCACATAAAAATTTCTCCATTGATTTATTAGTAAATTGGAACCACTTGCGCAATTGTCCACGTTACATAAATAATTTAAAGCTATTAGAGCAAAAATTAAATTGTTCAAAGATTAGATTAGTATCTGTTACGAAAAAATTTTTACAAATTTAACTTTTTTTTCTCATTTTCTTCCCGCTTTTTTCCTATCTTCAACTTCTTTTTTTTTTTTTGTCTTTTTGGATTCTTTTCTTTTTCATTAATTCCATCCAATCATATTTTATTCCAAGTTTTGTTGTATAATTTATTTCTGGTAAATTTTTTTTATGCCTTTGTTTCTTTTTAACTTTTTATTTTTTACTTTCCTATTTTAATCGTTTATTTGTTGTTTTCTTTTTTTTTATTTTAAAAAAATGGATTTAATAACTGAAAATGGAGAAAAAGAGATAAAAAAAGAAAAACTTTTTCTGCACTTTTTCCTATCGCATTCCCTTATTTCATGATAAAATATTTTTAAACATTTATTTCTGATAAATTAAAAAAGTTTTTTTTTGATGCCTTTTTTCTGATTTCGACTGTTTATTTTCTTTTTTCTTCTTTTTTTCTGGAATTTATAAAATAGAAAAAAGTTTAAACTAATAATTATTTGCAAATAATATTTGTAAAAGATGACAAAAAAGTATAAATAATCGGAAAAAATGTTTTTTTTTTAATTCAAAAAAATCATTCAATTATTTATTATTATTACATAAAAAGCAAATTGTTGCAATTAATTTTACTAATTTATTATACATAGCAAAAAGAAATATGAGATTGTGGGATCAGTGATATAAAATGTTAACAAATAAACTGATTGATTGATTGATTTTTTTTTATCGGTAATATTTATTGAAATTTTAAACGATTGATTTTTTTTTCTCTTCAAATATTTCCTCTCACTTTTTTGCATTAAATTAATTGAAATTTTTTGTCATTTTTTTCTCATTCTGTTTCTTCTTTTTCGCTTCAAATTTTCCAATTTTAACTTTTAACTATTTCCTTCTTAATTATTTCAAAAGAATGAAAAAATTGTCCTTTTTTTGAAAAATCTAAAGTTTGGCCTTTTTTAGAAAATTTTTAATATGCTTATGCTAATTTTTGATTTTAGGCTTAAAAAAATATGAATTTTTCGTTAAGCAAAAAACAAAAGAATTTTTTTAAGTAATATTTCTCCAAACAAAAAAAAAAATCAAATCATTTTTTCCCACTTTCCTTTTTTTCAGTAAAAATTTTTATTCATATTATTTTAAAAACTTTTCTTTTTTTCATTTATATTTACAAAATTTTTTTTCCATTCCTTTCCCTTTTTTTAAATTGATTTATTTTTTATTCGTTGATAAAAAAATAAGCAATAGTAAAAATTTTTTAAATTATAACTAAATAAAAAGAAAGAAAAATTTTTTTTTTAATTTTAATAAATGATTAGGAAAAGGGTCAATTTCAGGTTGAATAAAAAGGTAAATCAATTATCGAATATGTAGAAAAAAAGGAAAATAGATTAACAACAATGATATTTATTTACACTTTTATTTCTTTAATTTTTATTTTTTTATGTTTTGATTTGCTCTGTTTTATTTTTCATTCTGTCCTTTTTTTCTTTTTGAATTGAAAAAATAAGAAAGGAAAGGAAGTAAAAATGAAAAAATGCTAACTAAAAAAAGAAAAAAACGGTTCACTTCTCATTTAAATTTATTTCATTCATTTATTTATGGAAGAAATGTGTGTGTGTGTATGTGTGTGTGTGTGTATGTGTATCTGTGTGTACCTACCTCTGTCTGTCTCTCTGTCTGTTTGTATGTGAAAGGAATTACTGTTTTTTATTTTTTTCTTTCCTTTTTTTTTTTTTTTTGTTAAATGGGTATGCGTGGGTTATTTGTATATTTGTATTGTAAAATGAATTTTAATTTTCAAATTTTTTTTTTCCCTTTACTCCTTGTATTCGTTACCCTTACAAAATGTTTGTTTGAATTGTTCATATTATGCCTCTTTTGGTAATTTATTCTTTTATTTTGAGAGAAAGAAAGAAAAAAACAAACAAACAAACAAATAAATAAACAAATTCCATCTCTTCTCCATCCTCTCTCTCTCTTTTTTTTAATTTCTATACTATAAATGCAAAAAAAAAAAAAAATTAATGGAAGTGAGAAATTTGAAAAAAGGACAAAATGACAAAATTGTTAAAGATTAAAAGAAAAATTTACAAGTATGAAATGAAATATTAAAAAAAAATCAATTTTTATCATTTGATGCAACAATTTGAATCATTTAACGCAAAAAATTCAAATTAATTTTAATTAAATACAAAACTTTTAACCATTTTTCATAATAAAAAACTTTTCAAACTTTCAATCTTTTAATCACTTAATTAAACATTAGTCATTTTTAACGTGAAATATTTCTCATAACTTGAAATAGTGGGGAAGAAGTTGAATCAGTTTTATATGTGTTAATCATTTCAAGCAAATAATCTCAAATTAAACATTAATTGCTTAATTTAAAAAAATTAATTTGAAATTAATATTTTTTGTTAACAACAGCGTGGTGCAAATAATTAGCAGCGATGCGTCATTTTTAATTTCAATTTTTTTTTTTTACTTCTGTTTTTTTCCTTTCTCTCTCTTCTGATATCTCATAGCTAGATTAATTTGAAATGATTGCAATTTCGTTTTTAATTATTGTTTATCATTTTTTTCAATTTCAAACTTTGCTATCAAAAAATTTAAGTTGCGATAGGAAAAGGAAATACAATTAACTTTCCGTCTTTTTAAGATTTTTAAATTAATTTATAGGAAGTATTTAATATAATTGAAGTATTTATTAATTTGACCGCAGTAATTAGAAAAATCTATAAGGTCACAAAGGTCACGTTAATTTTTTCACTGATATAATTATATTTATGTGTGGTAACAATATACTGATAATTCCTTAAATAATAAGGAAGTCATTTGCTATTATCAATTTGAAATAATTTATCATGGAAAAATACTTCAAAATTTGTGGATAAATCGAATTAAATTGGCTTCTTATTAAAATCTATAAAATTTGAAAAAGAAAGAGACAAAATTCAAAAGATTACGGTTTGTATTTAATGAATTTATCGCTACAATGATTATTTAACAATGATTATTTGATAAAGAATAATTTAGTTCATTGATATGTGATAAGTTAACTAATTGATTATTCTCTAAAATTGTCCGTAATTGATTCGAATATTTTCACTATTTTAATTCTTTCATTGTTTCAATTCCAATATCCAATTCCTATATCTCGTGCTAGAAAATATTGTCCATAGGAAAAAGAAAAAATGGAATTGATTGATTGCTAATTAATCTTAGCAATATTTGACGATTAGATATTGGAATTAAAATAATATTTAACATTTAAGAAATGATTTTTTAATTTTAATACTTATATCTTTGAAAGTATATAATGTATACGTATGTGTATGGAATATATTTTTGAAATGAAATAAACAATAAATAAATAATGTAAAGAAAATAAACTACAAAGTGAAAAAGAGAGAAAACAATACAATTAATAATTGAAAATCTTATTTGTTTAAAATGTTTTATTATTAAAATAGAAATGAAAATATTGAAAATAATAAAATATTCGTTTATTTATGCTTCTAATTTTTTTGATCAAAAAATGACATTTCTTTTCTATTTTATCACAAAAAAGAAAATGATAATATCAATGATATTAATTATTTATTGTAGCAAAATATTTCATTTATCACTGTGTTTTTCTTACTAATGAAATTCTCAATCATTCTTAATTATTACTTTATCTTTATTTATTTATTTTGTTTTGTTTATTTATTTGTATTTATAATACGATTAGCTTCTTAATTATCATTTATTGTAAACAAATATTATTGGACATATATGTGTGTGTGATTAATGATAAGCTAACTTCTTTCTAAGAGTTTTTTTAACCTTTTTTTTTTTATTTTGCTTTCTAACTTTTTTTGTCTTTTTTTTTCTTTCGGCGCATTCTTCAATGATTGTGAAGAATGAGAGACTAAGCCGAGACATATAGGCTAGCTTACCAAATAATAATAAATGAATAGTAAATACTTCTCGTAGCTAATGCGCAATTGGTCAACGGTCGGTTATTCGGATAGCTTTAATTTATTCTCCTCATTTGCACCTTTTTTTTTTTTAACGAAAAAGTTAAGCTATGTAATTAATTCATTTGTTAAATAAGTTAAAACATGTAATAAGTAAGAAATATTATATTTGTTTAAGTTAGCTTTAAATGGAAAAATGAGTAATGCTTACTTTACTTTAATAGTTAACGTATAACAAGTAATCAATACTTCAATAAGTTATTTCAGTTTATCGCTTAATAAATAACAGATATTTCATTATTTAATTTAATATAACATATAGTAAATAAGGGATATCTTATAAACTAGCTTAACGTGTATTAAGTAAGAAATATTTTATTAGTTAAACTGATTAAACGTGTAAATTAATCTTAATTAAACTGCCCTACTGTACAGTAATTATAGCTACCAAATTTTAATAAATGATTAACTGTTTGATAGCAGTAATCAGTACTTTTTACGTTATTGAAATTCTAAAATACTCAAACATAAATTATATTTTTATTTACCTAATAATAGATTATTTATTTATTTATCAGTATAACAGCAACTGTTAGAATTTTATCAATCCATTAGCCATGATAAATTTTCTTTTTAAACATAATTTCAGTATTTTAATCAATTCATTTCATTCATTTTTGGCAAAATACCGTATGTTTTTCAAAAATTTTTTCTTTCCTTTTTTTTTTCCTCTCACTCATAAACTTTCAAGTTTATGGTTAAATTTTAGGTGAGGAAAGGCAAACAGGAAAAAAAAAGGATTATGTACTAAACTAAAATTTGAAAATAAACCGGAAATTGAAAATTATAAATCTCGGTCAAAGCATATATTTTCCGGGCAAATTCTTTTGAATTTTTTTGTCATCTTTCTTCAAAATGGCTCTTTAAAATGTCAATTTCAATCATGTTGTATTGGGAAAATTGGTGTAATGTTTGAATGAAAAATAATTCCGAGCAAATTCTCTTTTGTTTTTTGTTATTGACCTATCATTGAAGTAAGTATATTTGGCTAGTAAAAGTTTTAGTCTTAAAGATTGCGAAAAAGATGAAAAGAGAAGGAAAGAGAGAGAGTGAAAGAGGGAGAAAGAGAGACAGGGAGAGATATGAAGTTTATTATTTATTGACTTACCTTTTTAAATATAAATTAATGGAAAGTTTCTAGTAGAGATTAGATCATTATCATCTACCAAAGTATTTCAATCATTCATTATCACATTTCTGTTTTCATATATATGTATATATTTTTTATATATTGCTTCAAAATATTTAAATAATAATAAATGAGTAAAGTATAAATGAAAGATTTCTTTTCCATTTTTTTTTTTTATATAGTAATTTCTTTAAAACGAAAAAAAATTTAATTGAAATACTTTGATAAATGATTTTGGCGTTCCGACTAGTATTTCCAAGGTTAGATCTCATGCTGCGTAATCGAGAAAATTATTTCTGTTTAGCAGTTTAACAAATTTAACAAAATTTACGTTCATCATTTTGCGCATAAACAGGCAAAAAAAAAACTAAAGGAGAAACAAGACAAAAAAAAAAAATGAGATTGCATATCATTTTTCTAATCCTAAAATTTGCTTGTTTACACTTTTTTTTTTTTTTTGTAAATGATATAAATGAATTATTGCATAAATAAATAAGAATGTATTTTTCTTTTTTTTTGGCAAATAATAATCAAATATTGAATAGATCAAAGGGCAAATTAATTATTAATATTTAGTAACGAGTATTTACTAATTATTATTTTATTACTTTTAGTTATTCTTGTTTCACATATATTCATTAAATCTTTTCTTTCGTTTCAAACGCATTAATTAATCTTTGCTAATTACAATTGTTACATTTTCAAATTATTTTATTGCTTGTTATCGAAAAAAAATTAATTACAGTGAAATTATTTTTATTGTTTATTGTTATAGCATTCTTTACGTATGCATTTTGCGTATTTTATTGACGCAATAATGCACTTTTTATCATATGACATTAACATTACTCGTCGCGCGTTTTTACTATAAATTTATGTTTACAATTATCAAATGATATTTTTTAAAATAAAATGTTTTTTTTTTTTTGAAAATTTTGTTTATTAAATTTAATTCAAATTTATTTAACAATAAAAATGCTAATTTATTGCATGAAGCAACAAATATCATTATTAATTCCATTCATATTAGTAGCAAAAAAAAAGAAAGAAAAACGACAACAAAACATTTTAACTTTTTTTTTCAAATTATCTAATTAAATTAACTTCTTTCTTTTCTTTTTTCGCAAATTTTACGAATGAAAATTTTTCTTGTTTTTCTCTCAAAAATTTATTAATTTTGTTTTATTTATTTTTTGTTTATTTTTGTCTTTGCTTTTTTCTTCCGATTATTAGAAAAAAAAAAAAAAATTTAATGTTAAAAAGTTGCGATAGAAATATGTATCAAATGAAATGACATTATCAATTAAATTATCAATTAAATCCCACTTTTTTTTTCTCCCTTTAACAAAATGATTGTCTTTCTTTTTTTTAAATTGTTTTCTTTAAAGATAAAAATAAAGTTTATTTTCAGGTCACAAGAATTTTTGTGCAATTTAAATTGTTTGAAGAAAAAGGAAAAAAAAGGAAGAAAAAAAAAAGCAGGAAAATAGAACGATAAAATAGCGCGATTAAAAATATTCGATCGGCTACAAAATCTATTTTTAACAATTACAACAATAACAATAATAACAACGACAACAACAATTAACTACGACGACAATAAGGATCAACTATTGTTCCTACTACAATTTTTTTTTACAAATTACCGATACATTAATAATAAAATTATCTTAATATTAATCATGGATGATATATGGATGCAAAATGGTACAAATCCGAATAAAATATTAATGTTACCAGCATCACAATCACAACCATCAATTCATCCGGAATCACACTGGAATATGTATTCTGTATTAAATGCTGGACAAATTTCCGGAAATTTTGGTGGTTTTCTTTCAGGAAATACTACTACTACTACTAATAACAGTAATAATCATAGTGGTATTATAACTGGTTCATCATATTTACAGCAAATAATTCCTACCACATCTATATCATCGACATCATTATCAGCATTATCATCATCAGCATCAACATCAACATCATTATTATCATCATCTCATCATCATCATCATCTTCATCATCAACAACAACAACACCAACAAAATGTTCAATCATCATTGATTCCTAAACGTTCCGAATCGACATCATCCGTTAATGATACTATCAATACAACAAATTCTACCGGTGCTACAACAATTGCTACTGCTATCAAAAATATGGTAAAACTGGAAAGCAAATCGATTGATGCAACAATTTTTTCAAATTCCGTATGTTTGATTTATTTATCATTTTTTTCCTTTTTTTTTTTACACTTTCAATTTCTTACGAAAACTTTTTTTTTTTCATTTTTCAGGATAAAAAAGATTAAAAAAAACTCATATATGATGCATGTTTTTCAAAATTTATTTTACTTCTGTTTTAATAATTATTATCAATTTTTTTAATCAAAAATTTTCATATCAAAAAAAAAAAAAAATTGTTATTTGCTTATTTATTTTACTTCCAGCAATAATTATTAATGATGATGGGATAATAAAATGAAAAATAGTTTGAAGTTTTTTTTTTGTTATTTTTGTTCAAAAACCTGAAAGAAGCCTATTTTGCTTACTTAACTACTAATTTCTTATTCAATGCAATTAGTGGCAATATTATTTTATTTGATGTTTTACAAATTAAAAAACAACGTCTGATGTGTTTAATGAATAAAAGAAAGTAAATTATTGATTATTATCATTTTTATCACTTTTAATTAGATATTTTGGATTAAAATTTCACACAAATATTTTCACTAGTCAGGTTTATACAAGGTATTTTATTAATATTTATCTTTAAAATCCATCAAAATTAAAAACTTCAATCTCATTCGCCTAATGTTGTGTTCCAAGTTTTTGAAATTAATTAATCGATCAGTTAATTAATATGCTTAGTATAAGCTTTAGCAGAGCACAGAAAAAAAACTAACTGATTTTGAGTTGATTTTGAGAAAAGGTAAAGAAAAAAGCATCATATATTCATGCTATATTTAAATTTCAATAATTTTTTCTCCTCTTTTTTGAAATTATAGATTTAATTGCTTGGATTTCTAAAATAGTTATTTTTATACAATTTATTTTTTAAATTTACTTTGGTTTTAATTTCCAATTACTCAATAACTATGAAATCATCTTTTCAATTTCAATCATTTATTTTACTCGTTTTATAATATTTGTTCACAAAATTGTGTGTGTGTCTGTGTGTGTATATGTTCATTTACTATTCAGAAACTCATTATTACATTGGAATTAATTTTAATGATTAACTGTGATTAATTAATGATGAATGATAATTATTTCTTTATTACTAGTCAATGTTATTATATCAAAATTAATCTCAATAAGAGGGAAAAAAAAACCAATCAATTATAATTTAATTACAATCATTGATAATACAATTAGTTATGATTTATAATTTCTTATATAATGTAATGGCGTAAATTATTTGTAGTAGAGGAATGATTAATTTGTAATTAATGCTAATTAATCATTACTCTTTTATTTATAATTAATGATCAATCATAATAATGAAAAGATGAAAGAAAACGAAATGATGAAAGGATGAAAGTAAAAATTATTTTACGTGAAAAATGTCTTTTCCATGTCAAATAAAATCTAAGTGTAGAATTGACAAGTGTGAATGTCGCATACCTAAAAGAAATGCAATATGTATGAAATGTTTACTTGGCACTAATGATGATCATCCATTTATCTTTCAGTGGTTTTCTTCATTTTCTTTTCTTTTCTTTTTTTTTTTTTTTTGGTCATAGAGTTTTACTGAATGAAATGAGATGACAAAATGATTGGATAGGTTTTAATTGATGAGATTATTGAGTGAAAATGGCATTTATTGTTACTTCAATGAATAATAATTGATGACATTGTCGCGAGAAATTTTTCAATTGTCTGTTGTTTATGTAACAATTAATTCTTTTTTTTTCTTTGTTTTATTTTTTCCCGCATGATTAGATTAGACAAAAGTGTCTTAATTAATTGCTTTGATGTGATTTTCTATTTAATGTTTATTTCAAATAGTATATAAACTGTCAATCATTTAAAAATTTTTTATAAATATTAATAATTTGAATGATCACTTACATAAATTGTCAATGATCAGAATGATTTTAAAATATTTTGCTAATTTAAATAGCATTTAATTATATCAATTAACATAAATAAATAGATAGCTTCTTTAGTTCACTTTCTTTTTTTGCATGTTCCCTCTTATCTTGATAATGAACATTTTTAAATCACAATATTTAACTTTTAGTAAAGAGATAGGACTTTTTGATATTTCTAGTGCAAAACATATTTAATCATATTATTTCAAAATGTAGTTACTTCATCAATTGAAGATATGTCACTCTGATAAAGGCTAATGCTCTTTCGAGAATTATCTCTGTTATAATTATCTATAAGTTAGTTGACTAGCTAGTTACTTAGTTAAATTTATCGATAACATTTGTGCAAACTAAAAGTGCCATATTATTGTTATCATTATTACAACTATCACTGCTACTATTATCGTTACAACTAATTACTTCAATGATTAGCAATTATTACTGTTAAATTCAATAACAAATAACACAATAAAATAATTATTTGAAAAAATAATTGTTTTCAATTTTTTACATCCCTTTGCTAGATAAACCATAACAAAATCTTCTTTCATCTCTCAAAATAGCTCTATCATACTGATTTATAATCCAATTTACATTTCCAATTTGTCCATTTTTCTCTTCTTTTTTCTCCTTTTCCTCGTTCTTTCTTCTTCTACCCAATTTCTTGCCCTACCCGTCCCGCTTTCCCCGAATATCTGAAGCTTTTTTTTTTCTTCTCTGTCCTGTTTTTTCTTTTTCACTTTTCTTTTTTTTTGCATCATTTTTTCAATCAAAAAACAAATTTAACCCGCTATTTGTTTATTTAAAAAAAAAGGCAAGAAAAAAAAGTACAAACAACAAAAAAAGAAAAGAAAAAGATGAATTCTTTATTTATGCGAAATTAATGTGATTTTTTTTTCCTTTTTTTTTGTAATTCGTATGAAAATTAATGTTTTGATTACAGTTAAATGCTTTAATAAACAGAGCTAATTTTTTTATTCCATTTTTCTTTTTATTTATTATATTTGTGAAGAAAATTATTAAATGAATATCTTCGCTACTAATATTCATCAAAATTTCACTGTTTGTAAATGATTTGTTAATATTTCATTTCAAATGATAAATGAAATTTAAGTTTTAAATTTTATTATTGGAATTTAAATGTTAAAAAACTTTTTTTGTTCATTATCATCATTAAAAAAAAATGCATAAATCATCGTTGTTACTATATACGTTCCATTCAAAATAGTAATTAATAAAAACAGAAAGGTACTAGACAATTTTGACAAATATTTTTCAATTTCAAATTTAATTTATTAATTGTTGTAATTTGTTAGATAATATATTTCCATTCCTTTTCTTTTCTTTGTATCCATTAATTAATGTGGTCTTTATTGCCATTTCTTAATTTTTCAAATATTTTACTCTTCATTTAAATACCCTGTACTTACGTTAGCATTCTTTCAAATATTCTTCTCTTTATTGAAAATATCTTCCGCCTATTTAATTCGTTTAAACGTTCCATTCCTTCAAATATTCTGTTCCTATTCTTACCCTTTTTTAAATATTTTATACCTACGTTTAATATTTCACTAAATATTCTTCATTAAAATATCTTACTCTTACATTTAGTTTCGTTTAAATGTTCCATTCCTTCAAATATTCTGTTCCTATTCTTACCCTTTTTTAAATATTTTATACCTACGTTTAATATTTCGTTAAATATTCTTCATTAAAATATCCTACTCTTACATTTAGTTTCGTTTAAATGTTCCATTCCTTCAAATATTCTGTTCCTATTCTTACCCTTTTTAAATATTTAATGCCTACGTTTAATATTTCGCTAAATATTCTTCATTAAAATATCCTACTCTTACATTTAGTTTCGTTTAAATGTTCCATTCCTTGAAATATTCTGTTCCTATTCTTACCCTTTTTTTAAATATTTTATACCCACGTTTAATATTTCGCTAAATATTCTTCATTAAAATATCCTACTCTTACATTTAGTTTCGTTTAAATGTTCCATTCCTTGAAATATTCTGTTCCTATTCTTACCCTTTTTTTAAATATTTTATACCTACGTTTAATATTTCGCTAAATATTCTTCATTAAAATATCCTACTCTTACATTTAGTTTCGTTTAAATGTTCCATTCCTTCAAATATTCAATTCTTCAAATATTCTATTCTTGCATTTAGTATTTTTCCTATCTCAAATTTTCATCATTACTGCTTTTCTCCTTTTTTACCTGGTTTATTTTTTCTCGTTGTATTCAATTTAATTTTTAGATCAAAAAAGCGGACAGAAAGAAAGAATGAGTAGAGAATGAAAGAAAAAACAAACAATATAAGCGAGAGAGAGAAAGAGAGAGGGTTGAAAAAAAAGGGAGTGATTTAAGATCACAGTATAAGTCATTAATCATTTCTTATTTTCTCCTTATTATTGCCTTCAATGAATTTTTACCTCTTTTCAACCTTTTCTAGGAGGAGAAATGAAAGAACAACAAAATAAAAATAAAACTAAAAAATAAAAAACTAAAAAAGAAAAAAAGAAGCAATATAAAACATAAAACAGCAAAAATTTAGCAGTTTGAACGATGAAAAATTCACTTTTAGTAAAATATTTCGTTCGTCATACATTGCTATTTTTTTTATCACTTTTTCTGTTTTTTCAAATGTTTATTATAACAATAATATAAAAAAAAAATTGTTTTTTCTTTTTTACTTTTTAGCATTTATTTTATTTTCTTCTCCTCTATTATTAATATAAAATTTTTGCATAAAAAATCTGCCAATTCTCTTGTCTTTTTTCTTTTCAATCTTTTTAATTATAAATAAGCTTTTTTTTGAAGGTGAAGTCTATTTGTAATGAAATTTTTTTAATTATTTAAATTTCAATGAGGATATTTTAAACTTTCGTTCAGAATTATTGAAATATATTTTATTCATTTTTTTATTTGGACAAAAATTTGTAAGAATAACAATTGCTGTTTAAAAATTTGAGTTTTAGAAGAAATGAAAAAATTGGAAATATGTGTGCCATACATTTTTTTTTCTTTTTACTAACATGTTATTTCTTTCTTTTCTTCTCTTTTTCTTTTTTCTTTCCCCTCCATTTATCTCTCTCTCTCTCTCTTCATTCCTTTATCTCAGTTGTGATAATTAAACAAATTAATACTGACAGCATCACAATAATCTAATTCTGAACTTCTTCAAACTAAAAGCATAAATTGAAGATTAAACCCGAAAAGTATTGATTGAAACTTATTCCGTTCCATTTCACTCTTATGTATTACTCTTTTGCTTCAAGATGATATCTTTACTAATTTCTAAAATATGGTTTAATATCCAACTTAAAGAGTGGAAATAATAAATTCTGGTTATTTGTTCGAGATAATGGCAGTGTGTTTATCACCATTATCACATAATTATCACTCATTCAATCAAATTAATAATATATTAGGAAGTGATAGTTAATATTTTTGAAAATTTCATCTACAATTTATTTTTTAAATGAATGTCAAAAAGTAAAATTTATCGTTCAAAATCAACTACTAATTGAAGAGTGAAGAGGTGAAGGGAAAGAAAATAGACACAAAATAGTTGCAGTCGTATTTCAGTAAGTACTAATTTTAAAATAACTCATCAAAATAATAACTTTATATTATTTGTTGAAATGGATGACAAAAAAGAAAGTTTCATTTTAATAAGCTTAAATAAATCATCCATTAAATTTTTATTGGATTTTTTTAAATATATTTAATAAAATAATGATAGTACATTAAGTGAGTGAAAAGCTGTAAATTGTAATATAAATTAACAAGATTCAAAAATAATTCAAAGTCTTATCACGATAATAATAAAAGAATAAAGCAAATTAATATGAAAAAAATTATGTTCATATATTATTATTTTGTTTACTATATCAATATATATATGCTGTGAAATTATAATAAATATGTTGTGAAATTATAACAAACTTTAATAAAATTCATATTAGATTTATTCCACTATATTCATTTCATTTCTTTCTGATTTTCTTTTTCCTTATATATTTTATAATTTATTATAATAGCTGTTATTATTATCATTATAATATAATAACTATTATGATAATAACTACTACTATTATTATTACTAATATTTATATGTATTCATATGTATGAATATGATCAAATGAATGGAATGCAAAAGAATGAGAATGAGGTAGTAAAAGAGAGCAAATAAGTGGAAGGATATATTTTCCTTCTCTTTTAAATCATTGTCGTCATCGTTGCTATCATCAATATTATCATCACCCTTACAAACATCGCCACTATTACTACTACTACTACTATTATTATTATTTATTGTTATTATTGACACCACTAATTTTATCATTATCAACATCTTTGTGACTACTACTACTACACTACTACTACTAATTAGTACTACTGCTGCTAATATTACTAATTCATCACTAATATCACTATAATAGTATTACTACTACCACCACCGCTACCACCACCATCGCTACCATCATCATTATCATCATCAACTACCGTAATCTGAGA
Organism: Wuchereria bancrofti; assembly: GCA_005281725.1. Taxonomy (NCBI): domain Eukaryota; kingdom Metazoa; phylum Nematoda; class Chromadorea; order Rhabditida; family Onchocercidae; genus Wuchereria; species Wuchereria bancrofti. The sequence continues at coordinate 9,429,194 of SSBO01000009.1, forward strand.
AGAAGCGGTAGCAACGGCAATCGGTCACGATGTCAGCGGGTTTCATTGGAATGAGGTGTGGTGGTGGAAGGATAGGGAAGGGTAGGGAAGGAAGGAAGTAGTAGTAGTAATATCACAGAGAGATAGATGGTCGATAGGGTATGATACTATGATGTAGTTATTGCTGTTGAAGAAATGCTGCTGCTGCTGCTGTTGCTGTTGCTGCTATTGCTGTATCATAGGGTATATATGTATGTTTGTATGTCTGTGTATGTATGTATGTGTATGTATGTATGTGTGTATGTATATTGGATGTGAATCTTTTGGGGTGGTGTCCCTAAACGACAGCAGGAATAGATGGACGGGCATGAAGCTATCAATCATTGGGTGCCAATCGACTACCTTCCTCATCTCCTCCTCCCCATTCTCCCTTCTCTTATGTCTTTTCTCTTTTCTCGAATGGAACCGAATCGAATCAAATTGAATCGAATCGAATTGAATGGAATCAAATCGAATGGAATCGAATTCAAAATTCGAATCGAATCAAAGAAAAAACAAGAGAAAAGAGAAATTCCCATCTCCAATTTTTTTTTTTCTTTCCTTTTCTTTTCTTAAGAATTTATTTTTTCTTTCTATTTTTATTCTATTCCATTCCTGTTCTTTTTTTTTTTAATTTTTGTTCTTTAAATTTTTGCAGCTAATAGGTATATTTATATTTAAAATGAATAAGTAAATAACAATATATATTTTTTAAATGTGTAAAAAAATGTGAATGGTATAGAATTAGGTAATTTTTTCTTATTTTTACTTTTCACCCTCTTACCTCACTCCAAATTTATATCTTCTTACTCTTTCTTATATTGGAAGAAATTAAAAAAAAAGAAAACGAAAAAGCACAAAAAGAATTGGAGGATAAATGAGGCGGGGAAATAGGAGGAAGTAAAGAGGAAAAGGAAAGTTGATAACGGATACGTAAAATAATTGTAAAATTAATCATTATAGGATAATACGATGAACGTATTATACATGACTTGAAAGGAGAAATGGGTAAGAAATGGAAGGGTAAGAGAAGTGGGAACGGGGAGAGTAAAGGTAGGGGAATGAGGAAGAGGAAAGAATGAAATACGGGGTATAAAATATAGGTGACAATGATGATACACAAATGCATATCTTGTCATTTTCAACTTGATAAAATTTATTACATGATAATAATGTTAGTGATAGTGTTAATGCTGTTGTTAATTAGTGTTTATATTATTATAACATTAATGAGAATGATGATGATGTTTCAATGTAAGAATTATCATTATTATTAACATTATCATCATCATCATCATCATTATTATCGTCATCACTATTAGTAAATGATTGCAATTATTAGATTGATAATGGAAAAGAAAAAACTTCTTTCCTTCCTTCTTTTTTTAGAAAAAAAAATTTCAAAAACAAAAGATGAAGGTGAAAAAGGAGGAGGAAAAAAAAAATGACGAAAATATCAGCGATATATATCGTTACCGTTTATTTTAATCTGTTAACACTTATCTATGTCACATCATTTTTTTTTCCTCTATTTCTTTCACTTTATCTTCCTCCTCCTTCTCCTTATCATCATTATCATCATCCTCTTCTTTATCTTTTTTCCTGATTTCTATCATCCTTTTTTTGATCCGTTTGGTAGAATAAATATTGTTAATTTAGCTATGATAAGCTTTATTCATCTTTTTTTAAATAATTCTCCTAAAGTTTTGCAATCCAAATGCATTCCTAATAAATATAAGAAGTAATCACTTAACCACTACTCTTTTTTCATTAACCTCTTATCACATTAATTTGATTCATTTATAATGAATTAAATTAATGCGATTGCAAATGATATGACAAAATATCAGACAAAAACATACAGTCAAACAAGTAGGTAGATAAAGTGATAGAGATTTTTTTTTTTTTCGTTTAAACGGAATCGAAGAAAAAAAGAATGAAAAATCGGCTGGATGGGTAAGAATAAAAATTGATACATTATCGCTATTATTATTATCATTGCTGTCATTGTTGCAATTCAATATCAGTTTTCTATTATTATCATCATTATGTTAAAAAATGGTAATTGATAATGATGATAAAGTAGTGATATAGAATTGTGATAATGATGATGATTGATGTTGATGATGATGATGATTGTGGTGATAATGATAATGAGGGAGAGGGGAAAGAAAGATGACATCATGAAGGATAAAGAGAAAGGGTTTGAATTAGCGGTATTATCTTATTTTTTATTTAAAAACAAAAACGAAAGAAAAATATTAGAAATTTTTTTAAAAAATAGGTAAACAAAAAAAGGAAAAAATTAAAGAAGGCCTTTTTTACTCTCTCCTACTGCTCTCTCTCTCTGCCATTTTCTCTTTTGCTTATTTTCATCCTTTCTTTCGTTATCTTTTTTGCATTTGTCTATTTTTCTGTCTGTTTTTTGCTTCAATTCCAAAAAAAAAATTCTTTTCTCTTTTTTTTTTTTTTGAATATTTTTGTATTCAAAAAGTTAAAAAAAATTTGAACCTTTTCCTTTTCTTCTTTCTGTTTCTCTCATTTTCATCCCTTCTCATTCTTTTACCCTTTTCCTGCTTCTCTTTCTTTTTTCAATTTTTTTTTTTTTTTTAAATGAGCCATAGATTGGCTTTCTGAAGTGCAATATATTTATATATATATGGTGGGTATGTGTGTGTGTGTGTGTGTGCAAGGGTGTGTATGGGTGTGTACGGTTGTGCACGGGTGTGTATGGGTGTGTGCACATGTCTGTACTATTGTTTGATTCCAAATTAATCTTCCTTAACACTACCCAAACACCAACAACAACAGGAGCATCATCATCAGTACGCTACAACCAATTCCTCTTTTCCTCCTCCTTTTCTCCTCCCTTTTCCTCCTTCTTTCCTTCCTCTTAACTCCTCCTCCTCCTTCTCTTCATCCTCTTCCAAATTTTTTCTTTTTCATTGAAATTATTCTAAAATCCGTCAAAAAATTCTCGAAATCTATCCAAAAATTTTAAATTAATCAATTTTATAATGAAAAAAATTTCGTATTTTATTGAATCATATAGAATCATTCTCTTCCTCTCTTTTTCTCCTTCTCTTTTCTCACCCTCTGTCTCTCTCTTTGCACTACTTATTTAAATTTGTTAATGGAAAAAAAGTGGAAATAAAAGATAAATGAAAGCAAGAAAAGGTGAAAAAAAAAACAAAAAAACAAAGTGGTAAAAATTATTATTTTACTTAAAAAAATTACGAACTAATTCAAAAAATTTATGCCATCATTAAATGATAATAAAAGAAATAAAAGAGGGAAGAAAAAGAATAAAATTATGAACGATTTGTTATTGTGGCAGCAATAATAACAATAATAATAATTGTAGTAACAATAATAGTTGTATAGTAATGTTAACGATAATTATAGTAATAATAGTTAAAATAGTAATAGGCAGAAGTAAAAGAACGAAAAAATGATGTTAATCTAATCATTTACCTAATTTCTATTTTTATTTTATTCTTATTTATTTGTTTTTTCTAAATATCAATCATTCTGTGCTAATAATTTAATAATTTTGTAATTAAATTTCAATATTAGTAGTAACAATAAGAATAGCAAATAAATAAATGAGCAATAAAAAAAAAGCACAAGAATATATATATCTATAACAACAATAAAAACTAAAAAATAGGAGGAATTAAACAAAAAAAAGAAAAGAAAGGGGAGAGAGAGAGGGAGAGAAGAGCAGAGAAGGGAGAAGGAAGAAAAGAAGGAGAAGAAGGAGAAGAAGGATGAAGAAGAAAAGGAGGAGGAGAAGAGAGAAGGAAGAAGGAAGGAGAATTTTGCTGTTGTCAATTTTATTTTTCCTTAAACTAGGCGGGATAAGATTGGATGGGTACGGAAAGATTTCAATTTTAGTTCCACCCCAATCTAACCAATCTCATCTCATCTCATCTCATCCTCCATCCTATTCTTTTTGTCCTTTCCGTTAATATTCCATCCAATCAACCATTCATTCACTCATTCATTTAGTCACTCATTCATTCATTCATTCATTCATTCATCCACTCATTCATCCATTCAGTCAGTCAGTCAGTCAGTCAGTCAGTCACTTGTTCATTCATTCATTCATTCATTCATTCATTCATTCATTCATTCATTCATTATATCGATCTTTAACAATAAACTAAACGTATTTGACGGGCGATTAATTTTTTTTTTTTCATTTTTATTTTCTTTAACACCTCATCGGATTTAAAATCAAAATCCTTCTAATATATCATATTATTTGTTTGTAATTTATTATTGTTAAGTAAATTATTGCTTACATATGCTTACATATATATGTGCATGCAATACACGTGTATGTACGTGTACGTATAAGTATGTAATGAATATATTCTTATTCATGCTTACAGTTCTAAATAACTTTTGCAATAGTTTATCCAAAATGAGAAATTTTGACTAATATTTTTATAGTGCTTAGTTATTAATTACTTATTTTGCTTATTCTATTGTAGAATATTTCATTTTTTATTCTACCAAAATTTTAGGTAGGATTCTTTTTTTGTTTTTTGTTGGATTTTATCTTAATTATTATATTAATATGTTTATTGATAGATATTGTTACAGTGCTGGGGAGCGGAAAAGGGAAGAAAATGATTTGATTTTTAAACGGTACCACACACATGCACACACGCACACACACACGCACATACACACACGCATACGCACACACACACACGCACATATTCATAAATGCACACAGTCTTGGAATTACAGTATCCAATAAAAGAGGAACATATTCGTGCGACACAAATATGACAATCGCAACAATTTAAATAGAATAATTATTCTATTTGTTATTAGAAATGAAAAAGAAACTTTAATTAAGTTCATAAATTATTTTTCAGCTATTTTGAGTTGGACAAAATTATTAAAAAATGAGAAATTTCAAACAGATTGGTTGAATATCTGTAACGAATAATATAAAAGTACTATTTGATTTGATATTATGGTAATAAATTTGATTTTTTTTTTTTATAGTTATATATTTATGCTATCATTTTGTCTATTTTATATTAATTATCACAAATATTCGACAAATCTGTTCAAAAAAAAGTCTTTTTTTCAGCAATTTATATTTCATTCTGTCTAATTTTCTATTATGTAACAACTTAAAGTAGCTAAAAAAATAATTTATTAATTAAATGAAAGTGATAATTCAAATATATATCCATGAAAAGAAATAACACTTAATTGATGTATTGTTGATTGATTCGATATTTCAAATTTTCTTTTCTTTGTAAATGACTAATTAAATTAAAATTAGTAACAATTTTAATTTGAAAAGATACAATATATCACCATATAATCCGTCAAGTAACAATGATATGATATGTAGAATGATGAAATGAATGTTAAAGCAAGACAAGACAAGACAAGACAACATAGATAGATTGATAGATAGGTAAACTGATATAAATGTTTTCTTGAAATAACGAAAGATGACATTTAATTATGGATTAAAACAAAGTACTTGCTATATAATGATATTTATTTATAGTTTAAGAAAAATTGATTTTATTGTATCTTTGTTTCTTTGTAATATTATTATGAATTAATATTACTTGTTATTTCATAGCGTTACTTCATTAATTTTTTCTGTTTATCATTAATTAATTTTTTTTTTTTGCTGAAAAAAAGCTAATCATCCATTTTTATTTGAATGTTACAATACATTTAACGTGGTTCAGCAATAATTCATTAGTAGTTGTAAAATTAATTTTAGGAATTTTTTCATTTTCACAGGAAGGTGAAGAAAACAAAAGAAGAAAGAACGAACTGTTATTGCGAGACAAATATTAAATCGTCGTTATTATTATTATCATTATTATTATCATCGTTCTATTCACCTTCACTATTTTTTATCAATATTATCTTTATTATCATTACTATTATTATTGTTATTATACTGTTATTATTATCACCAAAAACATCAACATCATCATCATCATCGGCAACAACCGCAGTAGTAGCAGTATCTCGGAAGTCCCATACATATGTCACAACGGGTCCGTCTTCTACTATTGTTTTTCTTTTTTTTTTTTATTTCGAATTCATGGTTAATCATTATTCTGTTGTATTTAAGTTTTTTTTTTTATTGTCTTTAAGTATCTTTTCACCACTATCGCTAGGGCAATATCAACGGGAAGAAGCAATTTCAATTCTTGATACATTTATTCATATAATTATCACACATTTATAATAGTAATAGTGCAAGACTATATAGTACTAATTTTAGAAATTCTACTGTATTCTCAAAGACATACCGTACCAGTTTCAAAGTTTTTACTGTAATTTACACACAAGGTATACTGTATTGGTATGGGAAACAGTAAAGATTTTTCTTATTATAATTTATTACATTTTAATAGGATCACTGTTTTTTCTTTTTTTCACTACTTTTTAAAAAATTTTTATTCACAAATGAAAGAAATGAGATTGACTTTTTTCTACAATTATTATGATTAAACTACAACTTGGCAAGTAATACTTGACATTTCCATGGTGAATTTCCCAAATTTTACTGTACGTACACATGAGGCGTACTGTATTCGTTTAATAGGCATTCCCACTTACAGTATTTTTTAATCTTTCGCTACATGTAGATATTTGTTTATTATTTTCTCCCTTTAAGTTTTTATACTTCAATGGGATCACTTTTTTTGCCCTTTTCTTCTGAATCTTTTTGTTAACAGAACTTATAAAAATGGGAACAAAAGTCCCCTTTTCTTTAAACAAATACGTCTTCAAATTACAAAATTACACGTATAATTTTTTCTTTTTTCTAAATTTAAAACAACAATTTTGATTTAAATTCATTTTTTAATACTGCGTATTAGTCAACATTAGGTCTATTGTAGTTTTCAGTAGCAAAATATAGTTTTTCTTTTCTACTATCAGCCTATTTATAATTGCTTGCATAACTAAAATAATAAAAAATTTTTAACAGCTTAGTTTATTTTTGTGCCATATAATCATTACTTTACATTCAATCATTAAAGGTTGCCGTCCAAAATGAGCGGATGGAAGCAATTTTTTTTGACAATTTTCGCATGCACAATCATTATGTTCCATTTCCATTCATTCATTCTTTCATTACTTATCGATCTTTGATTATGTATATTGATTAGCTCCTTACTTTAGTAGTTATGTAAATCCATTTATTTGATTAAAATACTTGATAAGTTCTTGGTGAAGTTATTATATTTTACAATATAAATTTACATATAATTTTACAAAAATTTTACATATATAATTTTTCTTTAAGAAAAACGAAAAAAGGAAATTAAAATATAGCTTTTGAATAATTTAATTTTTATTTTAAAGGATATAATTCTTTTTCTTTCTGTTTTGTAATTCGTATATTTTCAACTGATTAAAATTTCTTAACATTTGAATTTGATCCAAAATTACCGTAGTATTATTGGCATATGAGTGAAGTAATCAAAAAATAAAACTCGACTCTTCTCATTTTTTTTTCTTTTTGCTCTTTTTTTTCTTTTTTTGTTTTACCTTTTTCTTCTCTCTCTCTCTTCGCTTTCTACCATATGGAGGGAAAAAATGAGGAAAAAATAGGAAAGGAATTGAAAAATATGAATAAAATAAAGTAAGGGATCTCTCTTTCTTCCCTCGTTCTCTCACACTCCTTTGATATTTCTTTTACTTCTTGAGTTTAAAAGTTTTTGTTTGATATTTTAAAAAGATAAAGGGAAAAAAAAGCGAAAAAAGAAAAAGCCAAGCAACTTTGTTAGCAATTTATCCAATTCAACAATCGCAACCAAATATTTTGCGATTTCCCATAAGTCCTCATGGGAGAATCGAAAAAAAAAATGAGAAAATGATCTGAAATTTTTGCTAACAAATCGACAAATAAAAATGAACAAAAAAAGGAGGAAAAATGCACATTAACATTGTTGAAATTTACATATTTGAATGTTTCTTTATATATGTGTAAGATAAAATAGAAATTAATGAGTGCAAAAATTTTTTTTTTCATTTATTTAGGTCAGATTATTAGTTCAAGTAATTATTGAATGAGATTCGAATGTATGAATAAGTCTAGAATTAATGCGCCCAGGATACGATAGTAGTTTTGAGGGTTACGGTAATAATAGTGACTGAAATTACTACGATTTGAAAAAAAAATTAATGATTAAGTTTGTGGAAAAGGCTACCTTTCCGTCTAGAATTAATTTATGCATTATGTATATGTGCTTGTGTATGTGTGTGTGTGTGTGTGAAATTGTAGAAAGAATAGAATAACAATGTTTTTAAATTGTCAAATATTTGCAAGTTATATTTCAATTAAACAATAAAAATTATCAAGCACTAAAATTCCATTACATCCATTTTAATTTTACCTATCGAAATGAGAAATTATTTTATAAATTTGCAAATTTTTGCTGTTTTTTGTCATTATTTTAAAAAAAAAACTTTTTTTATTGAACACATTTTGTTTTTAAATTATTAATGAAGAAAATTAACGATTCCATTTCAAAAATCATTCGTAATCACAGATTATTAAATTAATTTGATCCTATTCTTTAATATTCTATTATATTTTATAATTTTTTCTATTCCATTCTACTCTGGTCTATTTATTCCGTTATATAATTTTATTTCATAATTTTCCATCCCATTTTTATTTCCAAATTTCTATTGATGTTTTTGCTTGACCATCCCTTGCGCGATAATATTTTATAGTTTAACCATATAAATTACATTCAATTATTTCTTTTCAAAAAATCATTCCTCTTAATTTTTTATACTTCATTTCAATATGTTTTATTTATTAAAGAAAGCAATAACAAAAATTTAGAAAATAAAATGAAACGAATTGCGCAACTGACGGATTAAACAGAATAAATGATTTTATTAAGACAATAAATTGCCCTCAATAAAATGTTCCAACTTCTTGTTGCTGTCGTCATCTGCTTAGTTGTTAAACGTGTCATTATTGATTACTTACAACTCTTATCATTCTCATTATCATTATTTATCATTACTTTTATCGTACTTCCTATTCACTTCTCTTTTTGTTTTCAAATCAAATTTATATAAGTTATTCGATTATAACCTAGCATTTAAACTGAACGAAACATATAATAATTTGGAAATCTGTAAACGAATTACATTTTCAATTTTTTGAGACAAATTTTATTATTTTTTCAAAATTTAGTTCTTTTTGTTTTTCTTTTTTTTGATCTTATAAATATAATTTAGATGAAAATTTTCCATTGTACCAAATTAAATTTTGCAGTAGAATCTTTGTTTTGTTTTGTTGAAGTTTAATGTAAATTTTAATAATAGTAACAGATCTGTTCAAACAAGAATAAATAACATTAGTTGGTTGCTTTTATAAGCTGCTAAAATTGTTTGTCATAATCATTAATTTACAAAATCAAACAAATTGGACTTCATCATACTTATCAGATCCTTCAAGTAATTCATCTTAATTTTTTTCGTTTTTTTATTTTTTGAAGATTGCTTTTGTTGATTTAATTTAATTTAAGATGCTATTTCTTTCCTTAGTATTGTTCATATCCATTCATTATTCGAACTATTTTGAAATTGTTAGAAGAATTTAAATTTTCTGGGATTTATTTTTTCATTTTTTCTTAGAATTTAATTTTCACAAAATGATAATAAGCGAGAAGAAAAAGGCAAAAAAAAAGAAAGATTGACGAGTTAAAGGTTAATGAACGAAGGATCAATTTTTTCAACAATTAATCAAATAGCTTTTTGTGATTGAAACAGTTGACATGAAATGAAGTGAAGAGATCAGAGAGAATTATTTCATTTAGGAATTTAAGTAAAGAAAAAAAGGAAACTTCATTTCGTATAGAAATTTGTTATTGATTTTAACATTTTCAAATATCAAACGGTTCAATTGACCGTATCTTATAATAAGTGAATAAACAAATAAATAAGTTTGTTAATATTCATTTCAATCAATTAATCAATAATTTTGATGAATTTATCAATAACGAGCTTTTATCAATTAATTACTAAAATAATCTTTATCAATCAAGTCAATGCTCTCATAATATTTCATACAAAATTCAACAATTTTGCCCAAATAATGATTGTAAATGATCATTGTAATAATACTGATAATAATACAAATAGTAATATTTATCTTTTATATCACATTTTAAGCTTATTCAATTCAAAAAAAAAAAAAACGAAACGAAAATTAAACGATCTCTAAATAAAGTAGCGATAAAGAAATGTTTAAATAATAATAAGTACAATTGCATTGATCATTATCATGATAATAGCAATAAAATAATTATTTTAATAGCAATTTTGATTCCATAATTTTTCAAAAATGGGTTATAATTTTTTCAAATTTCCAATGACAATCTCAAAATATGTGCGTTGTTTTGATGCAATTACGTATTCAGAAGAATATTATAAAATTATGCTTCACTCTAATCATTACCAATTGCAAAATTTATATATTCTACTTCTTATCATCTTATCATTTTTTAAATTTTTTAATGAATTTCAGAAAAATAAAAAACCGAAAGACAAAGCTTAAATTTTTCATATTGCTAAGTCTTTTATTTTAGTAATTACATCTTAGCATTTTAGCATTGCCTTCGTTAATAAAGATAATCATTGCTTACTTAAATAAGCAATGATTATCTTGATTAAAAAGCAATGATTAATTAAATTTAAAACAGTCTTTGTGGGAGTGAAAAGATAATTTATTATGAAAAAAAGAAAAATTTTATGCATAAATTTTGAATGATAAAAGGGATCATTTTGTTTTTCTCTTTCATTTCATTTTTTTTTTTTTTCTTTTGCAATATATAAATTACGCAAAATATTGGTTTATTGATAATTATGATTAAGTTACATTGAGATTTGAAGTCGTTTGAAATTATTGCTAAGTGCGAAAGTATTTATTACTTTAAATTTGATAATAATACATTGTAACATTTAACATATGTGATATAAGTGAATAATGTAAAATTTATTATAAAAATTTTTGTCATCCATCAAAAATTTTGCTGAATTTTGTTGATCATTACTGTTTTTATAATCTATTAATTGATTAACATAATAAGAAACTGATTTATTGTATTTTGTGTGTGTGTATTTGCATGCTTATATATTTTATATATAAATATAAAAATTATTTATATATAAAATTTATTTTTATACATAGATATGAAATCATTTTTTAATTACAATAATTATTCTCTTAACAATATTTTGAAAAAATTTAACAAATATTAGAAGTGATAAATATTGCTGTGATGATTTTTATTATGATTATTAATTTAAGTTTTAATTGTTGGTGCGTTAATTAGGCGATAATATTAATATTATTGAATGGATGATGACGAAAAAAGAGAATGGAAATATGTTAGTTAATAATTGAGAAATCACTGAATGGATTAGATTAGGAAAATTGCCCGTGGGTAATTGAGAAGTGATGAATTATAAAAGTTAGATTATTTAATTGATATATGTTAGAATAAGTGGAAGTGAGAGAGAAAGAGAGAAGGGCAAGTAAATTGAATTATCTTTTATTGATGTGAAACTTTCAATAATTATTAGTGACAATAATCTAATATTATTTACATGAAAATTTTTCATCAAAAATATATTAAAAAACAGATTCGAAAAAAAAACAGGAACAAAAAAATACTTAAAATACTCTTTTTTTTTTAATTTTTACTATTTTAATTAATAGAATCGATAAGTTGATTGATTATCATCTGTGACTTAGTTTATAATATACTGATTATTTTAATTAACTTACTCCAACTTCCTTTTTTTCTTGATAAATACAATGTTTAAAAAGTGAAATAAATAAAACTTTAATATATGCAATTTGATTTGCTTTTTTCTTATTAAACAATTTTTGATATTAAAAATAACTGACTTCGAAATTCTGATTTAAAGAATGTTTTATAAAATTTATTGTAATTTTTATAATTGATAATAAAAAAAATAAGCAAAGATGATTGTGTAAAATGAATTCAGCAAAATTACCTCTTTAAACAGCTGACTCTTCAAATTCCCTTTTACTATTCCCAAAAAATTGTAGCTTTTTCAAAATTTTTTGGTTAAAAATTTGAAAAAAGAGATGAGAAGAAAAAATGAACAGAAATGAAGAAAACTATGTTATCTTGTCATTTTAAATTGCTAAAAAAGTGGAACTAAACAAAAAAAGGAAAAGTTTTTTTTTTGTTGTTGAAAATTTGAAATAGTTTGTTATGAAAAAACAAAATTTTTTCAATTTTCCATGTTTTTCTATTTCATTTAAAGATGGACGAAATAATAATTTTACCGAATTAAAGTAAAATTTTTCATTTTTTATTTGCATTTTGCATCCTACATTTTGTTTTTTCCTTTTTCCTGCATTTCATTTTTTACTTTTTGCTTTTTTTTTTAATTTGTTACGATTGAAAAAAATTGCATCCTTAAAAATATTTGCGATCAAGTTTCGGACTAATTTTTGCTCTTTTAAGAGTAACAAAAATTCATTAATTATAATATTACACTATAGAAAACTAGTTAATTTGAAATTTTTATACAAATAAAAAAATTCCATTTTTTTTAAACTTCTTAATTTTTAAAAAATATTTTTTTTTCTGTTCTTCGTACATTCAGAATGAATTACGGTATACAATTTCAGTTATTGTTTTTGTCCTTTTTCGTTTTTTTTTCCTTCTTTTTTAAGTATCATTTTTCTGAATTTTAACAAAGTTTCAATTATTATTGATGACGGTGTGATATTGTTTGTTCAATTAAAATTGAAACATCTTTCATTAATTATTATTCATAAATATATATGTTATAATATAGTAAAATATATCATTTCAAATTTACTTTCAAATTCTCAAATCTTTCAGATACATTTTAAAAACAGGTATTGATTGATTGATTGATTGGATATAGAAAGAAGTCATTTTTTACAAAAAAAAGAAAAAGAGAAAAAAATGATCAAATAACTTTGATAATTGTTCTAAATTTATTTCTTTTTATCTGATATTTTTTTTTATTTCATTTTTAATTTCAGTCTTTTTTTTTGCCATCTATTTCTTTGCCATAGTTTTTCATTTCTATATTGGGAAAAAAATGTTTTTTATCGAATAATTTCAAATGATTGAAGAAAAGTTTGAGTGACTGACAAATTTATGTCTCAATAATGACATTTTTATGGGAGAATTTTTAGACATAATAATATATTTTGCTACATTAATGATTCTATTTGATCGGTTTATTTCGATAATAAATTTATGTGAAACAGTAATAACAGACAATTGCAAAGTTCGACGTAAAAGTAATAAATTCCACAATTATGTCACCGTTTTATAAACTTTGCATTGATGACTTAATATGAAATTATTGCAATCATTTTTTATATTAATTGTCATATTACTAAGAAATTTTTATATTGATTATTATATGAGTATTAAATTTCCATATTTATTGCCTTATTGGTAATAATTTCTTGTATTCATTACTAATATGAATTTTTATATTTATTACTTATTACTATTCATATATGTGTACAATTTTTTACCGTCTTTTTTTTAAAAAAAAAAAAAAAACAACAAAACAAATATTTATTTGTACTTGTATGGAATATTTTAAAGCAAATTGTTATAAAATTTAATTAAGCAAAAACACTAACTGAATACACGTTAAATTTTATTAAAGTTTTTTTTATTTTGTTAAAGAGCAAAAAAAAATGAATAATCCTTTTTGAATGTATAAATTACAGTATGGAGATGGTTATGGGCCACCGCCCACGGCATCAGATGTTTATACCGGAACGGGTACCGATCCCGCAGCGGCATCACTGGGTTATTTTGGTATGGGGGCATATCCGCCGGTTGCTAGCGCACCACCAACAATGCTTGCTGATCCGCTCAATGAACGAATGAAACGTGATAAGGAAGCCATCTATAAGTAAATTTCAAAATATTTCATAATTTTTATTAATTTCTGCATTTAAAATTCATTTATATTTTTCCTTCTTTCTTTTTATTGAATCATATCGAAAAATAATTCATTAATAAAAAATCTTACAAAATATATTTTTAATAAATTCTAAGATGGTACATAAAAATTCTACAAGGGAAAAAAGAAGTTGCAAAAAATTATAGTAAAAATAATTTCAGGAGTAGTAAAAAAAAGATGAAATTGATCAGGAATAATAATTATAAATATGAAAATGATCAAACTATTTATATTAAAAAACAAAGATTTGTTGAAGTAAAAAAATTTTTCCATTCCTTTTTTTTAAAAAATTTTTGCTTAAATTTTGATATTAAATTACATCGACTTCATCCTATCCTCTCTCTTGAGTGAAAAATGAAATAGAATTAAAATTTATGAATAAATAAAAGGAAAAAGACGATAACAATGGTGATGATGTGGAAGGAAGGAAGGAAGGAAGGAAGGGAAAGAATAAGAAGAGAAGAAGAAGGGATACAGTATCTTCTACTATATTTTAGCAAATGATAAAAAGCGCCATCTGTTTATCAGAGCACAATAATAATAAAATGAAGCGTACATTACCAAAAAGTGCTATTATTTGTATGCATTATCAATGAGCGCAGAATTAATAAGCTATATTATCTGAAATATTTCGGATAATACGGTAAGATAAGGGAAAATCTAGTAGAAATTAGAGATGGAAAAACACGAAAATAAACATAAACATAGATATAATATGAATAAAATTTATAATTTTAAAAAGCAAGAAAAAAAAAAGAAGAAACCTCTCTGAAAAAAAAGAGGCATCAAAGAAGAAAACGTTGTGTGAAATTTACTTTTGCATAATTAACGAAAAAAATTAATTATTAATAAAATAAATTAATTTATTTAAATTTCAAACTTAATTTTTTCTTATTATTCAATCTTTTATAGTTTAAATAAAAGATAATTTTTCACATTTTTGCAGTCATCCATTATTTCCGCTATTATCGTGCCTTTTCGAAAAATGCGAGTTAGCAACGTGTACACCACGAGAACAGAATAGTACGGCAACGTCAAGTTCAACGTCAACAACCTCAACAAATGACGTGTGCTCATCAGCTTCATT
Organism: Wuchereria bancrofti; assembly: GCA_005281725.1. Taxonomy (NCBI): domain Eukaryota; kingdom Metazoa; phylum Nematoda; class Chromadorea; order Rhabditida; family Onchocercidae; genus Wuchereria; species Wuchereria bancrofti. The sequence goes on from SSBO01000009.1 coordinate 9,444,330, forward strand.
TAAAGATGACCTTGCCGATTTTGCCAAAATGGTTAGTTGCGCCACGATAACCTTGAGCTATTGATAAGTCTTCCCTCTTCTCATCATATTGTTAGACAAATCAAACTTTTGATCAAATTATTTATCTTTTACCAAATTACACCTTTCTCACTTCCTTACTTTTTCTCTTTCTTCCTTCGCTTCTCTTTCCTTTTTTCGTTTCTTTTCCTTTGCCCTCTTTCTCTCTCTCCTTGTTTGAAAGAAAAAAAAATTGGATTTAAACTTTTTATCGTATATTCATTTTTGATTACTAATGTTTGTTACAGTATCTCACAAAATTTTTGTTTATTTATTTTAATCTTTATAAAATTTTTAAAATAATCATACAATAAGCATTTTTTTATAAAATATTTTCTTTTTTCCTTCTTTTTAGGTACAAAGTGAAAAGCCATATTATGTACCAAATCCTGAAGTTGACACATTGGTATGTTTTATTTCATTTTTAAATATTGACTAATTGATATTGATGGGATTAAAATTGAATAGTCTAAAGTAAATGATAAACAGATGGAATTTTGATAAGAAATCATTACGCGTATATTCTACCAATTACCATGTTTTTTTAAAAAATAATAAATCCTTCTTTTTGAAATCAAAATTTATCATTTATAGATGTTGCAATCAATACAAGTCCTTCGCTTCCATTTATTAGAATTGGAAAAGGTTAATTTTATATTTTTAATTTTCCTTGTGAAAATTTTAAACTTTGCATTTTTTCAAAGTTTTAAAATTATTTTTATTCTAATACCTGTTCATAAATTATCATTCCTATCATTCTTCTCATTATTCTAAATTATTTATTGCTAACATTATAATAAGCAGTAAATTTCACTAATTTCTTTTGAAAATCATTATACTTAATTCAAAGGAAAAAATTTATTTGTAAATTTTCATTCGGTGAAAAAAGCAAATGAAAAGTATCGTAACGTATAATACAGAAATTCTTATATAAAAGGACTTAGAAAGATTTACAAAATTTCTTGTCTAAAAATCATTTATTCATTAAAGAATTGATAAAAATTTAAATGCTAGACAATATAATTAAACTGATAAGTTTATCAAATGTTATAACGTATTTTTTTAAAGTTTCATTTATCATTCATAATCAAACAGAACAATTAGTTTAATGATATAAAATTTCAAATAAATTTGCTACTTTGAAACATATGTCAAGTGCTTTTATCATATTTACATTTGATATAGCAACTTGAAAAGGTATAAAAATGGTCGAATTTATGAAATTGAAAACTTATAAATTAACCTATACAACATTTAATTTTTGATAATTTATATTTCTTTATAATTTTTGACGATTAAAAAAATTAGTCTTCCTTCTTTCCATTCTTTCTCTTTCTTTTTTCTATTCTTTTTTTATTGAATTATATAAAGCAAAAACAAGTTGCATAATATCTCACAAATACTTCCTTAGATATTCTAACAGATTAATCTTTTTTTTCCTTACTTACAAGTACTTTTCAAATATGTTGAAATGAAATAATTAATTATGTATTTTATAAGCAAACATTTTTAATCAACTCTAAACTATGCTGTATAATTATAGTATAATTACCATAATTATTGTAACAATAATAGCAACGATTAATAATACATTTATTATTGTTGCAAGTACAACAATCAATTATTACTAGAGTAAGAAGAGAAGGAACAACAATAAAAAACTGTTATTACTACAATTATTATTAGTATGTTATCGCTGTTTTCAATGATTAGCGTATACCTACTATATCAGTTTTATCACAATTATTTCTGATTATTGTTTTATTTAATAGCGATTGTATGATAAGATTGGTTGCAATAACAAAAATAAAAAACAATTTAAATTTTATTTAAAGTAATATCACTATGACTAATATTTCAAATAAAAGGTTAAATATTGTTATATTATAATTCAGAATATACTGATTAATTTGAATAGAAATGATAATGAAACATCTCATGTCATGAATGTAATTATTAGGAAATCCCATTAATCAGAATTATTTTATTGCTGTAATAAGTTATTAAGTGATTAAAAAACTAATAAATTATTGCTCTAGATTATATGATCATAAAAATTTACTCATAACATAGGGTAACATTTCTTTTTCGTCTTTTTCTTTAAATTTTTTCTTAAATTAAATTATTTCATGATGTGGAAGAAAAAACCATCACAATTCTTTGTGCTACTTTGGACCGTTCAAGTCCTTACTTTTTTCTCTGCCTTTTTTACGAGGAAATACAAAGTCATGTTATTTATCATAAGTTTACATTTCAAACTTCAAGTTATTTAGTAGCATCTGTTTGAAAGATTTCAGTAAAAAATAAAGTGAAAAAAAAAGTAAAATAAAAGAAAATAAAACAAAAATAATCTGCTGTAAAATAATATAGACATAACTCCTACTTGAAATCATTTCAACCAAATTAAATAAAAAGAAAACAAAATGCTAAATCTTCTAACAATTTTTAAAACAAATTCGATAATTTATTAAAAATTGATGAAGCTTTAAAACAGAGGAACAAAGGATTTCCTTTCTGTTTTGAAAAAAAAATAATTATTTAGAAGTAATGAATGTTTACAAATATTTCTTCAAATTAGTTATTAATGAAAAAAATGAACATAAGTATACTAAATCAATGACACTCCATTATTTCAATTACTATTAATTAGACAATTATTTACTTATTCATTGGAAAAAAACTTAAACTTCAATAATTTTGTATATTAGTTTTGTTCATCAATTTTTTCTTTATGGGAAGTTTCCATTGTTTCTTGCTTTTGAATAGCTGAATAGTTGTCACATCCATACTACTGCATTTTTTTCGTTGTTGTTCATGAAACTTAATATTCACACAATCCTATCTTGTTGTACCGTATCGCTCATAATATACTGTATTTGCCGCATACTGTATCTACCACAGTATGCAATGTTAAATGAGCTAGATTATTATTGATATCATTATATACATCTTATCTTTACATGTATCAAGTATATACAATATGGAATTAAAAAACGAATGAATAACTGTAAAAATTTATTTTCTTTTCTTCTTTTTTTTGCCTCAAGATTTTAAAATTTCAAATTTTCCTAATTAATTAATTAATTTTTTTTTTACAATATAACATTTATTTTGCATTACATTAGAAGAGAACGAAAAAAAGATGAAAGAGAGAAATCGTTGTTCCATGCTGCGTTGTAAAAAAAAAAAAATAATCTGTTACCCCCTGCTGTAAGCATATGTGATATTCACTATAATTGATTGAAAATGGTATGGAATTGAAAATTAAACGTTCCTCTACGGATGTGATACTGTCAGTTTTAATTTCTTCTCTTTTCTTTTTTCTTTTAAAATACCGGTTTTTCAATTAGTCGATGACATACGATATTTTATACATATCGCATCCTTCGATAAGACAAAACGGAAGCACAAATAATAGATAAATAGATAGATAGATAGGTAGATCGATTGATTGACTGATTGATTGATTAATCGATTGAATGAATGAGTGAATGAATGAATGAATGATCTGAGATCATCAACGGATATTAAACAATATACATGTGCAGAACTGTCAATAAAGTTTTCTTCAAAAAAAAATTTATTGAAAAAATAAATAAATAGACAGACAGATAAATTGAATGATTGACTGAATAAGTGCATGAATGAATAATGAATTAATCAATGAACTAATGAATCGATGAATGAATCAGTCAATCAATAATTTAAGATTATTAAACGAGCATTGCAGACAATATACATATACACAGCTGTCAGTAAAGTTTTTTTAGCCAAAAATTTTTCCTTGATTTTTTTTTTTTTTTTTTGAGAAAAAATGAAATGAATTGAAATTCAAGAAAAAAATGAATGGAATGGAGGAAAATTTGTTACAGAGATTTTTTTTCTTCCTTCTTGCTTTTCTTTCCTTATTTTATTTTTTGTTCTTCTCTTTTATCATTTCATTTGTGAGGATAAAAATTAATGGCTGTAACATTCTTACTTAAATGATTGCGTGATTAAAAAAATAAAATAAATGAAGAATGAAAAAAAAAAGAAGGAAGGAAAATGAAAATGAAATATAATTTGTTATTAGCAATCATTTGTAAAAATGCCAAAAAAAAGTTGCCATAATACAACGCTGATAGATTAATGATGATAAATTTAGTGATATTATTTTGAAATAAATGAGTTTGAAAAAAAAAAAAAGAAAAGAAAACGTCAAGCAATTGAATAAAATGTTGATTGAAAGATGAAAATTATCATAATTTTGCAATCTATCATTTTGTTCATCTAATCAGTCAATGAATGAAATGAAATGTAAGATGACAATATTTCAAATTAATGATGAAAAACTTTTTTTTTCCTTGAAATACAGATAATTAAATTAAATAATATTTAAAAGATTACATTTGTAATTTTTAGTTTAAAAGAGAAAAATTTTAGTTGGTTTAATTTTTGTTTTATTTCAGCAATAAAAACGAAAAAAAATTTGGAACTAATGTATTATTTGTAATTGCCATATAAAATGATATATTTTTTTCTTTGGAGAACAGTCAATACAACACAATGATGTTTAAATTTTCACAAAAAGATTTGTCATCCTAAATAACTAAAAAAATTAAAACCTAACACTAAATGATAATTACAGTATGAAATATTACTGCAATTATTAAAATATGTTACCCAAAAATATATCAATATTGATTGATTTTCAAAGTGGAATTATTAGAAAATTGATTTCATAACATTTATCACTTTGTCTATTATTGCTATTTTTTCTTAGTTCCACATAATTAATTAATCAATCAATCAAGCAATTAATTATCAATATCTTTCAACAATATCACTCCTTTTTTTTTTATACAATCCTTTCTTTTTTCCTTTTATCTCTCCTCTTCCACTTCTTTTATCACATCTTAATTAAATTAACATGTTGATAATTTTAGGTGCATGAATTATGTGATAACTTTTGTCATCGGTATGTTACCTGTTTAAAAGGTAAAATGCCAATGGATATTGTTGGTGAGGAACGTGCAAGCAGTTCACAAACACCTGTTTCACCTAGTACCGCTGCTCCTTCATCTAGTCCTTCTATGAGTACACCGATTGGGTATTGTTTTTTTTTTTTTTTTCAACTTAATAAATCTGAAATTATAATTGTTGATGACATAAAAAAATTTCAACTTTAAAATTACTTAATTCTTCACGTTAATATGTAAAAAACAAAAATTTGTGTTGAATTTATTTATTCATTGTCTTAGCAAATCTTAATTAATCTTAACAATTTTTCTAGCTCACAATATCAGCCAGCTCCTTATGAACCACAATCTGTACCATTACCCGAAAATACAACAGCAGTTTCATCCGGACATGATGTAAGTAATTATTAAGTAAAAATATTATTGATTAAGAAAACAATCTGATAATTCAAAAAAGGTCAAAGTTCATTTCTTATAGTGAATTACTTATTATTAAAAAAAAGAAGCAAAAAAGAAAAAAAAAACACTTCAATAAGAATTAGTTTAGCGCTGAAGAAAAAAGCAAGTGATAAATAAAAAATAGAAATCATAATTGCATAACTTCAATCATTTAATTAACTAATCATATATTATGTTAAATTTAAACTAATAATTAAATTTTAGCAACTTTTAATTGTTTATATTAACAGCTTCATTTATAATTTTAAATAACATTCATTTTTCATCTTTTTAAAGAGTAATAATACCATTGAAGCAGAAAAAATAAAAAAAAATGAACGGAGAAAGACAAAGAGAGAGAGAGAGAAGGGGAAGAAGAAAAAAAATATCCTGAGGAATAGAAAAATATTCCAGAAAAATGTACATTTTGCGCTCCTTTTCTTTTTTCTATTTTCTTCACCTTTGATTTATGTCCCCATTTTCATATTTCAGACATTGTCATACTCACATACCAATTACTGTCCTCTCATCCTTCTTCTTTCTTCTCCTAAATTTCTTCCTTTTCCTTTCACCTATTCTTTTTCCTTTATTATTACTCTTTTTTATCATACAAACATTCCGTTCCAGTAAACCGGAAAAAGAAACTAGGAAAAAGATTTAAAAAGTTCATGTTCATTTTTGGAAATTAAAAAAAATTAAGAATGAAAAACAAAGGAAAAAGGAGGGAAAGAAAAAAGGAAAGACATATAGAAAACTTTAAATTTCAAAAAAATAAATTTGAAAAATATTCAGAAAAAGAATTTGAAAATTTTTTTATTGGTATTAACGGAATTTGCCTCATCTATCAAATAAAAAAGTAAGATGTAAAAGTAATGAAACAAAAAAAAAAGGTTCGTGCTTAATTTATAATTCTTTATAAACTTTAAATTTCAGTTTTCAATATTTCTGTCAAAATTTCGTATTATCTATTGAATAATAATAATAATAATAATAATAATAATAATAATAATAATAATAATAATAATAATTTTTGCACTTTTAAACTTTACATTTCTGTTAATATTTCGAATTAAAATTTCTTTTTTTGCACTAATTTTAAATAATTATTGTTATCATCTATTAATTAGCAATTTATTTTATTCATCGTTTAAAATTAAATACGAAATGTTAAATGTTGTTGAAATTATTTAAATACTATTGCTATTATAAGAAGAAGAAAAAGAAAGATTTTTTTTCTTTTAAGCTAACAACTGCTTAGTTTAGCTTTTAGTTAGTCTTTTTTCATTCTTTTGCTTATTTCACCTGTTAAATATCAAACCAACTGTTCAAACAGGAAATTTTAGAAAAGAATTTTTCTTGTGAAATGGGATAAGAGCAATGAGACAATTGAATTGAGGAGATGAAGAAGAAGGAAGCTTTAGGATTTGGCTTTATCATTGATGTGATAACGAATAAAAATGTCAAGAGATCATAGATCATTACAAACTTTACTCTTTAGCTATTCATCCATCGTTATACACAATATTAAAAGTATTAATTTCAAAAAAGAAAAAAATTAACAGTTTCAAAAAAGAAAGAAAATGAAAAATCTTTTTTTATCTTCTCTTTCTCTCTCTTCCTCCCTCTTTCTTTTGCTCAATGAAACTTTAAAAGAATTTTTCCTTCTTTTTGTTTCAACAAAAAAAAAAAAGAAACTATAAAGGGATTATATCAAAAGTAATGAATAGAATGATTATTTATGATAAAATATATTTTATTGCAAAGAAGAAAAGAAGAAAAGGAAAAAAAGTGGAAAAATGAAGATAATATATTATTGTGCTATTTAATCACTATTAATTAAATAATGAATGACAGTAAAGTTAACAAATTGCACTAATTTCAAACAAATAAACAAACAAAAGAAAAAAAAATGAAAATGAAAAATTTAGAAAGATAAATGGATTAAATTGAAGGGAGCGCAAAAAAAAAACATTTTTTTAATTGAAATATTTATTAATTTTATATCATTTTCTTTCTTCCCTTTTTCTTTATTTTATTTTAACGAAATCAAATTTTTTCCTTAAAAAAAAGAGCGGAAGAGAGAAACAGAAAGGGACAGAGGGATTTATTTGATGAAACCGATAGAAAATTGTTATTTGCTGATGATAATAATAATGATGATGATATCAAGATGTCAAAAATAGCCTTACAAGTGGGTCATTTCTAAGGTAAATGAACCAGAACAAATATATGAACAATGGCGGTTTACTGCTTTTAAGAAAGAAAGAAGAAAGAAGGAGAGAAAGAAAGAAAGAAAGAGAGGATAAGTAATAATGAAAAGAATTGATTATATGATTGAATTGACTGATCTTAGACAGAATAAATGTTAGCAGTAGCTTTTCGCGCAATTTATCCCTTAAAAGAGAATGAAATATTTGAAATAAAAATACCAATTTTACGATTGAAAATTGTGCCTTAGCTTATTGATGATTACGATATATGTAAATGTGCGCAATAATATACCTTCACCTGTGCGCATTAATACATCTTTACGCGCAATAATACACTTTCATCCATGCGCAATAATACACTTCACCTTACCATTTTTACAATCTATGTAATTTGCTATGCATTTTTAAAAAAAAATAATCATTTATCTATATACAGCAATTTTTTTTCTTATTTGCCATGTTTTTCAATCAAAATAATTTAAAAAAACTAATTGAAGAACTTTTTTTTTGTTCTTTTTGTAGATATGAATTGAAAATTCATCAAGTTCTAAATGATGAAATATATAAAATTATTAATATTTCCCACTTGTTATCTCTTACGAATTTACAACAAAAAGAAAATAAGAAAAAAAAAGCGAACAAAAAAAAAACAAACAAAAAGATAATTACAATATTGGAAAAACATAATAAAATAAATGAATAACTAAAAACATTGCAAAAAAAAATTTTTTTTCTGAAAAAAATGAAAAAAAAAGGAAAAACATTGGTGTTATTGAAAGAATGAAAAGAAGAAAAGAAAGATTTATAAAAAAAATTTTTCTTTTTTTTTTATTTGAAGATTTTTTCTTCTACTGAAAAAAAAATTTTTTTTTTTGATTGATTTTTTTTCTAACTAAAATTATTTTATGCTTGAACAAATTGCAGAAAAAGAAAGAAAAAAAAAAACCTTTTTGGGAAATGTTTAATCAACCTGATGAGATATGTATATGGAGAGAGAGAGAGAGAGAGATAAAACATTAGCGCTAATAGATTAAGCAATAGCACATCTGTTTATGGCATTCAACAATCAAACAAATCTATTCTAATTTACTATCACTAATCTTTTATCATCAAATAATGATTTTCATTCATTTATTTCAATTTATTCCTTTTTTTTTTTCAATTAACACATCAATTTCAATTTGGTTGATGACTCATACTGGGACTATAGTAAAATTGAAATTTAAATTTGTAAAGCTAATAATATTGAAAAAAATAACAATAATACAAAGAAACGAATAAATATGCTTGAAAAAATATGACAATTAATTAATTATCATATAATGTTTCATTGTTATATTTACTGAAAATTATATTAAATAATTATCATAAATTATTACTATTTTTATTATTATCATTATTTTTATTATTATTGTTACCATTGGTACTGTATTATATCGAATAGATACAAAATGGATGATTGCTTGTATTTCTTTTCTATACTTCACCTAAGTTAACTATCATAAAATTAATATGAATGAAATTAAATAAATTTATTGCATCATTAATATTTTGCTAGTGTATTAATTTCAATTTTGAATTCAATTTAAGCATATTAGCTTCAATATTGTTTAATGTATTAATTTTAATTTGATTAAGCTTATCAAAATCTAATCTTCATATTATAATTTTAGTTCACCAATTAATTTAACTTTTTCATACTTCAATTTTGAGAAATGAAAAATTCATAACATTTAATATAGTATAATTATTTTTAAATTTCAAATAAAATTGGAATTTTATCAAAAAATTTTTTTTCTTTTAAATTATTCAATTCAAGAGTTAATTGTTCATTTTTTTTTTTTTTTAAAGGGTTATCATGGATCGGTGCACGATCTCAGCAGTGCTTCATCATCATCCGCGGCTGTGGCTACTCAACAACATCAGTCAACAACCCCCGATAGTCACCCTTTAGTGCTGGGCGGGGTGACCCCTCTGACGGCTGGGGGCACCCAAACGTCCATGTCGCTAACAGCCGTCAGTAGTCCTTCAGGAAGGTAAAACATATTAGCAAATTGAAAAAAAAGGAAAAAATGCAAACAATGCATAATGAAAATGCAATTTCATTAATTGGATTTAAAAAAAAAAATGGAAAAGAAATTAAAATAAAGAAATGCATAAACTTCAAACTTATAAAAATACATTACTTCAATATTAATTACAATACTTAAATTTACAAAATTAAGCCTTTTTCATAATTAACTACTAAACCTAAATTCAATTATTGTACCTGTATTTCAAATTTTTAGATCTTATTAATATACGTTCTGAAAAGTTATACTTTTCATTTCTTAAGAAAAAAAAGAAAAAATGAAAAAAGATTTAATGCTATTATTTATGTATCTAAATGAAATTGATACAATGTTTGCTGGAAAAACAAAAACAACAACAAAAAGTAAATTGGAAAAAATAAAATAAAATTTAGAAAATTTACAGTTCATCAGCGGGTGGTCAACGACTTGATTCAACGCCACATTCGGTGGAAACACCAAATCAATTGCTCACCGCTCAACAGCAAGATAATGTTTCTGATACAGGTATTGATTGATTTGTTAATTTTATATTTTCTTTTTAAATTTCTTTCAATTTTTTACTTTTCATGACCAATATGAGCGAAATAAGTTATCGTTTAGCTTTCTTTTCCCTCTCTCTCTTTGAAATATTGATTTTAAAAAATTCCCATTTCCTGAAATTGACGATATCCAATTTTTTTTTCTATTTTTAATTACTTATCAATTCACAGTAACGGTTTAGTGAAAAAAAAGATTATGGAAATTAAATTAGTTTTTAATTATTAGTTAGACTTTTATTATTATTATACCTCTTCTTGTCCTTTCCTTTACGTTTCTTTATTTTTATGTAAATATTTATAACCTTTCTTTTTTTTCTTTTTAGTCTGAGACATGATTTTTGCTAGGCCTATTATTTACTTGTGGCCAGCGAATATTCTAATCTAACTTTTCAATATCTTCCATACGTGATATTAGTATTGGTGTATTGAAATTTATCCAATTATGATTCGTTCGATTTAAACTTTTACCTAATTTCAAGCATATTTTAATTACGGATATTATTCCTAATATTTATTTCGAAAATTACCTAAAATTGGTTCGCTGGCTAATTTCATTCATTTTGTTAATTTTAATTTTTACAATCTCATTCTGCAACAAACAAATACATGTAGTAGTTTACGTTTAGAATCATTTAAAAAGAAGAAAAATGAAAAATTTTTTAAAAAATCAAAAAGCTTAGAGCTAATTAATTGAATTATTTCACTAAATATTAAAATCGTAAATGCATTTTACTAAATTCCTATTGAATTCATAAATTTATTTATACATAAATTATTTTAATCATGAGGTTTCTTTCCTTCCTTCATTTATTTAAAATCAATTTAAAAAAAAAAAAACTTTTTTATATTTTTTCCTTTTTATCTTTTTTCCCTCTCTTTCTTTTTCATTGTTATTTTATAAATTTTTAAATGAACAATTCTCACTAGAAGAAAAAAAAACAATTCCATTTCCATCTCATTTAATTATTAAAATGACTAATCAGTAGATTCTTACCTTATTTCTACTTCATCTAGACAGATTAATTTCTTTTAGTCTATTGAATTAATTCTTAAATTCATGCTAGATTAATTCTAAATTGTAATATAATATTTTGTTTATTACATGAGACATTTTATATATCATACGCCTACTTACAATTTGTTCGAAATTATTTAACCGAAATGACATCTTTACGCTACGTTGCATTTATTAATTATAAAATTTCCATCTCTTAGTTAATTAATTATTATCCAGATAAAGATTCTATACATATAGACATATGTAATTTGCTGAAAAAGTATGAATTTTTCTTACTTCATAAATTTTCGAAAAAATTACTTTTTCATTCATTCATTTATTTAGATTACAAAATTATTGAGTAGTAATTAAAAACAATTAATAAACTATTGTTCAGAAAAGGCAATTAATGCACTATTATCTAATTATATTGAAATAATTTCATTGTTTGCCTTTTTTTGCACCTTTTTTTTGTTAAATAAGTAAACATATATATGTACATTTTCTTTCATTTTCTTTCAAACTTTGCTAGTTCTATTTATTGCTATTATATTAAAAATTGATAACTTTTTGCTTGGATTTTTTCTTTGTTTTTTGTTTTGTTTAAAAATATAAATTGCAAAAAAATTTCTTAATTTAATTTATTAAATATCACTTATCTATAATCACTTTAAGTTTTTTTTTGTTTTTTTTTTTAGTTTATGCCATGTTTTTTGTTTTACTCATTATTAAATGCCTTTTCAACTTTGCTTTTTTTGCATGGTTAATTGTAATAACAATAATAATAATGATAACAATAAAATAGTAATATAAGTAACGAATTTTTGTTTACTTGTTTTGTTTGTTTATTTGCTTGCTTTACTTTGCTTTGCTCTGCTTTGCCTCGTTTTGCTTGTTTGTTTATGTTTAAGGTTTAGCTTAAAATGCTATATGCTAATTTTGTATGTGGGTTAAAGACGTTTACAGGTAGCAAAAGTTCGGATTCATATCCATCCTCTGTTACCTTATCCTGTCAGTTTGGCCAACATCAACAATTATCAAACGGAACTACTAATGATTACTGTATTGACAGTATGCCCAAACAGCAACAACAACAACAACAACAGCAAAATCATGGCAATACAATAGTACCATTATCATTATCTACTGATAATCAAGACATTATTATCACTACTACTACTACTAATACTAATACTATGCCACCATTATTGATGTCGTTAACGAAGAAACGTGGAATTTTTCCAAAGCCAGCGACAAATATTATGAGAGCTTGGCTTTTTCATCATCTAACGGTTAGTTTAGATTCAAAAATATAGAAAGTGTTCCAATTTAGATAAGTTACAATAAATACAAAACTAATTAATTAGTCCCAATAGCACTTGTTGAAATTAATTAATTAGTAACAGTACTATTCTATATCTTTTTACCATGATTAAAATTTTCAATCAATTTCTAGCTTAATACAATCAATTATTTTCTCACTTTATCATTCGAAAAAATTATCTAAGAATAATAATAGCACAATATATATTTGAATATAATAGAAGATTAAATTCAATACTATCAATCATTTGCTATTTTCATTTATTTATTTGTAATTTTTCTTTTTTGTTAGAAACCTTAATGATAAATTAAATGTTACAGTAGTGCCATGGAAAAAAGTGTTACTGTATGAGACAAAATTAAATATTTACGGTATTACAAAAATAATAACATATGCCAGCTTCCGCCTTTTTTATAAAACTTTGCATAACTAATATTGTGATTGTTTCGATAATTATTTATTTATTTTTATTTTATTTTTTTATTTTGTTTATATTTTTATGCATTGGCTTAATTTTTTTTTGTTTGTTTTTGTTGCTGCTAGCTTCACTGCTTTTGCTTGCAAATTGCTAATACGACACATTTTGATTTTTAATTTTTTTTTTTTAATGCAATAATTTAATGAAGCACTTTAAAATTTAATACGTAATATCATTCTTCTCATTTCCATTTCTCTCTCTCTCTTCTTTTCTTTTTCCCTTTTCAAGATAACACATGCGTAAATTTTAATTTATTATTATTTATAAATTGTAAAGAAGAAATTTGACACGAGCATTTTACATGTGTATAATATTGTTTTTTCTTTGGATGAATTTCTATTTTCTTTATATGTTTCTTATATGTGTGAATTCAAACGTGTCATACGTGTGAACGTCATCTTTAGACATTTTATGCAAAAAACATTCTTAAACGAAGAAAGCGTTTATTGAGTAATAGCATGTCTTCGTTCTCAAAATTAAACTTTGAAAATTATCAAGAAAGAAAAATTAGCCAGCAAACCTAATTTATTATAATGTTAGAATCGGTGATGATCAATCAATATCATTATTTGTCAAATCTTTATTACTTCGTTTTTTTTTTTTCTTTTTTAATTGACCTCATATTCCGGATCAGCCAAATAGATTTCGGACTGATCAAATGCAATAAATTTTTGAATCATAAAAAGGATTATTATAGATCCTTAATAATTCCAGTTTCGTTTTTTATTTTCCAGAAAAGAAAAAAAAATTAAAAGACACGAAACTTAGGGTGGTAGCCACGTGGTGTTTCCAGGTGATGAATCGTTATCGATGTGCGGTTCGTTAAATGATGATGGTGGGAGGGAATCGGTTCTAAGCGAAGGAAATACCGGAAGCGGTGGTGGTTCAGCAACCGGTGCAAATAAACGAAAAGTACCAAAAGTTTTTTCAAAAGAAGCAATCACCAAATTCAGGGCATGGCTATTCCAGAATCTTACTGTAAGTTTTAGATCATCTGGCTGATACAGTTAATACTGATAAATTATCAATATTAATTATGGAGATTCATATATATGTGAATCATAATAACTAATATTAATAATTTATATATTTCGAGTATTTCGATCATTATATTAATTTGAAATTTCATTTATTACTATTATTTTTATGATTATCACTAATTTTTTTATAAACTGTTTTATCAGTCATAGGTGCAAATGCATGAAGCAATTCTTGTGAGATTAATTTATTATTAATTCTTTTCCAGTTAATTAGTACTTGAATTTATATAAACCTCAGATTTGTATAATTGTCAATCTGATCAAATTTTATCATACTATTTAGCTTAATTAATGTTTAAGCAATTAACTCTATAGATCTATGTTCATCGTCGTTATTATTATTATTCATTAGTATTATTATCATTGCCATTGTCATTATTGTTACTGTATCATTATCATCATCATCGGTTTTTATCCTTTTCAGTTCATTTAGATTTTCTTATTCCGATGCATATAATCTTTTTAAAAGTTTTATTAAACAATTATGGTTTTTTATCATTAAAACTAGTTCATTTTTTTTTACTACTTTACTTTTTTATTATAAAATCTTGTTTCTCTCTTTTTCAAGTTGAATATTTTTAGAACGATTTTAAAATTTCGAAAATTTATAAATTGTCAGATTTAATTGCTATCAAAGATTTTTTCTTTTGTTTTTTATTTCTCATATCTTTTTCTTTTTCTATTTCCTGATGTAAATACAACATCATTCATTATTTTATTATCGTTATATATCATATCATTTTTTGCAGTCTTCATTAACGTCAATAGTTCAACTAAATGATCAACAAAATATTTTAATAGTGTTGTCATCTGATAATACAACAAGTAATTTTTCAAAAAAAAAAAAAAGTTTTATTTGTGTCCTTGAAAATAGCCAATACATTAGAAATAAAAATAATAGGGTTACGGTAATCGTTCCTTTTCTTTTTTAATTTCATTTTTTTTAAATTCACCGCTGGAAGTCAATCGTTTTTGGTGAGAATTTTCCTTTTATTTCCATTTTTTTTTTGCATTTTTTTGTTTTGAAAAAATTTTGTCGGTGGATCGAAATAGTAATTGATTTGGGATTGCAATGAATAGAAATGTAAAGAAAAAACGGAAGAAAAAACATGCTGAAAATGAAATGTGAAATTTTGCATAAAATTTAAATACTTGCAAATTCTGTATTAAACGTAAGAAAAAAAATGGCATTTAAAGAAGAAAAGAAAAAAAAACGAAAATTTAATTCCACCAATTATTTATTCTTCTTTTTTCTCACTTAAATTTTTTGCTTAATTTCAATGGACATAAATTGTGCGATTTATTTTTTTGAGAATTGAGTTAAATAAATAAAATCTGAAAGTTTATCTATATAATTCAGTTCCAAAAAAAAATTTCTTTTTCATTTAATTTTTTTATAAAAAAGGACCCATGTTTTTTCTTTAATATTATTGTTTTATTGTCGTAATATGAAGAAGAAATATTAAGTAATGGATGAATAAATTTGTTAATTATACCATAATATAATTAATATCAAATAGTGTGATTGTTTTTCATTAAAATTAAATTTGTTTTTATTTTTAAATTTTGAAGACAAAGCGGAATATTTTTGATTTTATTTCTAAAATCAATTATATTTCCTTTAGTAAATGTAAAATTTACAAAAATTTTGTAAAATGCAAATAGCAACACTTTAGTAATTGTGATTACTTGAAAAAGTATCAAAATGATAACTGTGTTTTATCAAGTTTTGTTTAAAAATATTAAAATGTTTCCTGTATATTAGTAATACATTTTTTATTCCCCTTTGATGGCATATTAAAAGATTTTATGGAAAATTTTTAAAAAATTTAAACTATAGTTATCAATGTTATTTGATAATATTGAAATCATACAAATCATTTTAAGTAAATAATTATTAATCAGATTTGTTTAAATTATTAATCAAATTTGTTTCTAAAAAAAATTATTGCGAAGTGATTAATTTTATTTGCAGTATTTGTCATTTTGATATCTTTTGTGAAATATTAATTTATATTATTTGTATTTGTAAAGTAATCAATTCTTCTCTGTTTTTCTTTTTTCCTCTTCTCTCTCGCTTCTCTTTGTTTGAACACCGTCATTTAATTTCTTTTTTCTTTTGTTCATCAAAAAGTTTATTATTTGATAAAATTGATAAATGACAGATTAGATTGAATTAAATTAAATTGAAACATGATTGATATAAAATTAGATGACTGCTAATTATAAAAAAAATTGACTAATTGACTAACTAAATAATTGATTGATCAAACAATAAATGAAATTTATTTGATTGACAAATCCTGAATAACTACTAAATATCAAATTTTGTACTTAATAAATAAATCAATTTTCTCTCTTTTCCTCTCTTTCTTTTTCTCTCTCTCTCTATCTTTCACTTTTTCACTCATCGATTGTAATAGATTACTTTTGTCTGTTTAATTTGAAAATTTTTAATAATCGAAGAATTTCTTTTTTAAATTTCTTTCAATTATAATTTTCGTTAAAAATGTATTAAGTAATTTCCATTTATTTTTTGAAATCATTAAATTTTTTTCTGACATCCACGATATATATGCTTTGTATGCATTATTAATAAATCTGCCTTGAATTAAATTCAATTTATTTTTCGATTTATACATGTATTCTTTATTGATTTTTTAAATTTCTTGTATTTTTGAAACATTTGATTTTATTAGTATGAATTTGCCTTTTAGTTCTATTTGATTGCAACAAATTTAACAATTCAGTTCCATCACTTTGTGTTAAAATAGTTTTGAAATAATCAAAAAAAATATTTTTTTTTGTTTATAATTAAAATTGAAAATTAAATAATTTTTTTTTTTAAAAAAAGTTGTAAATTTTCTCTTTGCATCTCATAATTTTCATGCATTCTTTCTCATTTACTTTTTTTTTTCTTACTCTTTTAACAATTTTTATTATCATCTCTGTCTTTCCTTCTTTTCTTTTCTTTTTTTTTTCTTGCTGTATTTATTATTTTTAAAAAACTAAATATATTTTTTAAAGAAATGAGATTTTTGAAAATTTTTAATAAGTTTATAAATTTGAGAGAAGAAAGAAGAAGGGAAAAGCGTAAACAATTGCAGTGATGCTAGCATTGTGTATAAATATATGTATTTATATTTATTTATATATTTGTTCTCTTTTCTTTTTTTTTTTGTGAGTGTGTTCTTTTTTTTTTGGATTTCAAATTTTTGATTTTTATAATATTTCAGCTTTTCTTTCTTTTTCATAATTTAAAAAGAATAATTTTAATTTCTTTTTTCTTTTTTTTCAGCATCCATATCCATCAGAAGATCAAAAAAAGCAGCTTGCACATGAAACTGGCTTAACAATACTACAGGTTAATAATTGGTAAGTATTTCTTCTTTTTTTTTTTTTTGAACTCGAATTTTTTTTTGTTTGTTTTTCTTTTAACACTTTTATAAAGTAAGTAATTGTTATTGCAATGATATAAAGAGAGAAAATTAGACGAAATTTTTGTAATCTTTTTTTGGAATAATTAATTTCGTGACAACATTCAATGTATATTCGATTATTAAATTCTAGAATAAATCAAAGAATAAAAAAAATGAAAAGTCTTTCTTAAAACTTTTATCGGTCTATTATTATCATCGTTATCATTATTATTATATTGTTGTTATCATTAAAGATTCTCCACAAAAGATTTGATCAATAATTCACATGTAATTAACGAAA
>SSBO01000009.1:9462167-9496859 GCA_005281725.1 Wuchereria bancrofti
TCTAGAATAAATCAAAGAATAAAAAAAATGAAAAGTCTTTCTTAAAACTTTTATCGGTCTATTATTATCATCGTTATCATTATTATTATATTGTTGTTATCATTAAAGATTCTCCACAAAAGATTTGATCAATAATTCACATGTAATTAACGAAATTATTTAATTTAAATTAAAACTTTTTTACCAATTATTAATTTATTCTACTCATTAAAAATTAAAAATTTACATTTTGTTAAGAATAGGACAAAATTTATGTTAATGTTGATTTTAATTTTTAATTAAAACTTTTCTTACCAATCATTAATTTATTCCATTCACTATTTTGTTCAAGAAAAAAATTTTGTATTAATGCTAACTTAAAAATTCTTTTTACACAATTAAATTAAAATTTTTCATGTTTAGAAAGCAAAAAAAAAAACTGTATTTTTGGAATAATATAAAGATTTCTTGCTTTTTATTTAATTAAAAATTGCAATTTTTATATTTGAGTAAAAAGCAAGAAAACGAAAAATTTATGCTAATGCAAATTAAAAATGAAAAAATGAAATTATTGAACAGACGTGAATAATAATGATGATGCATTAAGATAATGAAAATGGATAGTTATATGATCTCAAATGTTAATTACTTGCCTTCCTAATATATCATTTCTTCCTTCTTTCCTTGTTTTCTTTTTTTTTTTCTTTCTCTCTTTTAAATATATGCTTAGATTGAGTGACAGTTGTTCTATCATTGATGAAAAAAAAAAGGAAAGAAATAGGTCAACTAAATATAGTTATTATCATCATTATTGATTTTATTATATCAAAAAAAAAAAAAATTGGGAATGGATATTTTAGGATTATTATTTTTTTTTTTCATTAAATTTAATAGAACATTCAGGAATAACTCTTTTTTTTATCTCAATTAAACGAGAAATTTTTTCACTTCAATAATCAGTTTTTTTGTTTTTTGTTTATTCTCAATTAACTTATCACTTTACCTATAACTGATTAAATGAGAAGGAAGGAAAAACTAAAATAGCAAAAAATTTAAATAAATGAGCAACGATCATACTACTAAATTTATGCATAGATATATGTATATACAAGCGAGAAAAGAAAAAATGAGAAAATTAATTATGAAAAAAAAATTTAATTAAATTGGATAAGCATGGAAAAAATTGTATAAATTATAGAGCGAAAAAAAAAGGAATTTAAATAAATTTTAATATTAAAATATTATAATTTTTATTAATAAATAAATTANAAAAGAGAAAAAACATCTATCAGAAAAGACATGAATGAAATTTTTTTTTAAAAAATAGAAAATCAAGAAAAAAGCTTTATTATCAAATTTTCTTGTTCCTTTTTAACTGCTTATTGTCTATAAATTCATTTATTATTTATGATTTGTTTTTCTTTCCTCTTTTTTTGTTTATTCTTTCACTTCACATTTTTTTTGTTTAATCTATTAATTGTAATATTTCTTTGTTTGTGTTGTTTACTTCATTTTATTTCGACTTTTTTTTGCTCTCATTTTCGTTTTTTGACTTCATTTGTCACTTTATTTTAAATTATTTTACATTTTAATTTATTTATCCTATAACAATGAAAAATTTCCATAACATTTTTCATCGTACCATTCTTTTCTTCTTTTTTTGTTTTATTAATAGTTCATATCAACGAATCAATTTAGGCTTAGGCTATTATAAATTATTTTACCGAAATTAGAAGCAACTAAACGATTATCCGATTTAAAGCAACTTAATACCATATAATTGGATGAGATAATTGTATTATATATTTAATCTGTCGCATAATAGATGTGCGTTATTATAACTCTTTAAGTTCAGATATAAATATAGATAACAAGTAAAAACAATCAAATAATAAATATAAGTATATAAATGTAAAAATAAATATAAAGATAAGTAAAGATAAATATAAATCTGAATATTAATGTAAATAAATATATGTAAATATTTTAATTAATTCCATATTTTGCAATTTATAATGTCAATTTTTTTATTTTTTTTTCTTTCTGAATTTATGTATGATTATTTATTGCATGAGAAAAACTTTCATTATTTGTATTATTAAAATTTATAAAATTTAAACAATTATTACAATTGCTTTTTCTTAATAGAAATTTTCTTTTTTGATTTGAAATTTTGAATACAAGGATTTATTTAAATTATTTATTAATTTATATTTTGAAAGCTGAAAAATTTATTGAAATTACTAATGATAGCATTTAAGATTGATTTGCTCAAAATTAATAAAGAAATGAGTAATTATCTTATTATACGGTACATAGAGTGTCAAAGCCGCATTGAATTGAAGTGGTATACATTAGCTGCTAGGCTATTTTCCGCACCAATCTCAATTATTTGATGCATTTATATCCAAATAATTATTTGATTCCATTTTGAATAATGGATAAACACATGAATAGCAACTACTTTTCCGCTTATTTAATATCAAAATGTTGCTTTATTTACTGATTAAAAATGAAAATGAACAGGGAGAAATATATTTATTATATATGGAAATCATAAGAGATCAGAATTCATTAAAAGAACAAATTTTAATTTCTTTTTTTTTAATCAAAAAATTTGATAGAAAATAAGTTCTAAAAAATTTTTTCATACATTTTATTTAATTTCAAACTATTAATGATAAAAATACCAAACAATTATAGCGCAGATGAAATAATTGAAGTATTAATGAAATATTATCAAATTTTGAATTTAATTTAATCATTAATATATTTTACATGGTATTTATCTTATGAATATTAGGAATACTTCAGAAATACCATACCATATTCATGATAATTTGATATTTAATAAATTAAAACAAAAAGGCTAAACTTGAAATCGTATAAATGATTTATCAATTATTTGTCTAAGGAATTTCTTTTTTCAAATTTTGATAGATTTATGTTATATTTCTAAAATATATAAGACATCATTAAGTTAATTTTTGTATTTATATTAAATAATTATGAAAAAAAGATTTTAAATCAAAAAAAGTTGAAAATAAAAGAAAATAATTAAATTGTTTTCTAGTTTGTTTCGTGCTGACAGATTTGTAGTTTATCTCTTTTTTTTGGCATTCCTTTTTTAGAAGAATGAAATTGATTTTAAATTTATTTATTTTTCTTTCGTTTTCTTTTTATATTCCTATTTTCAAAAAAATATTTCAGCTGATATAGTAATAATGATAATTACACTGTTATTTTATTTACTTTGAAATTTTCAACCACTGTAGAACAAAATATGTCGATTCGGATATTCCGATATTCTATAGTTAATTATTTATGGTTGCACACAAATAAAATAATAATGACAAGTGTTGGAATGAAATTAAAAAGAATATATTGGAACTAGTTTATTTGATTACTACTTTACTTATTTTATTTTGCTTCTTTTATTCTTTTTTTCTTTCTTCTTTTTGTTATCTATTATTTTGAATTTTTGTCGTTAAAATTTAAAAAATGTGGTAAAAAATTATATGGAAAAATATTTTTTAATCATTATGTTTAATTTTTATTGTCCAAAAAAGAAAAAGCGACAATTTTTTCCCTTTCTTTCTTAATATGCAAATTTTATTTGCTTAGTTCTTTTTTTACAGTGAATTATGCCATTTTCAAATTTTACCTAAAATTTTATTAATGAACGATACTAAAGGATCTATCGAAAGATTTGTTCGACTAATGGTTAAATTAATGATTTTATTTATTAATTTTTGGTTTATTATTTGCCACTTTTTGTAAATGTAACGTTTGTGTTTCTTGAAAATTTCATTTTGAAAAATTTTTTTAAAACTTCCATTATTGATTATATTAATTTGCAGCTTTTAATAGATTAGATCGAGATAAGAGTAAAGAGCTATGAAAATGTTATTTATAAAGGATTTCCTGAACATTTCAAACTTAATACTATTCTTCTAATAAAATAATTTACTGTTTTAAGCCATATCTTTTTCAATCTTTTATTTTCATTAAATTTTTAAATTTATTCATGTCATTTCTGCCTTCTTGTTAAATTTTCCAAATAAAATTTTTGTATTTTTTTTATTTGCGTTTTTATTATAATAATTTTAATTTACCTTCCCGAACATTTTAAAATACATATTCTTCTAATAGAGTCCTATCCTTTCTAATCTTTATTTTTTTGCAAAATTTTATCTTTTCTTTTTTATCATCTGTCCTCTTCATTTCATTCACTTTCATCGCTATTTTCATTAATATTTATTTGCAATTAATAATATTTGCTATCGTCATTTTTATGATATCATCGTCATTCCTGTTTTTAAATTAATTTAATTAGTTTATTTAATAAAATTATTTTCTAATTTTTTCTGGAAAATTAAATTTTTTATTAAATTTTTATTATTATTATTACTGCAGTCACTATCATTAACATTCCCATTTTTATACCAACTTTATTTTAGCAAAAATTATATTTCTATCAATTTTTTTATCACCATCATCAGTATTATTATCATCATTGTTATCATTATAATTATTATCTATGCTGCTATCATTATCGTCATTATCATATCGTCGTCATCATGCTATTATTATTGCTACTATCAACATCATCATCTTCGTGACTACTATAGTATTATTGTTACTACCATGACATCACCATCACCATTACTATTATTGCTACCACCATCATTATCGCTGTCATTCCCATCATTATCATCATTAACAACAATAAGAGAGAGAGAAAAAGCAATGGAAGCGCATTAGGATCGATTTCTGTTCAGATGTGAAACTTTAGCAGATGCAAATCACACCGTATGATTGATGAGGTTCATTTCACTGTTAATAGAAAGACCTTGAAAGTATAGCAGGGTGAGAAGATGGAGCGAAGAGGTTTAAAGAACACACCGTTCATTCCCTCAGCTGTTCCTACCGTATCCTACCTATAATACTTTCTATCTTTCTTTTACCCTCTCTTTTACTTTTCAAATTCTTTTCTTTTCACTTCATTTTACTTTACATTTGATATTTTCGTCATATCAACATTTAATGATATGATGACGCATTTGGGATTTATAATACTACTACTACAAGTACGACTACAACTGCTATGATATCAATAAAGAGATGGAAGAATAGAATGAAGAAATAAAAAGTCTCAAGGGATAAAATGAAAGAGAAAAGGAAAGAGAGAGGGAGAGAGAGAGAGGGAGAAAATAGATAACGAACTAAACTAGAATACCATATTTGCAAAATTTGCATATTTAAATAATCTTTGAAGCAATCGCGAAACATATTAAATATGGTTTTAAGATAAATGTGGAAATAGAATTGATGAGAAAAGATGGAATAAGTTTTATCCTATAAATAGATAGGATAATTGAAAGAGAAGGAGAGGGAAGTAGAGGGAGGGTAAGAGATAAAAAGGAGAGATTTTTCGATTGGAGCTGTCACAGAGTTCGTTAAGTAAAGAGGAAAGCAGCCTTGAAAATGATGGATTATCACAGCTGTCGAATGGAGAAAATGATTGCTGGGTAAGCGGGGAGAAGAAAGAAAGAAAAAGGGATGGAATGAATGGAAAAAAAGGTTTTTTTTTTTTTTAATGTCGAAGTGGGGGAAAAATATGTGGAAAAAGGAAGAAGGCTGATGATAATAATGGTGATGATAATGATGATGATGATAATGATGATGATGATGATGATTATATTGATATTATCGGGAAAGTAAAAACAGAGAGAGAAAGAGAGAGGGAGAGAGTAAAAATGATGTCTTTCTGGTTTAGACTTAAATTTTCTTGATCAAAATTAAACTAATTGGGGGGTTTTCTTTTTCTTCTTTTTGCTTCTCTTATTATTTCTTCCTTCTTTTTAACTCTTTTAAGTATTTCTTGTTTTTTCTCTCTTTATTAATTTTTAATCAGTTTATTTAAAACATGATGAAAGAGAGAGATAGTTTTAAAAAAAAAAAACGGTGAAACATATTTTTTACTACCATCCCAATAATAATGATATTGAATTTCATTAGTTTATTTCTATTATTTAGAAATTATTTTGAAAAAAAAAAAATCTGTCTCCTCTTTCAGTCTCTTTCTCTTAATTCTTGAGTTATAATACCAAACTGTGTTATTTTATTCTTTTACTGACCTTGACACTTTTATGGAACACAAATTGTCGACATTTTAAAAGGTGGAATTTAATAGTTTCAAAAGTAGAGGAAGAATGAAAGAGAGAGAGAGAGAGAGAAAGAGAAAATAAATAAACATAAAAAGATACTAAGAAAATTTCGTAAGATAATTAACTTTACAAAAACTTTAAGAAGTAAAACTTATTGTTTCTGCTAAATTTCAATTAATTCTAATCGATGTTAAATTAAACTATGCTTGTTGTTAATGTCAAATTTCAAGTAACTGGAATTGATTTCAATTAAGCTATGCTTATCAATAAATTTTAAATAATTTGAACTGATTTCAACTTGATAACTTCAGAAAAATATAAAAATTAAATAAATAAATAAATAATAAAACTTGTTATTATTGCTAAATTTCAAATTAGAGTATGATAATAATTATATTAAGCTATGCTTATTATTACCAATAAATTTCACCTGATATTATCATCAATAAATACTTCAAAAAGGTTTTTATATATATGCGCGTATGTGCAAGTATCAATTGATAATTACAGTAATATATAAAATAATTCAACAAATATATTTCAAAATTCAGAAAAAAAAATTCAACGTTTTACAATTTAACTATATATGAATATATTATATGCTATCATGTAAGCTTATTTTCGGCTTATGACTAAAATATTTAAAGAAAAAAGATGTGAAAAAATTTAATTTTAACTATATGTGCTATTATTTTTACTGACTATGCAACTAAACAGCAACATTTATTTTCCCACGGGAAATATTTAAGAGATGAAGCAATTAAAATTTGTTTTGCATTTTTGTCCTATTCTTTCTAATTTATCATACTTTTTATTTAATACTTCCTTTTTATTTATTTTTTCTCGAGATTGATGGCAAATATTGCAGTTTTCTTGAGAATAATAGTCAAATTTTCGTCATTTTTTAAAAAGCAAAAAAAGAAGACAGAAAAAATAAAGCAAATAGGAAAGAACAAGATTTTGAAACTTTTTTCTTTGCATTTCTTTTTTTTTTTTCCTTTTTTCTGCAAGATGAATGAAGCGGAACGAAACGATTTATGACATTTGAAAGACTTTTTGAAATTTAAAAATGAAAAAGAAAAAAAAAAGAGAAGAAACAAATGAAAAAAAGGAAAAAGAAGCAAGTATTAGGAATATTTTTACATTTTATTGTAATTTTTATTTAATATTCATTTTATTCGTATGTTCGAAATGTTTTGTAGCTAAAAAATTCGCATGAAAAAAATGAGAACAGAAAAGAAAGATATAAATAAAAATAAAAATTGGAAGTATATGAAGAGTAAAATGTAATAAAAGAAATGATTTATGCAATATATTTTTGCTATTATTTTTTTAAAGTATAATTTCAAAAAATATTCATTCATTTAATTTTGCTAAAAAATTAAAATTACATAAGTTTTTTGGTTGAGGTATTTGTTCCACGTAACATTCTAAAATGAGCTATAGCAAAATAGATAAGTTATCTACTGCCATAAATTTAGCAAGATTAGGAAGTAATAAAAAAAAGATTTATGATTTGATTTTTGATCCAGATTAATGTTCTTTTTTTTATCAAAAGTAGTAAATAGGATCAAAAAATCAGTGATATAAGCTTGGAGTGAATAATGAAAGAATTACGGTTAATAAATTTATTATATTATTAATAACAACTGCTAAAGATTTTTGTATAATACAATTTTTCTCATTGATAATAATAAAAAACATAAAGTTTACGGTAATAATATTACTATTATTGAATTGCAATAAGTATTAAATAATATTTCTTTAACAAAAGATAAATTTTTTATTTTGGTTTTTTTTTTTTAATCTACAAATTTATTTCTACTTAGATTATAATATTTACAATCAGTCATACATTTTCAAAATTCTTGCAAATATTTTGTAAGTTCTAATAATTTGTTAAAATAATTTAAAAATTTAAAATTTTAATATGAAATGCAACTGAATGATCTGATATCATTCTTGAAATGAATAACTAATTTAAAATAACTATTAATATGTTGCATTATTATTCATGGATGGAACGAACATAATTAAATTGAAATGAATAAATGAATTAATTAATGAATTGGAATTTGGAATGGCTTTAAAATGAGACATAGCATTTTCCACGTGAAATGAGTGAATTGGAATGAATTTGAATTCAAAAATAAATAAATGAATTATTTGAGTGAATTTTGATCATTATGGTTTGTGAGATGATATGATTAATGAATTGGAATGAATTAATTTTGAATTTCTATTGGTCGTGCTGAAATCAATGAATGAATAAACTTAGATATTAGTGAATGAATGAATGGAATTGGAATAAAATTAAAACAGAATGAAAATTATAGCTATTTTAATTTTTTTAATATTGCATAAATTATTTTGCAACTGTTTTTGATAGTTATTTATGGCATCACAAAAATCATTTTTTTTTTTTAATCCTTTCATTTGGCACATTTATTCATCGAAATAAAATGAATCGATTAGATATATTGTTGCTATAACTATTAAATGATATATAAGTATGAGAAGGAGTCATTTTATGAGGGTAATAAAAAATTAGATCTTATGGCATCCATAAATGGATTATAGAGTTGTTATCGAAGTTGGGGGAATTTGAACTTAAGAGAATAATTGAGAGAGAGAGAGAGGGAGAAGGGAGAGAAAATGAGATAGAAACGAACGAAAGAAATAAGCAATAGATTGAAATTAAAAACAAAAACTTTTATATTAGCAAAAATTTAACACGAAAGAAATGAATACGCAAGATAATATTTTTTTTGATAACAAAAAAGTAAAAAGAAATAGTGATAAAAATTCAATAATAGTAGTGGTAATTAGTAAGCAGTAGTAATTAAGCTTAAATTTTTAAATTATTATTTGCTGAATTTACAAATTTGAATTTTATGCATCTTTAATTTATAAAATTTATAAATTAAGAAAATTTATGTAATAAGGAATAATTGTCCAGCAGTTACTTTGATATTATATAACAGGAATAAGTGATCGTAAAGAATAATGTGATTTGAAAAAAAAGAAAAATCTATTAAATATATATTCTATTCGTGTTTAAACGAATCTAAAAGGAAATTGAATTCAAATTTCAATTATTACTGAGCATATAGAAATGAATTTTTTGTATTAAATTTAGAAATTTATGAAATTATTATGCAATAATATTATTAATTTCTTTTATAGGTTTATCAATGCTAGGCGAAGGATTGTTCAACCAATGATTGATCAAAGTAATCGTGCTGGTCGGCCAAATGGTGTTAGCGTTTTTAAAAATAGGAGGAGAAAAAGTAGTGGTCAAAGTCCTGGTCCATCACCTGGTTAGTTAAATTTATTGTTGTTATTGCTTATGTTTTCTATTTTTTAAAATTTAATTCTTATTTTAAGAAAAATTTAGCTCTCACAAATTAAAATGAAATTTTTTTTTCTGCCTAAATTTTACAACAAAATTTATAGTAATTTATTTTAATTAATTTCATTCTTCTTTTTCTTCACTGATATTATTCCTGTAAATTTTGATGTAAAAAAATGTGTAAAATTTATATTGCTATTTAAATTGTAGTTGTGCAACTTTTTTTTGCAATATCAATGAGTAAATTAATTTGAACCAATAAATTAATTTTAAAAATTAGTCAGTTAAATAATTTCTCTTCTCATTCATAGATTTTGAAATTTCTTATATATAGTCTTTTATTAAATACTTCCAAACAGTTTACTGTATAATAATTCATTAATTTAATTCAAATTTAATAAAAATTCTCGTAATTTATTTATCAATTTTTTTCCTTCTTTTTTTAAAAAATAAAAAATTTCTCTTATTATTATTTCAGATTTACTAGGTGTTGGTCATACCTATAGTCCTGACAGTAATCAATTAACTGCAGCAGCAGCAGCGGGTTATCCAGCACAAGCGATGTTTCCCGGTAATCCGTATGCAGCCGGTATTGCTCATCCGGCATTTACCAATCCGGCGTATGTTTTCCTTTTCTTCTACATCTACGATTTATTTCTTTGATAAATGATAATTGATTGATTCTCAAGTATCATATTCGAGTGTATAATAATATTTGAAATTATAATATATTTTTAACTCAGATTTTTCGTTCCTTTTTTTCTTTCAATAATTCGTTGGTATTTTTTATTTCTAATAACTTACAATATTAACTGTTAAAATATTTAAAGTTAAATTATATTTAATTTAATATAACTATGTTATAGGTAATTTTTAAAATAGAATTATTTAACCAATTTTTTTTTGCTATTTATTCATTGCATTTGTATAAGCTTTAATATATTTTTACATAGTTTATAAAATTTTCATAATTTCTTTACTTCAATGTATTTTTATTTTCCACCAAAATAATTAGTAAATTGAACCTATAAGTTATGCATACTGTAAAAAAAGGTTGCAAGGAAAAGAAAAACGAACAAATAACGTGATAAAAGAGCATTTTTTGGAATTTTATATAGAAGAAATTTCAGAATTTCTTTTCTATTTTTCATCTAAGAAATATTTTTAAAACATTTTTTGAAATTTAATGATTTCATCTCTTTTTTTAAAAAAAAATTTTTCTTTTAAGAAAAAAGGAATAACAATAAAAATAACTATTCCGTACATTGAAATAATATTAGAACTTAATGAAAATTTTAGAATTTTAGTTGTTGAAAAAAATTCCTTTCATTCATAAATGAATAATTTGTTGATTTTTAACTAAGAACGTTTGTTATTTATTAAAATAACTGAGATAAAATATCAGAAAATAAACTGACTACATATGTAAAAATTTTTTAGTTTTAAAATTAATTAACATTAAGATTTTAAATTTTTTTAAAAATAAAATTCTATTTCTGTAACAAAAAACAAAAAAAAAAAAGTATGTTTTTACAGTGCATTAACGGGCCATATGTTTATGCCGGGACCGATGAGCCATATGATGGCACCGTATAGTGCGGCGCAAACACAGATGGGCGCAAATGTATGGATGGAATCATTGATGCCAGGCCATATGTCTATGGATGCATAATAAATATTGTTATGGCATTCAAGGAAGTCATTAATGACCTATTCAGATGACTTCGTGATTTCCTCTTGATGAAGCAGTGCAGATCGAGAAGGAAAAAAAACAAAAAAATCCGGAATTCCGGAAAGATCAATCATCCGTGTAGCAGCTATAATTATTTGGAATATTTTCAACACGGAAATGAATGTTTTGCATACACGGATAACATCTGAATACACAGAAAAATAATTACAAAGAAAGAAAAAAAAAAAGTATTGTGATATGTATGAAGGAAGAGGATACTGTAATTTCTACATCAATGATAGTAAATATACGGATGGTTATTCTTTTTTTTTTTCTCTTTCTCTTTCTCTCTCCCTCTCTTTCATTCAATTTAAAGTTTAAAAATTATAGCAAAAACGTAAATTAAAATACATTAGGAGATGATGGTAATAATAGTCAAAAAAATTTTTTTAATTGTTAATTTTGTGCAAAAATTAGCATTTTAATTTTATTATTTATGAAATTCAATTCCGCAATTCTTTCAAGTTTTTAGCAAAAAAGAAAAAATTTGCTATAAAATGAATTCATTACTTTCTTAAATTATTAATTTTTTTTTTTTAATTTGCTCAAATTGAATTTTTGAACTCAGTTCTGCTTGTGTCGGTGTGTTTTTTTACTATTTTTCAAAGCTCTTTTTTTCTTATTTTTTTTTCTGTTTATTACTCTTTTATATGTTTGAAAGCTGAATAATACAATATTAATTTATCACTAATTTATGTGCAAATTTGAATAAAAATAAAATTCATAATTTACTTCAAACTTAATTGTTTGTTTTTGATTGAATCATTTTTTTTCTCCTTTTCTTACCTTTTGATATGTATTGAAATATTAATAGAAATAGCGCCAACTATTCAAAATTGTATAATATCAAAACAAAAAAAACAAAAAAAATATTAGTGATATTGTTATTGTTGTATTAACTTAAATTATTTGAATGATTTTTTTTAAAAAAAAAAAGAAACAACCCTCATAAAACTTTGTTCCCAAAAAAATAAAAAAAATCGTCTAATTACGGGAATTGAAATTAATTGATGGAATTCTTTTTCTTTTTTTTTTTTGTGTTTAAAATTTTGCGCTTTCTTTTCAGTAATCAATCAATCTTTCTTCATAATTTATATGTAAAATTAAACTTGGAATGAAACTGTATGTTTTCATAACAAAATGGAACAGAATTATAATTTATGCTAAAATAACAAACTTTAACCTTTTATCAGTTTAAATTTGCTGCAAAAAGTATTTTTGAATAAATATGTTAAAAAGAGCTTATTTATCAATCAATCAATCAGCCAATCAAACAATCAGTCGATCAATCGATCATTTCAAATCATTTCCTGCAAGTTTGTTATTTTTTTTTCAACCGATTGCAATGAAAAAGCATATGATAATAATGCGATATCAACTGGCAAAATGATAATTTGCATATAATTCGAAATATATGAACTCAATTATTCATAGGCCGGTGGAAAAAATAATGATCTTCCAGATATGTTTTTTTTTTTCGAACATTTCTTTTTTTTTGATGCACTGATAATTGATAAGTACAGTAATATATGAATTTGATATCTGCTATGATAAGCTTTCATTAATATCATTTCTTTTTTTTGCCTTTTTTGTTTTTTTTTCTTGGAAGTGATTAATTAAAAAATAGAAAAAAAATTTCTAATAAGATCAAATATTTTATGGCAAAAAAAATTTATCAATTATTATTGTTAAAAATTAAAAATGTCAGCAAAAAAGGTTATGACAAATGATTAATTTACTAGAAATTATAGAATTAATTAGTTAATTGATTGCATAAAAACTGTACTTATTATGTATGCTTTATTTATTTCGCCGTTACTACCATTACTATTTTATTATTATTGTTATTACTATTATTATTATTATCATTGTAATTATTATCGCTATTATTATTTGTCGGTACGTACAGGGCTCTTGCTTTTTCTCTTCTCATTTATTTTTTATTTTTTGTCTCTTTCTCACTCTGAAAAAATATTAGCTTAAATAGATTGAAAAAAAAAGTAATAATAATTTATCAATTATCATATTGCTAATTGGAATGCAAAATGCTAATCGTTTATTCTAGAAAGGAATATTTATTTATTTTAGAAATGTTTTGACAAAAGTCAAAAGTGAAAAATGTAAAAAGATAGCTAAATTTAAATTATTTTAAGAAATAGTACTTCATTTTCTAGTTTATTTATTTTCTTGGCTCTTTTTTCTCCTCCTTTCTTCCTTCCTTCTTTCTCCTTCTCTTTAAATCAAATTTTAAAATTTAGAAATCAAAACGAAGCGAAATTTTATTTTCCTTTTTTTTCTTCATATGACGCGGGCTCTGTTATCCATGACTGTTTATTTACTATTCTTTCGTACTCAAATACGCGTGTAATTTTGTTTGTTTATTTGTTTATTTATTTGTTTATTTGTTTTCTTTTTGTTTTTTAAGAAAGGAATTCTTCATTTAGATTTATTTTCGTTGCATTTCATTCATTTGGATAATTTGTAAGGAAAAAGAAGCAAAATAATAACAGAGAAAGTGAAAAAAAAAAAGAAAATGGGGAGGAAAGAAATGAAACTTTAATTCCTTTTTTTGGTAATCTTTATTAACAACTGGAATTTGAAATTCCGTTTCAAATTTTAGATTAGTTTTAAATCATAAATTCAGCTAGTTATATTATGATATTATTGTATTATTTAAATTTTTTAATTACTTTTCCTAAACGGAGATATTATTTCATGATGAGCTGAGAAAATTTAATTTATATTTCAAAAACCAATTTCATCTTTATTATGCAAGCCTAAATTTAGTATTTGACAGATTAATTAATTAGTTGGCACTAAACTAATAGGTTAGCTTGAAATTTTTTGGAGAGAAATTTTTGAATAATTTAAAATGTTTTAATGGAATGAATGAATAAGGAAAACGAAATGGTGGTGCTAATGCTTTTTATGCATTTAATTCATATCTTAATTAATATTTAGTAAACAGTTCAAATGATTTTAAAGTTTCAAAAATTTACAATATGTTTGCTCATATAGGTTAAGCATTTGCAAGCTTTTTCATCAGATAATTTAATAAAATTGAATTGAAAATTTAATTATAGAACTTAAACTATTCCTACATATAAACTAGTTAGTATTAGAAAGATGTAACGGAGAAAAAGATTTTTAGCAAATTTTTTTAATCAAAATTCCATTTAAACAAATTGCAATCATTGGAAGAAATGTAACTGATTTCTCAGCTTCACTGTGAAATTCGAATTAAAAATTAATTATTTTATTTAAATATATTAGTATAATTGATTGATATTAGGTTGTATTTATGATCATAGAAGCAGCATAATGTATTGTTAACTGTGAATGATTATAAATAATTTGATTTGATATGATATGATGCGATATGATCTGATTTGATATGATATAATGCGATATGATCTGATTTGATATGATATGATATGATTACTGTTTGATTGCATTACATGTCTTTTTTTTTCATTTCATTTTTTTATTTTCTTCCTTTTTTTGATGCTTTTATTCTTTTGTCCTTTGTCTTTTGCGTCAAAATGTTGATAAAAATTCTATTTGCTATAAACTGTTTTCAATACAGAATTCAATTCATTTATTTACTATTATTTAAAACCTATCGCTTTTTTCATTATTAAAAACTAGCATTTAAAAAGTTAAAACAAAAATAAACAAATTAAATTTGAAAAAAAAACTGAAGAAAAAAGACTATAATTAGAAGAAAAAATTAACTTGAAAGTAAATGATGGAAATTTTTGATCGGGAAAATATTGAATTAAAAATGGAAGCTAAAAAATAAAATCTGCTGAAAAGTTCAACTCAAAAAAGGGAAAAAAAATTGGTTTAAATTGAAAGATGAACAAATTATAAATATTTGCTAAAGAAGATGAAAACGAAAGAAAAATTTGAGTCGGTTTTATTCGAAATTGATTAATTTCAATAATAAATGATAATAGTAACACTAAAGTCAGCAATTAACAAGTTTTATACAATGATAATTACTCGTCTCACCTTGTATACCTAACATTTTAAGCTTTTTTTTTAGTTTTTGCAAGATCTAAAGAAAATTTCACTTTAACTTTTCATTTTCAACTTTTAAATTAGAATTTTCGGTTTACAATTTATTAATGTTTATTCTTTTCATCTAGATGATTTGTTAATGAAAAAAATGTTTTTCGACATATCTTTTTCATTTATTTCGATTGGATCAATTTCAGCTATTATTGCATAATAATGTAATTTCGATCAGTTCATTTTTAATTTATCCATCATTTAAAAAAAATCCAATAATGCTACGCAAAATTTTTTCTAACTTTTTTCATATCCTAACTTTTTCTTGTGTTTTGAAATTTCTACAAAAATTATTAATCATTAATGCTTCTTTCTCTTAAATTTTGTAACGAACTCAAAATGATACAAAAAAAAGAAATTGAAATTATTTGCTTTCAGTTTTAATTCAAATTGACAAAAAAAAAATCAAATTGTATTTCTTTTTTTGAACAAATAATAATTATTACCACAATTTGTTCTATTTATTTTTTCCTCTACATTTATCTTTTTTCTTTTATTCTTTCTTTTTTGTGTGGAATTTATCGTCTCATTTTGTTTTAAAAAAAAAAAAAAAAACTAATTAGAGGATTAATCATGTTTACCAAAGAAGCGAAAGTAATTACTAATAATGTCAATAATTGATAATATAGCAATATTTATCCAATAATAATATTGTTAACATTAATAATAAATAATAATAATAACAAATAAATAATGATGGAAATAATAATGACTATAATAAATAATTGTAAATAATTGCGATGTTTCACATACCGTTCAGCATTATAAATTAACTGGTATTCGTATCAGCGCAAAATTGTTTACTGCAACATATTTTGAACCCATCTAATCCGTTGTCAACCCATTCGTTGTCACCAATCCGTTGTCAACCGTCCATTGTTATTCGTCTGCTGTCATCCGTCACTCGTTCTCATGTCCTTGAAGTACTGTCTGATGTAAAAGTGGTAAATCAAACTTCAAACATGAAATTGAATTGAAGCAATTGTTTGTGATGCATAATATTTCATTAGTTAATGCATTTTTAATATTTCATTCTAGTTACCTGATTTATTGATTCTAAAACAACAAATTCATTTTAAACAGTGGTGTAACAGTGATAATAGATAACTGATATTATTATCATTATCATTCCCAGCCTTTATCACTGATGAGCTCGCATTAACTCTTTTTTTCTTTAAATAAATTTTACATAGTGTTAAAATATGTGATTCGTTGACATTTGAAACACATTTAAAAAAGTGGAAAAGGTTTTAATCTTGCTTTCATATTAATATTATCGAATTATTCCTTATTTTAAATTATTTAAGTAAGCAATTCATCTTGTTAATAATTACTTTAAAAGAAATATATGCTTCTTTTTCAAAAAAAAAAAATTTTTTTCAAAAATTTTTGTCCTAATCTCAGTTTTATTTTTCTTTTCTCACTTTTACAAAATAAAAACTCCAAATTTTCAGTTTTGCGAATGTTTCAGTGCTAGAGCAGAACGTAAATGGATAAATATTTCATGCTGCTTGTGTAATGAAAAGATTCAAGTTAATAAATGGAACTTAATAAAAATAAAAATTCAACTAACCGTTTTATCATCGTCCGATTATTTAAAAATGATTGCTTAAAAAACATGGAAAAAATTGTCTAATATTATTATACTTCAATGAAATAATAGAATGTATATGTATTTAAATTAAAATTTATTTCAATTTTTTATTGCAATTTTTCATTCGATTGAGAATCGGTGAGAAATTATTTTTTGTTAGAAACACATTTGTTGTCATTTTTGCAAATATTGGACAATAGATTTTTTGGCTTGCAAAGGATTTTTAGCGCTCTTATCTCTAAAACTCTCGAAATAAGCCGTAAACGATGCATAAACTAAAAATTTATGTCACAAATTTCACTGCAACTAATTTTAAAATTTAATTTTGCTTTATGCTAGTGAACGAAAAGGATGGATCATCATCGTAACAATGCAAAAATAATCAACGAAATTCAACAGTCTGAATATGATAGCTTATTTAATATTATCAATGAATGTTTGGATGTTTATTTTACTGGCAACAGAAATCCTTATCAGTATCCATTATCATATCAGTAAATGACAAAAAAATAGCAAATTTGAATAAATGGTAAATGAAAATTATGAATTATTATTAATGAATAAATAAATAAGGATTACAAACGAAATCTTAATCATAACAACATTTTCAAAAATAGAATATGACCACATTATTACTGTTTGACTCATTAGCATGCAATCGTAATCTGAGCATTTAAATTAATTAAATTCGTAATAATTTCATCTAATTACTTGTATTACTCAAAAATATTGTGAATTAAATTGCCTAATTCTAAAGTTTCTTTTCGCATTTGTTTACATATGTATATTTCGTTTCTTGAATACGAAAATAAATTCATCTAGCTTTTTTAATTAATTAATTAATTTATTATACAAAATCAAATAGATCAAATTTATTGAAGTAAAAAATAGTGCTATAAATAGATACGCATAAAAAAGCAATAATTAAATGCACTTTTGATTTCAGATTTTAAATTTTAGTTAATTTTGCTCTATTGCTGTTTCGTTTCATTCTCTTCCATATCATCGTTTCCGGTTACTGATTTTTCCATACTTTTTGAATCTGATACTGACGATACTTCCGGTATATCACCCGTTTTGCTTTCAGCACTACTACAATTCAATTTTATCAATAATTCAAGCAAACTACAATATATTCTATTCAACTTATTCATTTTATGTTTGTCAGTTTTAGTATTAAAATTTTAAATCAAAAAATCAGAAAAATTGTTACAAACCTTTTTATTTGTGATATTACTGTGTGCGCATTGATATTTTTCATCAAATCTTCCTATAATAAGTTTGTATTCGTTGTCTTAATGGCAAAATTTTATTGAAAAGTAAAAATAACCAAAATATTCCTGCTGCTTTTTTTGAAATTACTTTTTAAACATTTTTTTTAATTCAATTTTTATTAAAAAAGAATGAGATATTTTGTGTATTACCTCTGATAGCATTAGCTAAAAATTTTTGCATGTTACACATGCATATTTTTAGTGTGTATGTAACGACAAATTTAGTTCAAAAAACAAAATTGAAAACTAAAAACAAAGACAACAAATAAAAACATAATGTTATTAGTGTAAACAAAAAGTTTTATAATAGTATTTTACTAGTTTTATGCTAAACTTAATTTGTATAAATTTTAAGTAATTTAGAGTAGTTTAGAGACAGTTACTGTACAAAAAGCAAGCATTTCAATTAATAACATATTGTTATTAGTTTAAAAAATTTTTCATTTACAATTTTTATTTTGAAATAACAACTTAAGAACAATCTGCTTTTTAGAATTTTAAACAAATATGGTACAAAACAGGAAACAAAAAAGTGAGGTGAAACTAATATCATAAAATTTCAAGAACTGCTTGAAAATGCAATATTCAAATGTCCACTATTACCTATTAATAAAATTATCCTATTTGATCAGCAAATTTGACTTGAAAAAATAAAAAAATAATTTTAGTTGTATATCAACTAATTAAATGATAAGAAAGAATACAATAAATTAAAAAAAAACATACTTTTGCTCGGATTTGTTGAATTAATTGTCGCAGCTTATCTTTTTCACATAAAGTGCTATCACCTATAAATTTTTTTTTTGATGATGACAGTGATAATAATAATCATAATATTGCTATTACTATTATTAGTAAAGGTAATAACATTAATAGTAGTGATAATAGCAAGCACATAAATGACATTTGTTCATCAAAGGAATACGGACATGATTAATAAAAAAGAGAAAAAATTGAAATATAAAAACAAAAACGTTTGCACAAGGAGGCAAGAAATTAAATGTAAAAATGTAAAATGTAAACAAAAAAACTGTAAATAACACCCAATTAATCCCAATTAATCATAAACAAGTAATTCAATTATAAATAAAATGGGAATCATTTCGGTAAGCTTTCAGTATTAGAAAAGTAAAAATTTGTTTCAAAAATTTTAATAAAAAAAGGAAGAACGAGAATACGGCTACACTTAAATGTCATGCAATTTATGGTAATATTAAACAAATTAATCATACAATAAAAATAATGTTTTAATTTTTTCAAATTAAAATCAAATTTAAGTGTTGTTTAATTTGAATCAAAACAAGTCAAATAATGTTAGTATTTCTAAAAAAAGAAAAACAATGATTCATAATCTTAATGGGAAAATCAAAATCTAAATTTTCCCTTTTTTAGGAGAAAAAAGAAAGATGATAATTTAGTTTATAACTCTGTAATTTTGTGAATTACTTTTATCAAATTTCGATTAATCTAAACGTGAAGTTTTATTGTTGGTTTGAATCAATGAATTACCATATTCACTGCATGTAACAGATTGTGTTGATGTTGAACGACGTGCTGCAATTAGCATTTTACGCTTACGTAGTGTACGTGAATGCACTGACAATTCTTCTGCCTTCTAAAATAATATCATTATAATCGTAATGCAATATACCTATCGCATTCAGTAATTTATTCTTAAATTAATTTCACATTTTTTATTTCTGATGCACAAATAATATATCTATGTTTACAAGAAATAATTGTAAACTACAGGTTGTTTACGATATGGATAATACGATAATGAATTTATGCTCTCCATACAATTACATAGTACTAGTTTTCTTTGCGTACAGTAGTATGTAAATTATTGCTGTAAATTACAGTAATAAGTTTACGCTATCATGCAAACACTCTTCCATTGTACATTACGATAGTATGATTACAAATCATTGCTGTAAATTGCGGTAATGAGCTACAGTAATACAGTACCATCTTGCGTTCACTGGTATAATTATAAATTATTACGGTAAGTTGCAATTTCACAGTACAATCTTTGAATCCGTATACACAATATTTATAAAGAAATAAAAATAAATTACAAATTCTGACATCTGGAATCATCCTTTCATGTATGTTATCAGGCTGTTTGCTTGCATGTTTGACCGTAACAATTGGTGCAGTACTCTTTTTGATGTTACTGTATTTATCACCTGATAAAGTGATGCGACGATTTTCGCAATCATAATAGCATGCAATTGATGTGGTTATAAGTAGAAGTATGATGAAAATTGCAAGTAATATCAAAACATACAGTCTAAAACTATTGACAATGAATATTTTAAATTTGCTTTAATAATGATCTAAAACTGGTAGCGGTAATTATTTTTAAATTTCATTTAACAATCGGAGTTGAATAGAAAAAACCCATGATTTAATTAAGCGGAAACATAGAGAAGTAATCTAAAAATGAGTAATTACAGTGAAATAACTTCAATCGACTAAATTGTCAAATTTCTAATATTAAATATATATTAAAGAGTAATGCTTCAAATTTTAATTTAAATTTCAAAATGGACTTAACACTTTGCAAAACAATTGAAATATTATGGTTTTTTACAGCAGCTATTATTTCATTTTTAATTTAAACACGAAATTTCATTTTACTCAGTCAAATTTAACTTAAGGTATTGCTTTTTTTCGATCACTTTTTCCCATTAATGATTACAAATGGCTGTGATAATTAAATGTTGAGAAAAAGGAAAACATTAAAATAATAAGAATAATAATTATAACTAACTCAAAATAGCCAAAAATTAAATTATTTTTGTATTTTGCTGATACGATAGTAATATTTGTTAATGTCATATTAGATTCTGTATCATTCCATGTCGAATCATTATAATCCGAAATCCATGTAAATGGAATATAAGTTGTCGCACTTATCATATTTCTTTGCAAACGCTGACTAATATTTGATCGTCGTATTTCACGTTCACTTAATTTTGCACTCGTTTTAGTAACTGCTGCTACTTCTCTGATATGTCGCATTTTTGGTTCAAAGAAAATTTTTTCCCATTCTATAAATTTCAATTTAAAACAAAAAATTTTACTTAATAATAAAAATGTTACCTAATTGTTATTCAAATTTCAAGAGAAAAAAAGCAAATCACGCTTTTTTTTTTGTTTTCACCTTTCTCTTTTTTTTTGTTCCGAAAACAAGGAAAGCAAAAAGAAAATGAATTTTAAAGTATTTGAAAATAAATAATACTACTTTCATGCTTATATCATTACATGCATAAAACTCCATACATTTAAAATATATAAAAATATATCATTAACTTAAAAGTTCTTTCTAATTTTTATTAATAAGTTTATTTAAACTAGTAAGTAATATGAATATTTAAAATAGTAACTTTAACCTGATAAAAAATTTTGCACGAATAATGTATTATATTCATTGTGATCACTTGTTATACATAATCGAATACATTTAAAATATTTTTGATTAATATTATCTAATCTATTCTTTAGCATATTCTCTTCTAATATACAATTAACTTCCATAATTAACTGATTTTCCTCTTCTTTTCGCACATTCCACGTTAATGGACAGTAATTGTGATCATGAAATATAGTAATAAGTAATAAGTTTTTGGATAATTCATTTCGATGTTTTTTTTCTTGTACAAATCGGTGGATTATTTTTTTTTTAATATATAAATAAATGTTTGCGAATTAAAATTCAATTTTCAAATGAAGCTAAGATTTAATAAATCTTTTGAAAGCGGTAACTTTTATTACATATTCAATTAATTCCTTACAATGGAAAAAAAATTATCAAAAAAGAAAAAGTAAAGCGAACAGTCGAACATTTTTCAATCTGTTCATTACAAATTTTAAACTAACCAGCTGATATTTAATAATTATTAAATTTTAACAAATAGCAGCAATCAATTAGTAACTTAATTAATGTGCTGAAAAAATGCTTAAGAAAAAAACGCCATTCTTCTGATCCATTTATCATTAGACTAAAATGTTCAGTTCTTTTTTTTAATTTGAATTTTTTTTTACGTAATATCAAATTTTACTTTTTTTTTTCAATGAATAGAAATCATTTGTTTGAAATTTTATCTAACACCTGTTCCTGCTTTTCTGATAGAAATGAAAAAAAAAAAGAAAAAGGAGAACGAATTGATGGATATTCATTCTATTAGAATACAAAAATATTCCACTAAAATTACATATCAAAATGATAAATTTAAATGAGGTGTAAATGATAGAAACAAAAAATTGTCACCTATAAATAAAAAACATTATCGAACATTTTTTTTTTTTTTAGTAACTGTTTTAAAGAACTGTGCAAAGAAGAAAAAAATCAAAAAAGTGAGCACATTTCCACAAATATAATAATACGTAATTATTTTCATAAAGCAAAAAAAAATCAAAATTTTTGAAAATTAAAAAAAAAATTTGTGGAATTAAAAAAATAAAAATGTAAATTTTACTATTTCAAATAATAAATTATGCCAATCGATAAGAATGTATGGTTTATAAGTTGCAAATAGCATAGAAATTTCCATATGACAACTATTACTGTCATTATGAATTATTAAATTTAGAAAAAGTTGATATTTTTGTGTGGACAATAATGCGACATGTAAACATTTTTGTAATATATAATGCACCTAAATGAAATAACCATAATTTGTTTCAAATTAATTCATAAAATATAATTATTTGATTCAAATAAATAATTTCTAATATGGAATGAGAAAGTTTTAATTTAATAAGTACAGAATTATTTGTTGCTTATTTCAATAAAATTAATATATATCCAACAATTATTGCAAATAGTACTACTTTTAAAGTAGTTTGTGTTTCCTAAATACTCTAATCAAACAAATATTGAAGAAAATTAGGATTTTTAAAAATTTAAATTAAATAATTTAGCCAACCTTTACTTCATCATTAAATGATTCATGAAATGTAAGTTGAATAATACTGTTGTTGAAAAAATTGCTTGAATTTACAAGTATAATTAAAATATTTAATAATATAATGCATTTCTGAAATTTTTACTATTAAAAAAAATAATTTAACAAAAAAAAAAAGCAAAACTTTTATCAACTCAAAGTCTTAGGGCGACTAAAATTTCATTTACCCTATTTTTTAATTTTTCTTTCTTTTTTTTTGGTTGGGATTAGCATTAATTGCTTAAAGTAAACAAACCATGAAGAGCAAACAGCTATGGCTACAATTAATACGCCGATTGTAAACATCCATAGAGTAGAAATTAAATTAAAATTAAACTTATTTACGATTATTAAAATGATTTTGCTTAACTAGGATAATTTAATTATATGCAAAATTAACTGATAAGAATGTATTCGATGTATTCAACAGTGAAAGCAAAAAGAAAAAAAAAAACTGAAATATGAAATGTTTCATAAAATTTGCATATTAATCAGAAATATCAATTACTGATAGAGTAATTTAGTCTTATCTGTCAAACGCTTATCAATTAATATGCATTAACATTGCAGTAAATTACGTAGATTATTTTTAAAAATGTTGTATGCAGCAAATTAATGAAATAATATTTGTAGCGATATGATAAGATGACAAATGTTTGGACGACAGTTTCTTTTGCTAAAATAATCACTTTTTTTTCAAAGAAGTTACTAAAGTAATTTAATGATCAAATGATGAATTGAAGGAATATATTTTATTTTTTTTTTTTTGTAGACTAATTTGGTTAGGAAAATGGAATTTTATCAAAAATCAAATAACAGCAAGCATTTGAAAGGAATAAAAACAAACTACAAACATTGTAACAGTGATAATATCCGAAGCATTTAATGTGAAAAAAAAACAGAAAATAACAATCACAAAATATAAAAATGCCATAAATTATGAATTTTGGAAATCAAACTTTACAAAACCATAAATTGAATCAATAATTAAATAAAAACTATGTAAGGATTTTTTGAGATACAAAAGGAATTTTCATAATAAATAATATCATGCTTACGCATTTAAATTATGGATTTCAGATTTCAAATAAAAGTTCGCAGAAAAAAAAAAGAAAATTCCGTTACGGAATATTTTGACTAGGACAGTTACAATAAACAAGGCAAAGATATGGGATGCAATTTCTATTTTATGACAGTGTAAAAATAAT
This sequence comes from Wuchereria bancrofti, assembly GCA_005281725.1. Classification (NCBI taxonomy): domain Eukaryota; kingdom Metazoa; phylum Nematoda; class Chromadorea; order Rhabditida; family Onchocercidae; genus Wuchereria; species Wuchereria bancrofti. The sequence continues at coordinate 9,486,503 of SSBO01000009.1, forward strand.
GCAATTAAATGATATCATAATGTTGGATAATTTTCAAGTCAAATTTCGTACATTTTCAATAATTTTTTAAACTTAACTTTTAAGAAGAAATTAAATATATTAACATTAATGCTTTTAATTCCTATACAACCCAATACAACGTAACCTATAGAGGAAAGCTACAATTTAAATGCAGCCGAATGGAGCTTACAAAAATATGCATAAACAGACAAATAAGCTCTTGAAAGTTAAATAGAAATGCAATCAGTAAATTTAAATTTGATGTCATAAATCTCGCGATAATAAACAAATTGGGAAATACTTCACGTGTGTTTGCCACTGAGCAGAGATCTGGAAAAATCGTATCTCTGACCAAATACAACCATCGATCGAAACTGAAAAAGAAAAAAAAAAGAAAGATGATCAATGAAATGATGGACAATTTAATGAAAATCGCAAAACAGAAAAATGCATAAGTCATAAAGATTAATTTGTGATATTTTACTTGCTATTTTTAATTTAGATCAATTATTAGTATCATGGCTAAAAGGAGATAATCTCTTGTTACTATTATAATAATTCGAATTCAATCCTCCATAATTCATTGACTTCATTGTATGCAAATAATCTGAGCCCCTTTTGTTTTAACAAATAATATGTGACAATCATTCTTTGAAATATTATCAAATAAAATAAGTCATTATTTTTTTTTTAATGACTTTGCTAGTTTTAAGAAAAGATGGTAGATGTTGCTATAAATTAACTTACCTGTAAGAGGATGTTTTCCACTACAAATAAGACGTGCTACATTGTTAATGCACTGAACTGAACTTTGACCTTCTGATTCATTTCGCTACAAATGAAAACTTCCACCAATAAAGTCAAATAATAAAGTCAAATAATTAAAATATGGTTATGAAAAAATCATAGAAAGTGAACAAAGAAATAGAGAAAATATAAAACTTATATTTTCAAATCAAAACAAAGTTGTTCTTGAATTTTACATTACACGTAAACAAAATGTATGAAAACGTTACTTTGCATTATACGTAAACAAAATCTATGGAATCATTATTTTACAAATTATGCTACTTATGTTTTTAAGGTGGAAACGTACTTGCACTTTCTTCATTCCAAATTTATGCAACATTTTATCGCGCCTTCGCCCTTTGACAAATTGAAAAGAAAGAAGAGCACTAAATGGCTTCCGAAATACTGCAAATGAACGAAATGCTGATCGAATTGAATACTTCAAAAATTGAGGTTCACGTTTGATTACTCCACTGCCACCGCTACCGGTACCACTATTTGCACTGCTTTCATTCTTGAAATGAAAGCCATTAAATTATGAAATTACAAAAAAGAGCTGATTCATATGATGGAAGAAATAACCACATAAGTAGTATATTTTAATAATATCAAAGTTCTAAAAATCAAAAACATAAAGATTGTCGTATTCCAAATAAATCTTTCAATTTAGATTATTATATATGCAAATTGTGACTTCGTACTTGCACATGAAAAAAATAAAAGCATTGCGAAAATAAAGACTTTAACTTACATTTTGATTATTTGGTATCCAATATTCGATTAGAAGGTCCTGTGAATCAGATATTTTGATATTATGTGGAGTTAACGGAGGAGATAATTGTTGCACACCAAAAATACTCTGCAACGATAACGTGAATTATTACTAATATATAAACAAATTTTTTCATTCATAGAAAAAAATGCTTAATTAATAAAACTATTTTTCATGAATTTAATTAATAACACTGCTTGAAAAAAAAGAGCGGGTTTAGGGACTAAAAATATGACACTGCAAAGGAATTCACAGAATTCTGCAATTTCAAAAGTATTAATCATTCTACTCTTAGTTATTTGGTTAAGTTGGGCATCAAAACGCTATTTTATAAGATTTTATTAAATCTAAAACAAAATTTTAATGGGATTAGCAGATTTCAAAAATGAAATATACAAATCATTTTGCTAGTACCTGAGCTTCCTCATTAAGTCGTGCAGACATTGTGCAAGCTTCCATGTCCTCTTCAAACTGACCAACTCGAATTTCGGAAAGAAATGGAACGAACTGTGAACTTTCCTTTTCATCGATTAAGCTGTAATTTTATCAATCAGCTCTTAAGAAATGTACAGTCAGAAGTGTCAAAAGGATGTCAAGAAAAGCATTAATATTAATCAAGCATTTAAGTAGCAGTTGGATAAAATTACTGAATGAACTATTAGCTACTTTCATCCACTAATTAAAATACTAATTAAATGACTAATTAAAATATAGTGGGAAGATAAGTACCATTTGGACCAATCGAATAACTAACTAACAGTAATGAGAAATTAATATTTATATATTATATAAAATGAAAAGACATACGCTTTACTATGCAACTGTAACATTGCTTCACCAATTGGTAGTTTTCGAAATGTTCCCTCCGGTATATTTCGCAATTTTTCCGAAAATGCTTTTAACTCAGATATTATAAATTCATCAGGATTTTTGACGAAAAATTCACTCAATCCACATGCACCACCAGATGCAGTTTGAAGAACTTTACCAAGTGGACTAGACGGTTGTGTAATTACGCAAAATCTAAAATAAAATGAAAGAAAAAAAAAGCTAAAATAAAAAGTTGCCGTAAATAGTTCGATTATGTTGGTTAATAAGAAGAAAAAACTATTTATTTCATATAACTCATCACATCAAATAAAATGTCTCACCTTAAAAAATTGATCCATTCAGCTGATTTATCTTGCAACGATTCAACATATGCACGAAGAACAAAACTAATTAATTTTTCCGAACCATTTACACCAAGAACTGTACACGGTGGAGATATTGATGAGCTGTTACAGCTTAAAATATCCTAATTTTCAAACTTTAATAAATTTTGACACAAAAATGAAACAGTAAACTTTTTTGTCGAAACTTTCTTGTATATATAAATCCTAATCGTAATTTGCTAATAAATTTTATAGAATACATACAAAAAATGCCTACAATTTTTGTATTTTTGCAACAACTGATGAGATCAATAAGCGGCAATCATTGAATGATGAGCAATCCAGCACCCGAAAAACGGAACCAAAAAATGATGGAATCTGGATATCAGAGCTATCACATAACCACAAACGTTCACTAACATTCCATAACTCTTCATCGTGTGTAACAGCGGATAACTACAAAAACTTGTCGTACCTTAATTAGAGTAACTATCACTATGAAACATAAAAAAGAAATCAAAAAAAAAGATAATAATTAGCTCCAAAAAACTATTTAAAAGTAAGAAAAGAAAGAAAAAAGTAATCCAGTAATATAGAGCGATGAACGAAATAAAGGAAACAAAGATGAAGCAACTATAAAAGACAACTCTAACTAATCATATCTATACTAAGTAATCAAATAATTTTATTCCAACTCTTAAGTTTTGAATTTGAAGAATTAAGCAATCAATTCCAAAAAATGTAATTCAAAACAATCCTGTAATTGCAATTTAGTTTAATTTCAGCTAAAATATGACGTATGTAATTTTACATAAATCTGATATACTAAATGTGATAAAGTAGTTAAATAAAATAAACCCTAAAGACTTAATTTTTTTATAATCGGAGTAAAGAGAAAAAAAATTACGCTACTTTTCTAACTATGTAACAATTTACCCAATCGGTGACAGATGTTGTACGCACAGGATGCCAATGAGATTTCCCAACATTTCCTGCTGAATCAGAATTTGGCAAACAAAGAGGAAATGAAGCAGCAGAAGCTGATGCTGGTACATTCGAAGTGGTAAAATGAAGACCAGGAATACTACTCATTGTGGTAGTACTTGGAATTATTTCTGATGTTGCCAATAACTTTTGATGATTCTTTTCAACTGAAGCACATCTGCAACCAATAAATTTAGTGCTTCTATACAACAAAAGCTTGAAACATCTATCGTCTACTTAAGAACTTTTAAACAAATGTATAATAAAGGATAATATTTACCTGGAAATATTCAGATCAAATAAAATAATAAAACTACACGTTAAGGAAACCTTAAACTACGTCTTTTTTCCCTTTTAAAAAAAAAATAATATAATAATAGATATGGTTAGAAAACAATAATGAAGTATCTAACAAAGGTGAAACACTTCAAATAATAGAAAAAAATTATGTGACTGTTAAAATAGCCCTCACTTACATGTCAGATGATGCAACCATTAAATTATCAACATCAGTGCTAACTTCTTCATCGCTATCCGTTTCTTCAGTATTATCCTGAAACGGATTTTCTTTTTTCTTTCTTATATTTGATTGCTTTAAAATGAAACAGCGTACTCGGATCAAAGAAAATGATTGAATTATATCAATACTTTATAATTGCTAACTGATGGTAACATTTCACGTGATGCAAAGTATGGCTGCAAACTTGGTCGTGGATTGCTCACTATACTCAAATTATCCATGACCATTTCTGGTCCTGAATCCGATAAATTATCCAGTTCCTCGAACAGTTCCTCAAGCTCTTGTGCTGTCGGTGCTACACTATCGGTTCGTGATGTGGAATCTGAATAAATTAACAGTTATTGTCTAATATCCTTATTAAATTATAAAAAAAATTTAATAAAAATCCAACGCTTGCAGATATATCTAACCTGCAATTCCTTCTTCAGAGATTTTGAATCGTTTTAACAAAGATGAGAATTTTTGCTTCAAATTCTTCCGCGCTATTTTTCTTTCTTGTGTTTTCTTATACCTAGAAAATGCATAAACTGTCAATTGATAAAGTAAATATAGAGGGATAATACCTAAGAGTGCAAGAAAATGAAGAAAAAATCGTAGAATAAAGCATAGATGCATAGAATAGAACATTATAACCTGATAAGGAGTCAAAAAACAGAAAGCAATGAAGAATTTGTCGAATAATTGAAATTTAATGTATGAATATTTTACCTCTGCTTTGACTCTGAACGACTTGAATCCTGCATTTCCTGTTCGTCATTTGTTTCTTGTCCATCTGATGAACTGTCGTCGTCATCCTCACTTTCCAGTCCCTTCTCTTTGATCCTTCGTACACTTACTTCATTTTGAGCTTCGAATGCTTGACTTTGACAAGACCCAACTATAAGTCGTCCAACTGCTGCAAATGAAATATTTCTCATCCATCATCAGAAATTCAAAATTCTCAATACTTAAGGAAACGAAACATAACACGACTGGAAATAAAGATTATTATCTCAACTGTTTCAACAACTTAAGCAACAAGAGTACTAGTTACACAAAAAAATTACAACATTATTTTTCGATGTTTTAATACTAGTCCCTTTAATATATCGATGACAAAACGTGCTTACAGAATAAATAAGTAAAAAATAATATTTGTAAACAACTAAATGCATCAATAATGACATAAACAAACAAAAAAAAAAAGAAAACTACCATATGCAAATTTATTCTGTACCCAATTAGGCAGATATTGTGAATTATATCTACTTTACGATATCTAAAATTCCATTACTAATTATAATAGCACTCTCACCGGTTATGATAAGGTAACTCACGATTGATATTTTGCACTTCATCCTTCTCTACATCTGGATCAAAAAGAGCAATCTCACGAACAGAACAATTTTGGAGCACTTCCGATAAATTAATCGTACCTATAAGATAAAATGACATCTAAAAATCACATTTTGAAGGATATTTGAATTCTTCAAATTCATGTTAAGTAAACTTCAATTAATAAAAGAAAGCCTGTAAAAATGCACCTGAAATGAGTTAGAAAAAAGTACCACCAAATATTGATGAGTAATATGCTATAAAAAAAATTACCAAGTATCACCAAATAAAGATGAATAATATGCCATCAAAAAAAAAAAAAAAATTACCAACAGCAAGTGTTTTATAACCCAAAATTGGTCGGTTTTTATATCGTTTGCGTCTTTGAAGCAATATATGTAAGATATTTCCTTTTCTTTTCAAGAAATGTGGGTACTAAAAAATTTGGGCAACGTTTGCTGCGATCATCAGTTACCAAAAAAGTAAACAGAACACCATCCCATGAATACATATTGAATGTAAAGAAATAATACAAAACATATTACAAATAAATACAACATTCTACGAAATGAAACGATGTAAAGTGGAAAATATATTAGAGAGAGAAAAAAAGAAACGATGCGCTTCTCTTAGAATTTGTTCGGAATTTATTATTTTTTTTTTGGATGTAACTTTAAACAAACGAATTTAAATGAACGTATTGAAAAAGTCAAAATTATATGACATAAAAATTTGCAATTCGATTAAAATACCTGTATTGTGAATGATATATTTAAATCTATATCAACTCTGCCGTTCCTAGATTGAATTAAAAAATCATTACTACGAAGAGATCGTTTCGAACCCTAAAAATACGAAAACACTTGCGAACTGATACTGATATTTTGAAAGGTTAAAACTTCAATTGCACGATCCAACTCTTCGTGTAATTTCTTTTTTCTTTATAAAATGATACCCTACTCGTCTTCCCGATTATAAATCACTTTCATTGGACCCGATTATATCCAAAGCCAAACAAAACGAATAATATAACTTTAACCTTTTTCATCATATTTCTCTTCACCAAACAATTGTCTGCGCCGTTCATGACAAAAATAATTCATAAAGCCAGCAGAACAGAGCGAAAGAGAGAAGAAGAAATAAAAGAAATTTTAAAGTTTAAATTTAAAAGCTTACGTGTAATTTAACAGTAATAACTAAAGTAGATTGATTTCCAAGAAATGCATTAAACACTAAGCGAGTTAAAGCCATTGAAAACATTCTGAAAACATTCACAAAACATAAGAAATGTATGTAGAATAGCTATACAACGTAAGCAATATCATTTTCTAGCAAAAAAGAAAAATACATTACATTCCAATTAATTTAAATGCTTAATTAGCAATGAGAAAAGGAGGAAAAAACGATCAACCGTTGTACGGCACAAGTAACTGTTCGATCCGTTTCCCAGTTTGCAAACAATCGCATAGGTACCGTACGATTTGTAACAATATCCATATTGTTTCAATGATTGAATGATTCAAATAACGAGCCAATCAACTGATTAAACTAGATAAGTGATTATTCATTCATCTCTACCAATCATACAAAGCTGAAAAATGTATGAAATGATCAAAGATTACGCTTCAAAATGTTATTTTATAATAAAATAAATTATCAAAATAGGCTAATATGATCAAACACTAATTTTTCACCTCACAAATACTATTTCTAATATTTCTTTCAAACAATTTCGCTAACTTTTTTGTTCATATTATCTAACATGATATTTACTTTTCTATCTTTTCCTTAAATTTTATCAATTTTTAATATTTATATCAATATATCTCCTAAAAATTCTCTCACTAATTTCTTTCTTCCACATTTACATACATATGTATATACCTACTACACATTTAAACACCTTATTAACTTTTAATTGTTGTCTAAAATATATTTTACAAATAAATTATTAAATATATTCCTTACTGATGAACTATTTGTAAACGAAAAAGTTTTACCTTTTTCCCGTTTCTTCAATTTTATTTGGATAAAAATCTGTGAAAGTATTATTCAATAAGTAATAAATAAACATTATTAGATGTGGCAGCAAATAAAAGATTAAATTCCTGCAAAATGATAAGTATTTAGAATTGAAAATACAAACACATACAACGTAAAAAAAGCCAATGTATGACAAATTAATATTTACTTTCCCTCTCTTTTCTTTTAGTTTCATCAAAATTTTTTATCGATTTTGAAATAATGTTTTTAGATTAACTGGAAGTTAATTTCAAGTTAAAAATAGCAATGAAAACAATAGGAATAACGATAATAGGAAACGTAATAAAAGTTAAATCTCACGTAAGACGTTAACTATTTCACAGCGTCCCATCACTCATAGCATTGTATGGCCGACATTCCAGCAACTAAAAGTAAGGAAGAAGAGAGATGTTGGTAAAATTATTGAAGGAAGGGTATCGTTACTGCGCTTCAATTAAATGTCACACCTAAGTGGCTTAGTCTCTCTCCCTCTCTCTTTCCCTCTCTTTGTTTCTCTTTTTCTTTCCCTTACTTTTTCCCTTTCTCTACTTTCTCTTTTTCACTTTCTTTTGATTTTATTTTTTCCATTTTTACCTTCATCTTTCTTTATCCCTCTTTCAACCTCATCTTGTTACTTTTCATTTTTTTTCCTCTTTAATCTCTCATTGATCCTTCTTTTCGTACTTTTTTCTTTCTCTCTCTTCATCCTTTTATTATCTAAAAGTTCAATAAGAGATTATTTCAAAAAGAAAAAAAAAAATTTATTTTCAATTTTTGTGAATTGATTGCAAGAATAAAAAAAGGAAATAAAAAATTGGGTACAAGTGAGAAACGACGATAGATTGTACATTTCTTCCATTTTTCAATGTTTATACCAACTGTACATAATATGAAATTGTAATAATGAAAAATCAACGAATATTTAAATTAATTTAATTTCTTTTTCACTTTCTTCCACAAATTATAATCGAAAATTTAAAACATTTACAGATAAAAAAATTAAGTAAATAAATAAAGGAAAAAAACGAAGTTAAACTTTAAGCACTTCCAAAAATTCCGAGAATTTTTAAAAAATATTAAATGAAAGCCAAAAAAAAAATTATGTGGATGAATTTTCCCTGCAAGAGCATTCATTGATTATTTGAAAACTATAAAATTATAATAAAGTGTTTTCTTTTTTTCTCTTTTTTTATTCTTAATTTAATTAAAGATTTGAAAATTACATATTTCATTTGGATAAGGTTAAGAATAATAATAATAGTAATAATAATAGTAGTGATAATAATAATAATAATAATAATAAATAGAAGCAAATCTTTTTAAGAAGGAAGTCACTAAATGCAAAAACAAGTTCATTAGTTTTGTTCTCTGTTAAGCAAATTAAATGCTGTTGTTGTAATCATTATTATTATTATTATTTATTATCATTATTATTATTATTATTATTATTGCTATTATCATTATCATAATTATAATAATTATTATTATTATCATTCGTTATTATTATTAATTATTAATTTTAATTGCTATTGAATAAATTGATAAAATATGGTTGAAACCAGTCTTAATTTGGTCTCAGCAGAAAATTAAGGAATTAAATTCATTACTGCATTTTTGTTTTAGTGGTGAATAAATGAGGGAGAAGTAATGGCATGAAAAGAAAAAAATCACATTAAATGATAACTAAAATTTTCACTTTTAAAATTTTTTCAAAAAAAATTGTATCACAATGTGTACTCTCAGTAATTCCATTTCTGCATATTAATGAAAACGATTGGTGGGAAATGATTAATGCCTAATTATATTTAATATGCTAATATTTAATACCGGAATAATCATTTAAAATTCATACTTTTCAATTTGAAATTAAAAATTAGAGGTTAATGGAAGAAGTAAAATGCTTAAAATTGATTTATTTTAGCATTTATTCTTCCTTCATTAGCTTTTAATATTCGCTTCACTTCATTCTGACTTTTCATTATCATCGGCCATTATTATCAGTCATAAAATAGCTTGCACTATTACTATTTAAAACTGAAATTCCTTCTTAAGGATTATTTTAAATTGCAAAATGAATTATTAATACTCAAATGTAAACTTTTGTATGACTTTATTCTTAAAAATATAACCATGTAATGGGCGAAATTTAATTAAATATACGAATTAGATTCTAAAAAATGACTAAAATTAAAAGGTATAACTAAAATTATATAAATTTCAATTTTTTTATAACCCGATGCATCATAATGATGGCGTATTTGAATTTTGCATAAGATCATTTATCTTATTTATGAAAATGAATTAATCAAACATAAATTACTGTATAGTTTTGTTTTAATGGAACAAGTTGTTGCTATATTTAATGAAATTTATCTTTTTTTAATAATACAATTTAATTGAATATATTTCATCATATATGTATATGATTTGTTGATCATTCAAATCTTAATCAATTGAAAAAGTTAAATGATAATATTGAAAACAATTTTTGTTTTTTAAACAAAAACAACAATCTTTAAGAGTTTATTACAGCAAATGATTTTAAACTTTGGTTCAGTGAACTGATCCTTTCTAACATTTGTTAAAAATTTTCAAAAAAAAAAAAACCCCAAAAATTTAAAAATTAATTTTTGACTTTATTATTTTAATTTTGCACAATTTACCGAAGATTTTCTGAATAATTTGCGGAAAATAATTTTATTAAAGATGCAGTAAGTGCTTATTTTTTTTAGTTTAAGGATTTTTATTCATATATTTTTTAGATTTATATTGCCAATTTTCATATTAATGAATAAGTTATAC
>SSBO01000009.1:9496874-9565816 GCA_005281725.1 Wuchereria bancrofti
TTAATTTTGCACAATTTACCGAAGATTTTCTGAATAATTTGCGGAAAATAATTTTATTAAAGATGCAGTAAGTGCTTATTTTTTTTAGTTTAAGGATTTTTATTCATATATTTTTTAGATTTATATTGCCAATTTTCATATTAATGAATAAGTTATACAGATTTTGCAATTATGCAGAAATTGATAATATCATATATTGATAACATCCAAATATTGAAAAAGAAAAAACTTTATATATATATATAAATTAAGAACCACTTTAATGAATAAAATTCGTAAACACTAAAACTTTGAAAAAAAAAACATTTTAACAGACTAAATTAGCACGGCTTAAAATTTAACAATTATTATAATCAATTAAATCATTGTATATGATAATTTAAAAGCCATTGTATTAAATTAACATTTTAATATAACATAATTTGAAAATTATTTTGATGATAAATGAACAAAATATTATTTTTAGAATTAATTGGAAAAAAAAATAGAATTAATATTATTTTTCATTTTAATGAATTGATAAAAATGAACAAAATGGAATTAAAGTTTTAAAATAAGAAAGAATGAGGAAAATTCATTTCTCATCGGTATATTTGACATTTAGATAAGTAATTCGTTGTAGCAAAATGATTGCAAATTAATGGATATGATAATAAATGAGTGAAAATGGTTATATCAGCTGTTAATGATTGATAAATTCATTTTCAAATGATACAAAGAAAAATGAAAGGAAAAGAAAATGAATGTTTTTTTTTTCTTTTTTCTTTCATTTTTCTTCTTCCATTGACATCCATTTCTAATTGTATTTACTTTTGAATGATATATTGTTAGCATTTAGCAGCAATTTGCAAAAATTCAATATGTAATACGGAAAATGTTTGTTTATTTGCTTGCTTTTTCTATTAAAAAAAAAGAAATAAATTTTTTTCTAAAAAAAAAGATTGAAAATTTGGTATGAATTATTTACTGGATTTACTTAAAAAATAATTTTAAAACTTTTTGATAGTAATAAATTTCATATAATGGCATAGCAGTTTTTTTGAGAACTTTTTTCCTCTCTTTTTTTTTCTTTTTTGTTTTTGTAGAATGAAAGGTATTTGATAATATGGAATTGAAGTTTTGGAAAAATTCTAAATTCATGGAATTGTCTGAATGAATGTTAATGAATTGAATTTAGCTAGATAGCAAAACAGTGAAATTCATTTACCGAATTATTTAATTGTTACGAATTAAAATTAATTAGCAAAAAAGAATTGAAAGGAATTGAAAATTCAAATTAACAAAATAGCAGTAAGATAAAATTGATTTACAGAACAGTTTAAAATGTTACACAAATTTAAATTAATTACATAGCAACAATAATCATGGAAGCAACAATCTTTCATCAAAATTCTCACTCATTAATCAACAATTATTCATTACTTAGATAAAATTAACTGGGAAATGAAATTAAAACATTGCTTGTTTTAAGCGATTTGATAAGAAATTAAAATGAAATTTGAAATGAACCAATAAGGATGTATTTTATTTTATTTATTTTTTTTTTTAATTTTTTGTCACAATAAAGAAGAAGAAAATTAATTCTAAAAACAGACAGAAAGAAAAAATGAGAAAATGGGATTTTCGTTTGTTTTTCTTTTTTCTTGTTTTGATTGGAAATTGAAGATGCTTCCAAACTTTCAGTTAATAGAAATGCATCAATTTGAAAGTGTGAGAGAAAGAAAGAGAGGGAGGGAGAGAGAAAGAGAGGGAGGGAAATTAATGAAAAGTCAAGTATTATTAAAATGATTTATTTCGTTACTCTTTTTTTTGATTATTTTGTTTCAATAAAACAATATTTTTTGTTACGTTCTTTTCCTTTCCTTTTTTTTGTTTAAAATAAAATAACAAAGTTTGCAACAAATATGAAAAGCAATGGAGTGGAAAAAAGATAACGAATGAAAAATTGGAAATAATGTGTAAATAAATAAAATTAGTAAATATGTAAAATGAAACTGAATAATAATTGTAAACAAGTGTGATTGTTTGATAATAAACAAGTTATTTTGATGCAACGAATCGATCACTATTGTCCATTGTTATCTTATTTTGTTCAATTTTGTCAGATAGCTGTCGTCTATTCATCATCTTTCTTCTTATCAGGAAAAAAAAAAAGTTTTTTTCTTTCTAAAATTTGATCATACTATAAGTTCAAAGATTATAAATGAATTTGAAAAAAAAAAAGGTGAAAGAAAATGAGGGAAAAGTAGGAGAAAGAGGAAGAAATGGGATTGGAAATGGAAAAGTGAGAGAAATTTTTATTTGAATTATATAAAAAATTTTAATTAAAAAGTTTAAAGACTAAGATTAAATTAAGTAAACAAAAAAATTTTTTTTTTCATTAAATTGAGCAAAAGAATTTTGTTTTTCAAGTGAATAAAAAAACTCGCAAATTTAACGACAAATTATTTTACATCGTAATGTATGAATTGCTATTATTATTATTATTATTATTATTTCTGGATTAATGCATAAATTACTGCTATTATTATTTATATAAATTACAATATTATTTATAAACAATTATAAATTACAATTATTATTTATAAATATGTGTAAGATAACTATTTCTGAAGAAGCTAATATCTAATGATTGATTTTTTAAACAATAATAACTTGGCTTGTCTTTTATTATAAATATTATTAGCCAGGAGATGAAGTATAATAGACTTTCCTTACTTTTAATTTATAAGCTATTTATCCATTCATGGAGCAATTTATATGAGAAAAAAATACAAAATATATTCCAAAAACATTTTTTTTTAATTTTTTGTTTTTAATAGAAATAATGATTTATATTAAACTAATGAAAATTTGAAATTATTTTTAAAAATCAAAAGAAAAAATAATTATTAGTTTTGTTTATATAATTTATAGATATGTGAAAATATTTGAAATTTCCTATTGATACGCACAGTATTACTTACACTTTTCTGGTAGATACGTGTATTTTCATAGTTTGCGTGTTGCTTTTGATTTTTAAAAAACAATTAAAATTCGCATTTTACGTAAAACAGTTAAATTCATACATTCATATTTATGTACCAATGTACGTCATACGTGTACATCATTCTTTTCTCATACCTATCTGTGCATATACTTAAACGTATGTGATACGTGTACAATTTCTCATTTCTCGTATTTTTACTTTTCTCATACGTATTCATATAAATCTTTTATTTTACAAATTTTTTATTCCTCATATTTATCAATCTATGTACGTGCATACGTCATACGTGAACAAATGTGTTCTCTATTTGTATTTATGTAAATATAATACATTCAACGCATGTAGCAACACATTTCTCGTTACTTTCAAATAAACAACTTCAAATATTTAATCATTAATTATTATGACGTAAGTGATAGAAGTCATCTGATATACTATTTCCTAACAATTTAATGATCAATTCATATGAGTGTTTACTTACTGCAAATCATTAAATTGTTATAAAAATCTTCACTCTTTCCATTATTTATATTATGATGAAGAAAATTTCAGCGCATATTACTTAATTATTACTTATATGAAAAAGAAAAGATAAAATATATGTATAAATGTATGCATGTATTCATTCACGTCATATATACACACACATATGTAAACATGACGTTTAAACACGCAACAATTAATTATAAGTTTATACTTTATGGGATAATTGGAATTGCATAATGGACAGAGTGAAAATAAGATGAAATTGTCGGGGTGAAGGAGAATTGTGATCGATTCGATGTATGTTGTCGATTGAGGTCACATGTTTAGTTGATGGTAATTTTGAGAGCAGTTAATTCATTAGAAATTAAACTTACATCTTTACATTCTTTTAAAATCCTTTTAAGAAAAAAGAAGAGATGAAATTGATCTTTGAATTAATGCTAATTCAACTCTAATCAAGTATCTTTTTTACATTTCACTTCACTCTGTTTAAAATATACTATGTTCTGTGTAAAATATATTCGTTTTTAAAATATCTTAATCTTTATGCAATTTTTAAAGTTTTGTATTAGATTTTGTGAATGGGATTACGTGGTTTTTATATTCGATTATTTCTCTTTTTTTAAAGAAATTCTTTTTCTTTATTCTTTATTGTTTCATTCTATATTTATGCATGTACAAAAGTATTTGTTTCTAATCTTTTTATCATATCTGTTATTTTCTTGTCGTTCTTATCTTTCATCTTTCTTTTTATTTATCCATTTAATTAATATATTTAAACAAATTTACTTCCTTAGTTTCATTGATTAAAATATTACTTTGTCTTTTTTTTTTCTTTTTTGTCTTCTGATGGATATAATGAAGTCCTATTTATGTATTTATTTTTTTAACTTCTGTGTCTTATTTATGTATTTATTTATTCAACCATTGCATTATTTCCTTCCTTTGTTTTTAATTACCTCTTTTTAATTTCAGTTCCTCTCAAATATTTTATTTCAGTCATAATGCATTAATAGATAATGCTTCTTTCCAAACTTTAACAAACTAGACTATTCCTTGTCATTACTTATAGTTGTTATATTGTTGTATTATTGAATTGATTGGTAACTATTGACCTTTCAATCATTTATTCTATGTTTGATTCACTTTAGTTACTTCAAATTTAACCAGTTGTAAAAAACCTTTAATGGATATAATGAAGACTGAATTAATGTACGAGGGAAAAATTTCATTTATTAGCAGAGAAGTTATAATAAAAATACATCGACCACTCATCATATGAATTGCAAATTTAATGGATTGTTTGCATCTTAGATTATGATTAATATTTTATGCTACTGTTCATTCAGGCCGATGTCATCGTAGATGTTTGGGTTCCGCTCTAAGATAGGTTATCAGAGCATTGAAGATGAAAGTACTGAATCCCGAATATATTCCACTAACAACGAGCAAACACTTTTGATTTCCAGAAACAGTGTGCTGTAAGTTTTTTTTTTTTTTAAATCACTATTCTCTATTTTCTGTAAAAAATTCTCATCAGATATGATTACGCTGAAAACTATTTTAAATATATTAAAATACATAGCTACAAAAAGATTACCAAATCTATTACCGATAATTTATTGATAATGATATCGTTGTTGCTTGCAATAATTAGTTATCTGGTAAGTTATAATTCCAATTTAATAATATTGAACGTTTTCTTTGTAACAGGGAAGATGATGGACCATCGGAAGTATATGGTAGTCCACCATTGGAACATGACGTCGCAGCGAATGAAGTAGGTGGGACGGTTGAATGTCATGCTGCTACGAGTTCTGGTATTTTATGGGATGGAGTAGAGAATTTAGATCAGGTATATTATATAAAATACCACGGAAAAAAATGCCAGTAGCTAAATGATCCGTTGATTGATTTTTCATTTTAAAACTTGAAAGCTTAGAACATGCCTAAAAAGAATTTGGATCTAGTATACCTGAAATTTGTCACTCCTGTATAAGTTATGTTATTTTATGGGTAACAATTTTGCGTTAGTAGGTGGTCGAAATTTTTAGTCTGGATTTATTAGTATAAGAGATTTGTATCGATAGATTTTTAGGTAATGCATCTTGTATGCGACGTTCAGCTTACTCTCACAGCTCATAGATATTCTCTGTTTTAATTGCTAATACTTCGTTATAAATATCACTGTTTATCGTAAAACGGAAGTTTCGCCTCTTCTAATTAATTGACCATCTTCTAATATCTCATCTAAGACTTACGATTTACTCATTCTTTCGTACTACCCTTGTATGGTTTTATTCTCTCAAGAAAAAACACCAGTACATAAGAAAAAATAAAACAAAAAAATACGCTTTTTTCCTTCTTCTTTACAAATATATGAATCGCTTTAAAATATGAGAGATCATGAAGTTCTTATTTATCAGATATTTACGACTGATAGCAAAAAAGAAAATATAATGAAATAATACGTTTTTCAGTTTTTCACTCGAGTTTATGAATATCATCAAAATGGTGGATATCTTTGTATAGTTATTAAGCATATTCTTACCTTACTTCAATTCATATTTGTGGTTTGGTTTGTTACATTTTTACAAGCACGCGTGGATTATGATGTTTTGTTCAAGAATAAAAATATCTCTGCAGAAGGAAAGCCAATTGGTGGGAAAATTCGACTTGAAGTAAGTGTATCTTCCCTTTTCGTTTCCTGAATTTCGTTTTTGTTTTGAAAATAGTTTGTTTTGTTTGGAAATAAGTATATAAAAAGAAATTCTCTATATAAAATTTTGCTTAATTTGGACTTGTCAAAATCTAAGGAACTTGTAGAAGGAATTAGTTTTTTTTTTTTTTTTTTTTAATACAGCGGATAAGTTTGCTGTGATATTATAGAAGTTTTTGCGATAAAAAAAAGTTGTTGAAGGACGCAAAGAATCAGTGATTTGCGTGGTTCATGTTTTGTTTGGAATTGTTAAAATGAATTCTAAACTTAGTACTGTTTACTACTACTTTTGTGTCTAGGATGTGATATATCCGGATTGGAGTCATATTGATGGTTTCACATTATGTTTGCTGGTTTTTGCCGTCTTATTTTGGATTTTCCGGGCTGCACGGGTTTTTTATCAAATTTATCAGTTTGGCGAAATACGTACTTTTTACCATTCAGCGCTGGGTAAGATTTAGTGATTTTTTTATTTCTTTCTGATTCTTTTTCTTTTGATTGTAGGAAACTAATAAAAACTTACCCGTTCATCAACTTCATTACCTTAGATTCCAATTTAATGGAATTCGATGCCAATATTAAATTTAATGTGTAGCACATTGACAAATATGTGTTTATCTGGTTAAATTTTCACGTTTACTACTCCTTATGAGGCATCTTCAACTATTTCTTCAACTATTTTACTAACCTTGATTTTTCTTGCCTAAATAAATAACAAAATGTTAATTTTTTTAAAGGAATTGAGGATACATTATTGAGCGACCTTAAATGGCAGGAAGTTGTACAGCTTATATGCGAGAAACAGCCATCTATACATTTAATTTTAAATAAAGATGGTATTACTGCTTTGGATCTTTATCAACGTATTTTGAGGCATAAGGTGACAAATTTTCATCTTTTCCTCTTAATTGATGTGAAGAATCGTGCAAATACAAATGCTGCTGAAGTAGTTCTGTGGCAAGGCAACTACGTAGTACTTAGAGAAATTTTTTGTTTTTATATTTCAGAATTATTTTGTCGCCCTTGTCAATAAGGAAATACTGCCACCAGTAATCAATGTGCCTTTCATTGGTTCAATGCCATATTTACCAAACGGTTTGAAAATGAATCTGGAATGGCTGTTATTTTATGGAGTATGGTCACCATGGAAGGGACCGTATGAACTTAAGGAAGAATACAAACATCCACAGAATATTTTCAGGCTTGGTAAGATTGCTAAAAATATAAAAATTAATAAAATACTGCTTAATATAGATTTGAATCATTATAAACTCTTCCTTCATTGTAAATTCGGTATCATTAAAATCCATCTTTTGTACTATTTCAAAATTTATCTGATAATCAGCAGCAGAAATAGAATTCAGATTTTCATTTTATGAATATGTGAAATCTAAATGTTGAATATGATAGATGGATTGATCAGCAATAGAATTCAGGTTTTTTTTTTTTATGAATATGAAATAAATGAATAGATATGATAGATTCCACAATATCCAACACTGTTGATAATATGGCCATCATTTTGCAGCGGATGAGTTAGATTCGGCTATACTGAAAATGGCCATTGGCAATTTTATTTTTTTCCCACTTGTATTCGTTTATCAAGTATTATATTTCTTTTTTACTTATGGTGAGCTGCTAAAGCGAGATCCGGGATCATTTGCTATGCGTAGGTATTCAAACTTTGGAAGGTAATTTTCGACAGTATTCATTTCTTTAGAATTTCTTTAGAAAGTAGTTTTGACAGTATTCGTTTCTTTAGAAAGCAATTTTGACAGTTTTCATTTTTTTGGAAGGTAATTTTCGACAGTATTCATTTCTTTAGGATTTCTTTAGAAAGTAATTTTGATAGTATTCATTTCTTTGGAAGGTAATTTTTGACAGTGTTCATTCCAGTCTTCCTAATAGCAAAATTTTCAAATTAATGTTTTTCCTTTTTTTTTTCATCTCTATATGGATTGGTGAGTATACACTTTCTAATAGTTAATATGTGATCATATGATAACAAAGAATGAATGTATTGCAGGAATAAATTACGACATTTCAACGAGTTAGACCATGAATTACGAATGCGTCTTTCAAAAAGCCATCGGGCA
Organism: Wuchereria bancrofti; assembly: GCA_005281725.1. NCBI lineage: Eukaryota > Metazoa > Nematoda > Chromadorea > Rhabditida > Onchocercidae > Wuchereria > Wuchereria bancrofti. Next base: position 9,505,165 of record SSBO01000009.1, read on the forward strand.
GCAACCCAATATATGGAACAATTTCTTTCACCGCTTGGGCAGGTTATAGCTAGAAAAATGCAATTCGTTGCAAGTGCAATCTGCATCGTTTTGCTTTTGTTGGGTCTATGGGATGAAGATGTATTGTCGGTTAGTTTAATGCATATTTTTTGTCATTTTGTTATTTCTAATCAAAGCAGTTGTTCTTTTACTTTATTCCATTTATCTCTGAAAAAAAAATCGAATGAGTTTCAAGTAGATATAAAAAGAGTCATATTGCTAGAAAGTTAAGTAATCAGGAATCTAACTTTAGAACAGAAAAATGTCTTGAACTTGCTGGGGATTGTATGTTTTAAGTTTTCATATGTTATAATTCATGAAGTTACAGGATAATGTTTAGCACAAAATGTGGTACCATGCACGATTTTAACTTATGCATAAGAAAAAAGAAGCAACTTTATCCAGGTGAAATGAATGATACCTTGCTTGTATTATAGGTTGAACACGTTCTGACGATTATATCTTTATGTGGTTTGATTGCTATTGCATGCCAGTCATTCATTGGAGATGAAAATATGATTTATTGGCCTGAAACACTGCTGAATATGGTGATTGCACACATACATTATGCGCCAGACTCATGGAAGGGGAAAGCTCATACAGGTAATGTTGGTTTCTTAAACGCTTCCGTCATAAGGTAAAAATGTTATGTCATGCTGAGAAAGTATTGCAAAAATGTTTGATCGTAATTCACGGATCTTGATTATTCTATCTCCGTTTATAATTTCCATACCTTAGATGATTATTATGATGACTATCAAAATAGGTTAATAAGAATAAAGAGGATTTATGATTAATGTGTTTTATAACTTTGTTCTGGCTTTTTAGAATACTTTATAGTAATATCAGTTTTGAAAAGAATGGCTTATGAGAATAGATTTTACAACAAGCTATAATTTGAGCCAATTTGAAATAACTTTACCATTTAGTTTAATATTATTGAGCATTAAATTAACATTGTAACTTTCAAGGTTTCTGCTTTTTATGTTCGGATAATTTGGTACTATCTAAATTAGCTTGATAGCAACACTTCATTTGTTCTGTAAATATAAAAATTTTGCAAAAGTTTAAAGCAAAGAAGATGGACGTTTATTCCAGATACGGTTCGGAGAGAATTTGGGCATTTGTTCGAGCTAAAGGCGAAATTTTTACTTGAGGAACTTTTGAGTCCAGTTTTGACTCCATTTGTTCTACTCTTTTGGTAAGCTTTCAGTGCAAAGTATATTGCGATAGCAAAAGGAAGGAGGTAGTAAAAAATCTTTCCTCCGATAATTTTGCAGTGAATCTTTTTTCGTTGTGTTTCTTACTCTATATTTCATGCTTTAAAGTTAGCACTTCTTACTTTTAACATAGTGGCAAAAATGTATTACGTTTTACGGTTTTTTTCCAGGATTCGTCCCAAAGCGAAAGAGCTTGTGGATTTTTTCCACAATTTTACGGTGTCTGTAGAAGGCCTTGGTGATGTTTGCTCATTTGCGCAGATGGATATCAGACAGCATGGAGATCCAAATTGGAGTTTTGATGAGCTTACGAAAGAAGGTGAAATTCATACTTAAAATCACTGTTATTAATTTTAGGCACCTGTCATTAATTTGCAGTTATATAATTTCTTAAATGAGGTTTTCATAACCTTCCTCTTTTTGTTAATCTGATATTTTCAAATATGTACGAAATATGAGATAGTTAGTTTTATTCATATATATTCTTTCTGATGTTTCTTAATAACAATATTTTCTTTTTTATTTTCAGAAATTGTAGATATGTATGGAAGAGTTCATGCTAACGATGGAAAAACGGAATTATCTTTGATACATTTTGCTAACAATCATCCAGAGTGGAAGCCACCACCTCGTGCTGCTCGTTTTCTTGATGATATACGAGGCCGGGTATGTTGTTGTTGTTGTTTTTAATTTCAGATAAGTATTGGAAATGTATTTGCACTGATAAAGAATGGGAACAAAAATTTTTTTCTGTGAAATTTCAGATGACACAAGATATGAATACACTGAAAGATGGTGTTTTTATGGATGATAACATATTATTGAATAGTCTACATTCTTTCAACTTCAACACTGATCAGCAGCTTAGAAAATTTATAGGTGGACAACTATCTTTTGCATCCTTCCGTAACCCTGATTTGTTTAGTGGTATAACAAATATGTCTTTACATGGTGAAAGTAAGTTTGCATATAATTTTTTTTCTTATTTTAATCACTGATTAGATAAATGTTAACTATCAGAAAGGGAAGAATGATGGTAGATGTGTATTTATGTAATGATTAATAATTGCTATTATATATTCTTATTGCTTTTTCCGTTCTCTCTCAAAGTATCCGAAATATGTTGTCTGTTGAACAGTAATAATTATTTATTAGTTTCTTTTTTCTTTTAACTGTTAGAGCAGACTAAAGGTCAATTTTGCAGGAAAAAGTCATATTAGTGATATGCTACTTGCATCACAAACGACCGCGTTAAGTATTGCATATCTACGTAATTTACATGCTCATTACGATAATCATCGCCTTGAAATAGTATCATCTCCGACAACTATGGCTTGTCGTTATGTGGCGCAAATTTCTCCGATTTCTCCAAATGTAGCACCAGTAGTGGTCGAAACTGCAGTACGAGGTTCAGATACAGTGGTAGAAGCAACGGGCAGTGTTTGGGGTGTACCAGCACAAAGTGCAATTTCACCTCTTCAAGCTTCGCTTTCACCTCGAAGTGACGATGAACAACTACAACAGGAAATAACTGAAGATGAACATTCACCTCCTGGACTTTCATATAATATTTTGAATGTTTGAAAGGAAACTGTACTTTCTTTTTTTCTTTTTTTTAATTCATTTTTATGTAGTAAATTTGAGTTATTCTTTCCTCTTTGCGACCCATGCTTCGGAAGGTTTATTTATATTTACCAAAGGAAACTTTTTCCTTTTAATAATTATGAGGTAGTTTAGAAGGGTAGTGAAATTTTTTTTCGATAAATTGATACTTTTTTTTTGGATTTTCTGATTGTTAGTGAGATAACGTTTTGTTATTTCAAAACGGTTATAAGTACTTATTTGAAATATATTAGGATTGCAGTTATGATTTGATGATCATGTCTGGTTTATTTATTCGATAAGTAATGCTATTGTGGAAGATTGGAAATTTTAGCAACGGGTCGTATTTTTGTTTTAATTGCCACTTGCTCACTGTATAAGAAAGCTATTGTATTTTATATGCTAATGCTTTTTTTTTTTTTGTGTGTGTGTGTTTGTTTCTTTTCTCTTATCAGAAGTTCTCATTATGCTTTGATAGTCACGTTTTTATATTTTCTTTTTGATATTACAATAATTTATATATCTTAAAAAAATTTTATGAAGATGTATTTACTAAAGAAAATTTATTGGAAATGTATCTGAAAAAATATTTGTTGTGCCATTGGATAGACTTGTTGCTTTACATGAAATTGCGCAGATTTTGTATAATATTTAATGAAGATGAATCCTTGCTGTACATTTTCTTTTTTCGTATTACTCTCATTAGGTTTTAATTTCATTCATGTAAATCGAAGTAAACTATAGATCCATTTAATGAAAGAAAAAAAAAAATTGTACAAGAATTATTCTTACTTCATTATCACTTTAACTTTGATTTAAGATACACATCCTGAAACACATCATTGCTATAATTTTTAACTTTCATTGTTAACAGTTTTATTTTGAGCATGGAGTAATGATAATCAAAAATACTTGATTAAATGAGGATAAAACTATTAAAAATAAATAAAAAGTTTGCCATTTTTATTAATTATAATTTTGTGTAATTAGTATTTTCATCTTGTCTCGTATTCTCATTTTTTAAGATTTTACATTGCTTATTACAGTTTCTATCTCATTTTATTAATATATGTCCTACACATCTGTCTGCTTATTTTTGTACCTTACACACTTGTAAATTTTAGTATAATCCATTTTTTTGTTTGCTTGCTTGCTTTCGCTTCGAATAGTGCTAAATGCTTCAGTGTTTTCATTTCTTTTTCATTTTCAATATTTGTAAATAGAAATTGTAAATAAAATACTTAGTTTCCTACAATATTTTTTGCTTCCTTCTACGTCGAATAACTTATATATCTTTTTTTCATTTTCAGGTTTTCTTTTTCTTTTCTAGAAATTCAGTAATTACAATAATTAACCACGAAGTAACATATAGAATTAATTTAAATAATTTCGTTTATGATTTTAAACTGATGTAACTATACAGGAAATTCCAGCATGAGAAGGATAATTTCATAGGAATGAATCATCCTATGACATCATCTGTTCATAATTTGTTGCATATTTGAAATTTTGATTTACTCCATATAAAGTAATCTAATGACAGATTATATTCGCAATTCAATAAGCTAAGATTTATTGTTTGAAACGATTTCTTTCGTTATTCATAGTGTCCTTTCATTTTTTCTTTTTTTTTTTTTTTTGATATTTCAAGAGATTATTGATTATTTTGAATTTCAAATGAACATAATGCGTACAAGAAAGTTCTTTTTTTTCTCCCTAAAGAGTTCCTTTTTTAATCATTTATTTTAAAAAGTGTTAAATGAGCATTTCTTATTAAATTCTTATATAAGATTCTACCATTTCTGTTCCACATTGTTTATAACCTAAAAGATCTCTTTCAAGAAATTAGTGATGAAATTTAGTTCAACAAAACACAAGCCACTATGCTTTGGAACTTGTCCAATAACAATACCAAAGCTTTAGTTCTCTTCTTTTTGCATTTTGAATTTGCATAGATAATATTTAAATTATTAATTACAGGCATGATTCCTTTTCATTTTGTTTTTAATTTAAGATAAATGAAAGAAGAAACTTTGCAACGAACATTTCCAAAGAAGACAATAACGAATAATAATTCGAAATCAAAGTCAAAAAAAGGAAAAGGATGGAGAAAAGATCGTCAAAAATATGCTGGATCTATTTTTGATGAAAATGATGACACTTGTAATAATGACGAAACTAAAATGAAGTCAAAACATCAACCCAAGTAAGTATTGAAATCTCATTTCTTTCATTCATTGTTTCTTTTTTTCTTTTTATTAAGCTTATTCTTAATTTCTTCCAATGGTATGGTGTATATAGCTATGGAAGGGTCCGGAAAAAATTCCGGATCATGTCGTACTTTCAGTCTATATTGAGGTAGTAGGTAAAGACTTTAATCATTTTTGATATGAATAAAGTTAAAAAAGCTACCTACTAGATGATATAACGTAGATTAGATGCATTTTGCACTTTTTAAATTTTTGTATATTTTCAAGGGAGTTTTCTAACATAATTTTGTTTTTAATAGCATAGCACAAGAGCCCATTAGACATTCCTTAGACGAGAAGGAAGTGGAATTTACAGACCCTAGAAAGTCTATTCATAGCACAATGAATTCTCCAGTTGAGGAGCATGAAGAAGCAGATTTGGATAATATGGGATTTCGAGCAGGTATTTTAAAAGATTTTTAAATTGTTCATCTCTTTCAATTATGGTTGTATATTGAAAGAATTTTTTTTTTCAACTGTTCTTTTTTTCAATACAAAACTGTTTTGATGGTTAAATTTTCAGAATTATCACCGATTATCATGATATTTTGATTTCAAATTATTTTATCACATTTTCTAATTTTTCTATTTATTATATTTTTCTCGCAATTATCACATTTCACATTTTCTTTTAGCTTGCATTTATGAAAATTGCTAAGCTAACAAACTTTTTTTTCGCGTTTCAGAAATAGCAGAGATTCCATTAGGCAAGGCAAAACAACTGCAAGAACGATTAGGGAAGAAATTATTCGATAAAGCATTCTTTGTTGAAGATTCATCATCTGATCTTAACAGAAAATCATCTCACAAATCTTTTGCGGTATTTGTTTTAAATTTTATTAAAAAATCTTAGTGATAATTGGTGATTTGAAAATTTATCATAACCTAGTTTGTTATGGCAAAATATATAATATACTATGGAATGTGATGATCGAACACCAATAAGAAATAGTATCAAAAGTTTAGCTATCTTCCTAAAAATAAAGTGATCCGGTAATTTTGATTTGTCCATGAAAATATTTTGAGTAATTACAAATTTTATGCTGATTAGTTCACCTGTTTCTTATGCAGGAATGATGCAGTTGTTTAATTTACAGCGTGAAAATCCAAAAAGACCTCGTGAAGTGTCATCAAAAATACCGGTATCGAAATTTAGGAATGTGTTCGAGAATGAAAAATTGGAAAAACCTGCGTAAGTGACATTTTGTTATATATTTATCGTAAACCCTTCTTTTTTATTTGGTAAATATTGTACTTTATATAAGCATTGTTTTAGAGCTCAGTAATGAGCATCAGATAATTTGAGATCAAATTATTTTAATTTACCATCTATAATTTTGTTGTAGAATTGATCCTCGATTTGATAGCAGATATGGTGAATTTAATGATTACATATATCACAGTAATTATAGTTTTCTAGATGAAATACGTCAACGAGAGAAAAAGGTATTTATCCCTTCACGTATCCTATTTTTGTTTCATTTATTGTAATAAATGATATCTGATAAACTATTTTAGTATGATGGAGATTTAATAATAATAAATGGAAAATTGATTACAAGTTGTGGTTTTTTGATATTTCACTTATATACATTCAGGTATTTAAGATTCTGATATATATACCGCATTATATTTCTGCCTGCTTCTATATTTATAAATTTCTTTTTTTAGATCTTAATGAAAGAACTAAAAAATACGAGAGAAGAGGGAGATGTTAACAGAGATCGATTAAAAGAAGCACTTAGGAAAATGAAGAATCAGGAAAAGTAAGTTTGCAGAATTTTGACTATTTTATAAATTAATCAACAATTTTGATGCAAAAAAAAAAAACAAATGGTTACTGTCTCTTATTACGCTATTATTTTTGTTATTGAAATTTCAATAAGAAGTTACCAATAATTATCGTTGTCATTGATGAGACAAATCATCATTCGTAATCCATATTATTTCCTTTTCTAGGAATACTGTTAATATGTTGATTTTTTAAATGATTATTTGTATTTGTAGATTTAACTAATTACAATTTCCGTTGCAGAACACAAGCAGATGTTAATCGTCGTAAAGAAGTAATCCGTGAAATACGTCATGAGAATAATGAGCGAATGTGTCAAGGTTTACCACCTATCTTTAAAACAAGAGGTGAGATTTGTTTGTATATTCAAACAAAAGCTTGTATTGTTGAATTATATTTTCATCAAAATGTTCTTTTGATTACAGTATATTACTTCTTTATTTATACTAAAAGAATTAACTTTTTAAATTTATAATTAGCTGATTCAAATATTTCACTTGTTGTGCACTTTTTGGTGATGTTTTCTTAAATTCATGTAATCACTTCAAATTTCGAAGTGATGAAAGCAAAGCTATTTGCAAACAGATAAAATGCATCTGAACTAATGCCTATTTTAATATTTGAAGCACAAATTCGAGAACTTATATGGCGAAGAAAGTATGATGAACTGAAAGGTGGAAAGAAATTAGAGAAATATCTTCGTCGTAAAACCAAGAAACAAGATAAACGATCTGTGTTACCAATGAATCAACAATGATCATTTGCTACTGATTAGAATCGAATAATGATGCTATTTTTTTTTTCTCATCTTCATAATTTCCGGTTTTTTTTTTTTTGATATGGAGTAAAATATGTAATCTTGTTATCATTCAAGACAGAATTTTTCGGTTATCTTCCGGTGTCTTAACACTAAAATTATGTATTTTAATGAGTGTTTTCTGTAAATTTATGACTCATAAAGATGACATAACACTTCGCACCTTACAAAAGACCTTTATCGATAGGAGCAGCAGGTAAATTTCATTACTGGTGACAAGCTATAAATTTGATTATTTTTTGAAATGCGCTCCTGACATGGCGATGACCTTTCATTGTGAGTGACTCATTACAAAAGTTGATGCTATACGGAAGCGCTATTGTCATCTTTATGAGAAAGGGTCATTTTTTAAGTCATCTTTGTATTCTCTAATTCTTGTCATTATTGCAAAGTTTTCGTTTTCATCGTGAAAATGATTATTAATAATTGAACACATTGCAGAGAATGCTACTTGGTTCTTTATTTGTAATTTCCTCATAAATGTTTTGTAGCATAGCAACAGGTTCCCTTTCTAGAACTTATTTGATATTTGGTTTGATTACCTACTACTTGATACTTTGTTTTATTTGAAAATACATACTCTCTACCATCTGTTAGTAAAAGTATATAGTTAAAAAGTTAATTCTTTCACAAAGTATGTATTAATTATTTATCAATGTTTCCCTTATGCCTAATTAGGTCTTGTTTTCTTCTTGTTTGTTGATTAAATTGTTGAATTTATTTGTGAATAAATTATATTTTAATGAAGTACTGAAAATTCAATCTGCTTTAAACGAATTTAACTAATATACAAATATCATAAAAATGAGCTCTTATTGATTGAGCTTAAGGTATGAAATTAAGTTTTCAAAAAATGTACAATCTGGAAGGAATATTGTCAAAAATTTGGATTGTTTTCGGTTAGTTTTATTTTTTCTGACAAGTAATGTGTCATGTGTTTTTTTTCTCTTTGTTTCCTCTTTCTTAAATCCTTATTCTGGTTCCAGAAATTGAAATTCCAAAGTGAAAAAGTTTGTTGGACCGATTTTTCTTGACTTGATGACTTTTAGAAAATTAAAAATACATTTTTGCAATATGCAATTAAATGAGTAAAGTGAATTTTTATCGGGTATCTGATCATTGTACGAATAATATAATGCAATTTAAAGGGATGAACTTTTTTTTTTGACACATAATGAAATAACATTTTTATAATTAATTTTTGGTAGGTTTAAATAAGACTTATAGTCCTTATATTTCATTAGAATGAACAAATATAAATAAAATGAATAAAATATTAGTTTTGCTAGAAAAAACAACAATAAACTTTATGCATACCATTAAGAATGTTTTATTTTTATTTTATTTAGAAATAATTTAAAAATGAGCTTTTTCTATAATTTTTTTTCATCCTTTTCTTCTTTATCTTATATAATTATTTTGATAATTAAGCAAACAATTATTCTAATCTTTATCATATATAATTAATTAAATGAATGAAAGAAATTAAAATTTTAGGTAATTTAAAATCGAATTTTTTTCTTTTAGAAAAACTTCATATTATATATTAGAACATAATTTAATAACATATTGTAATTTAACGGGTATTAAAAATCGACTTGGATTTGTAAAACGTAACGTATAGCTACAATTACGTTTACAAATAATTGAACCTTGTTCAGGTGTTCGTAAACTTGTTAATGTTATTTTAGGCCATACAATTTGTTCATCATCTTTTTCTGTTTTCATTAATATCGAAAATTCAATATCACTGCTTACAGTAAAATGCCATAATAGTATTTGTGATTCAGTTGTGGAATTTCTGAAAAAAAAAAAAATTTTTCACTTTAACAAAATTTTATTAAAACAAAAATAAAGAAAAATTAAATAAAAATTAGGTGGATAAAATTATCAATAATAAATGACAAAAAAAAGTTAGAAAAAATTTTTTGCTTAATGAATTAGTTTATTTCTTATAATTTTTTTTCACTACAAATTAATTATTTCTTTTTTTTTTGCTTTAGCAAAAATTACATTTTTTTTTTCCATTGCAAACTTACTTTTGAACTTCAAATGTTTGTTTTCGTTTGATTGTTTCCGAACATTTTGTTGGAACTTTTGAAAAACCATATTTTTGCCAAAGTAAATCACAATTATAGTAGTGTTGCGGTTCTATTTTGATCGGTTTTTGGCATACTAATTCCGGTTTTTCCGCATATCCACTATCATCACGCCATTCTCCACCGTACATTTCTGGTACCAACTGCATGAAAAGAAAATTTTTCAATTAGTGAAATTAACATGAAAAACCTTATTATTAATTTGTTGGAGTAATGAATTATATGTGAATAATACTAAAGTTTAGTAGTATGATATAATCGGATTTTTAAACAATCCGGAAATTTACCTCAAACAATAACTTCTGCTTATGAATTGTTTTCATTATAAATATAATTAAAATAAGTTGCTTATGCATTGCTTTCCCGTTTTATTTTTTCTGTATAAAAGTAATATAATTTTTAATTTATTTCAAATTTTATTAATTTAGTTATTTCAAAGTTAATTCATTGATAAACAAGATTATGTTTTATATATATCATGAAATTTTACGTAATTCTGCAATAAACTTTTCAATTCAAAAACAACAATTAGCTTACATAAGGATTTAAATGTTTAATTAAATCAGTTGGTTGATAAAGGAATTGAAGTCGTGATTGTGTTGCTTTATCCATCAAAAGTTTAACAATTTGCCCCATTATGCTCAATAATGCTGGTGAATTTATCAGAAATAACTTTGCTTGCTGCAATCAATCAAAAAATTCAATTAATTTGTTTTTTTTTTTCTTGTTAATACAAATTAAACATCATGATAAAATACTTCATTAATTTATATGATGAAATATTTCGTTATTTTTATAATGAAATACACCCTAAACTAATTTTGTGATAAAATATTAATTTATTTTTCGTGCAAGAATAAAAGATTGAAAATAATTGAATAAAATAAACTACTTTTAGCTAAATTTTTTGAAAAATATCAAAATTTAAGAAAAATTATTCCGAATTAGTATTGCACTAACTTAGATTAAGCATCAGTATTAAATTTTAACTGCAAATAATTGAAATTTAAGAAAAGTTCCGAATATCACAAAGTGTTGGCTATTTTTTAATGTTTTACTCATCAATTCGTGACGTGTATGCAAAAGTTAAACTTATGGAGAATACGTCTTCAATATTTAATATAACACGTTATGACACGTTGACAAGAGCGCTAATTGATTGTCTATTTACATGAATTTGTTAGAATGTACAAAATGTAATATTATTTGGTTAGATTGTAAAAAAATTTAATTTTTTATATCTTTCTTTTTTTATTTTGTCCTTTTCTTTTGTCGAAATATGACAACAAAATTTACTGCTGCGGAAAACTATAGGTCGATGAAATTTAAATTCAAATTAGTTTTCTTATTTTTCTTTTGACCTAAAAAATAAATGGAACAATCCAATAATTTATCCTGGAAAAATGTTTGTCCAAATTTAAGAAAAAAAAAAAAGATAACATTCAAATCACTGAGAAAAAAAAATAACTTTATTTCTTTTTTTATTTTTTATTTCTTTCTTCTAACAATATTTAGCAAAAAAGAAAAATGAATTAATTTAAACTCAAAGAATATAACTTAAGTTTAATATTTAACTCTTCTCCTTTTCAAATATTATTAATAGCAAATAATATCTTGAAAAATTTTTACCACTTCAACGAAATAATCAGCCCATATTTTTACAATTAATCGTACAAATTGCGCCGAAACACTTAGCGGATTCAATAAAGCCGCTGTATTTATCTCCGAAAGGTCAAGAATGCTAACAACAGCTGCTGGTTTACCCGTTGATTTTTCCGCCTCTAATTGAGCACGAGTAAATGCTTCTTGCATTATAAAATAAGAATGAAGAACGTAACTGAGTGGTACCACTCTAGTTATCTGCAATTTTCATATGTATAATTTAAAAATGAGAATGATGGTAATTTAAAAATTAGAAATGATACTAATTTTAAAAGAAAAAAGCTAACTCAAAAGTAGAACTGATGATGGATCAAAATTGAAAATAATAGCAATTCAAAAATGGTTAATACTCCTAATTTAAAGTTCAAAGATTGAAAAAAAAACCAATTCAGTGATGGAAATGATATTAAATTTAATAGATAGGAATGATGGTAAATCAAAAATGCAGATGATAACAATCCAGAAATAATTCCAATAATTAAAAATTTTTAATAGGTAACGAACAAAGAAATGGAAATGATACAAACCTCATCGATATCATTTGTAACCATTCGTTGAAAAAATACACAAACATTGTTCATCTTTCTGTATAATGCTATTTTTGAGATGCAAAAACGCTGAAATCAGTTAAAAATAAACTTCTGAGAAGAGCAAAAAAAATTTTTTTTTTAAAAAATATATTTTTTAAGAAAAGATAGGAACAATATGATCAGATGAAAGAAAAAGTGAATTATTACATAAAAAAGCGAATCATATTCAATTTATCCCTTGAAAATTATAGTATATGTTGATGTTGTTGAATTTAAATTAAAAAATTTACTTGAGATTTTTGAACCAGATTAAAAGAATTCAAATTTTATCAAAATATAGAAGTAAAAAATGAACAAATAAATAATGAACACATTAATACAACCTTTTCCCTTAATTGTAAATCATCTTAGCAAGGAACAAAATTTTTTCAAACTTCAGACTTTTTTTTTCCTTTTACTTACTTCAAATGTTTTTTTGGTAATTTCTAATTTTGTTTGTAGTAAATCTGTTTCAATATTATCATATCCAAGTGCTCGTCGATGATTGAATAAATCTTTCATGTTCCGTTTAATACGCTCCAAATCACCATTATAAGCACGCCACCAACGTGCCAAATAAAACGTTGTATTAAATAAATCCGGAATATCGTCAATAATTTCCCTGTAAATAATATAGATGTAGCGATCACAAAAGAATTACAATATTTTTAAACTAAGCATACATTTTCCTTTTTCATTTTTTTTTCCTCTATACACGAAAGAAATTTTTGATATGGTATTGTATACGGTAACCTTTACCGTATGCATTACAGTGGGAGATGGATCATACTACATGCGGAAAGTTTACGATATATATTTGTAGTATGCATTAAAGAATTTTTTCATAAAATTTTAAATTAACGCATACATTTCTAATTAAGAATAATATTTTATTTTTCAACAAATGTCTTTATAAATAGAAAAATATTTAATGTATTACTGTATACAATGATATTATAGTATTTATGACAAATTTTTAACGTTATTATCATCTACCATAATATTTGTTAAGATTATTTGAAAAGAAAAATAAACGCTGCGATAATTTTGATTCAAATAAATGGAAATTACTTGAAAATGCTAACCGAATTTTTTCAGCACCAGCTAGTTCATCCGTTGTTATCGGAGATGGCGTAAAATATATCGATGATTTCATATCATTCATAAACCGTTAGCGTGTAAGCGCACTTATCGTCGTAATATTGTTGATTAATGGTAACATAAAAATTAAAATTATCATTCAATTTTTTTTTCTTTTTTTTTTGCATAAATCAAACAAATACAAATGTTCATTATAGAAAAAATTTATCGTAGGAAATTTGTGATACATCATTAGTTTTATGAATTTTGTATGTCTTTTTTTGCTTTTTTACAACCTTGATTATTTACTGGTTTAAATTAATAATAATTAAACTATGAATATACAAGTGATAGTTTAAAACATATATTGACAAAGTTGCGTATATTGACAAAGTTTCAGTACTTGAACAGCAAATAAAAATATCCGACAAAATTATGGCATTGGCAATTAATTGCCAATTATTATATTCAAGAATCATAATTATTGTGAATTGACAATAATAATAAAAAACTTGTATTTGTGATAATTTCATGCAAAAATTGCTTACAATTGCTTACAATAAAACATTACGTAAAAGCTTGTTTTCTCTGCCAACTTTTAACTGATAATTCTTAATGAAATAATTAAAAAAAACTATTGGGAAAATTTTTATTGAAATAGCAATATCGGCTTAAATGATATTAAGAGAACAAATCATGATATTAAATCTTACAAAATTCCATAAATTCTTATATTAGTATGATTATCATTTAAACTTAAATTAAATCATCTGTTCCACTTATCATTCCTTTTGTAACTAACCCGTCTTATCTAGGGTATCTTATGGGTGAAAATCCTACCTATATTTATGATTAGCTATCCCATATTTATCTTCGCCATATCCACGAAAGAAAAAAGAAATGGAAACAAAAGTAGGTAAATGAGAAAGGCAAATAAACAAATAAATAGATGGGATGCATTAAATTCTTTTTGGGTCATAAATTCTCTCAGTTGGATGAATAGATGGATTGACATAGTTTGATAAATTTGACAAACAATAAAATTGAAATTAAACAAGAAAAAAAAAGTGCAAAACAAGTGATTTTTATGTTTAAATTAGAAATAATTATTTTTGTAAACTTGTTCATTCCCTGTCGTTTTTTTTTTCGTCCCCTTTTTTTTTCTATTATATTAATCGTATTTTTGTTCAAGATTTAAACAAAAATAGGTAAGACACTTCACTTTCTTTCTTTATCAGCGAATATTAAATGACTGAAATAAATTGACGAAAGAAAAAAGAGGAAAAAAAGATGAAAATGAAAGGGAACAAAGGAGAAAAAGGTGCGTCAAAAGAAATAGAAGTGAGGAAAAATGTTAAAAATTAGTGAGGAACTATTTTCATGTTTTGAGAAAAATGAACGTAAATTTAAGAATAAAAATTTATTGAAACCTTTTTCAGTTAAAATGTAAAATTGAAATAAAGGCTGATACTAAAGCATAATTTTTTTTTCCAAATCAAAGTTATTAGTTAATTAATCATAAGTGAAAATTTTTGATTATGCTTAAAATTAATTTAATCTTAAATTAAAATGAAACATTTCTATTCAGCATTAATTTTGTAGTTTTTTTCTGAGCACAATAAATTTAAAATGTAACTTTTCACAAACTATTAAGCCAAAAAAACTAAAAATTTTAAAAATTATTGGCAATTTTTTTAATAATAATCATTATTTAACAATTGCTAATGTATGAAAATTGTTTAACATTAATTAAAAACATTATAATAACATTCAAAAAGGAATAAAATTTGTGAGAATAAGATTGAAAAGCGCTTAAAAATTTCGAAATAAATTTTTTACATAAACAAAGTCTGACACGAATTTTAAAGATGAAGATAATTTGTACAGCTATGAAACTGGTATTTAAATTTTGTTTTGTTGTCTAATATAATTTATTTTTTAGAAAAATGCTTATCGATAAGATACAGTTTAAATGAATGATTAAAGCAGAAAAAAAAGCAAGAAACGTACATTTTCGTTTTAAAAAGAAAAAAAAACGAGTTAGATGAAATATATTTTTTACATTAAATAATGAATGACATGTGACCTTTTTTTTCAATTTTAAATTTATATCATTTGATGGTTTTCTATCAAATATTTATATTTAATATTTAATCAATTCAATTCAATTAATCAATCAATGCTGTCGCCTGCATGTAGTTCCAGCGAATGATTTTTCTATGCGTTTCAATAAAAAAAATTAAAAAAAAAGGAAATTTTAAAAAATTTAATTTTTATAAAATCTAATCAAATATTTAACAACTTCACATGAGTGGATAATCAATCAACGTCTTTATCAATGTACCATAAACGTGCCATATTAAGTAATTAGGACGTATTTTCCGTGAGTTCAACCTCTATGTAAACGTCATGAATTGATGAGTAGAAAGGATAAGCTTATTAATCGTATACTTAAATATACACATTGAGCAAACATCTAATACTTTGCAATGTTATTATTTTTTTCTAAATTTCAATTAACTAAAGTGAAAATATAGTGCTGATTCGGAATGCAAAACAATTTATGAATTTCATTCGGTCATAAGCGCTTAAATCGTGAAATACGGTCGTGAAATAATACAAAATTAAGCTAAAAAAAAAAATTACCTATAAAATAAAAGTTTACCTATATTTTGATGCGAAAATCAAAGTGATCAATGCACTATTAATTAATAATATTATCTTTTTATTGTAAGAGAATCAGTATAAAATGGATAGCAATTGAATAGTTGATTTTTTGATTGACTGACTGATTAAAATTTGCATTTTATACCATAAAATAGTGAAGCCTTAACATATTTTATTGTTCTATGATAAAGTAAATTGTAATATAACACATTAAGATGATATTAACGAAGGAAAGTAGATTGCATACGCTTGTGTACGTAAAATCTCACGTAAGTTAAAAGATATAACAGCCAGATCATATTATACAGACAAAATAACGTATATCAGAAAAATCGAGTTATATTTTGTTGAAGAAATAAAACTGACCATGTCATCTAAGTATGTGACATGAAGTTACAATGAATGAATCGCATTATACGAACCATTTTATATTTTACAAAATATAATTTAACTACGTGATGTAATTTGCTTATTTCTTACGTGAAACTATTGAGCATGAAATAAAATAGCATATCAAACAACCTGATTCTTTTATATTGCTAAAATGGATTAAAATGACAATCTATAATTCTCCTAATTTGACATAATTTGATGGCACAAGCATAAACTGTTGAATTTAAATTTTGTTCAATTATTTTTTATTTGATATTTTGCCATGACTTTGATAAGATAACAAACATTTTAAATGCTAATTTATAAATGCGAAAGATTTGCATTCAATAGTATAATTTAATGTAATAATTAGAAAGTTTCGCAGAAAAAAAGTTAATATGTGTTGCTATACCTAATATAATTAAATAGTCATTGAATTGTTCCATTTATAAAAAGCTATACTTAAATTTTATTCCACTTTAAAAAAAATGACTGATCTTTAATGGCATTCCATGAAATCTGTTTCACATAATTTATGCTTAGTCTAAAGCATATGAAAGTTATCATATTTTTATATTTTTTTATAAAATTTTTTAACAATCGGAATTAATGACAAATGATATGATCAAACTTTTCAAATATTTAAATGTATCACTTTTTAACACTTGATAATTAATCATATTGACCTAATTATATTAATTACATTTTTGCATAAATAATATTTTGGTACTAATATTTGTGATATTGTCATATTTGAATTGCTATACTTGCATACACATTATGATGGCTGATAATGATAATAGCTTATTCTACATGGAACAAGAAATTTTTTTCGGCAATTCATTAAATCATTGTTAATCTTTAAAATTTAGTAATGATTGGATTACTTATTACTTTTGGAAAATATTCATTATCATTTACCATCAATGTTTTCCTGAAATTTGACCTAAAACTTATTTAAAAAGTTACCGCAATAACGTTTGCAATAAGAAATTTATCATTACTAATATTATTCTTACATAATAATTTTAATCATATCATGAAGTTATTTCTTTCGTTTTACTACTTGAAATGTTTTTGAAATGATTGTTTAATTATCATCAACAAATCTGCAAATGCAGCTACAAATAGTAGGCAAATGAAAACAGAAATCGTGAATTTCTATTTAATTTTAAGAAGTTTCAGTTTTTTGATTTTGTTTTTAATTTGTGGTAAAAAATGGGGCAAATTTATGATAAAAATTAAGTCTTATATTAAATATGATAATAAAAATTAAATCTTATATTAAATATCTACTATTTATGTTTTGATCAATGCAAGATAATTATGAAAAAAAAAGAGTAAATAGTTATGCAGCTTACTAATGCTATACAAAGATTGCTATGAAGCTATTAATTATATCATTTAATGCATTATTGGTATTACTGAGATAGAAGGGAATTACGAATTTGTTTATGGAAATTATTCAAGAAAAAAGAAAGAAAATAACAAAATGTGCGAATTTCCACTTTTATGTTTTTCAATTTTATGTTTTTTTTTTTCAAAGTTATTTTTACACAATCAGTAGGAACGATCACCGACTGCTGTAATGATTGAAATAACTGATAAAGCTTGCAAATTAATGATCCCACTAAATCTTTTATATAATTTTTTAAATTATAATTTAGATTTATGATTTAATTTTCAAGGCTTTTGAATATGTTTATTTTTGGTAAGTTAAGCTTTTTTTTTTTGGACATATTATAGTATCATAGAACATTGATGATCATATTATTAGCTTTTCTTTTCTCGCTTTTCTAGCTTTTTTCCATTTAATCATTCTTCTTTTCGTATTTAATTTTTTTTTATTTAAATATTTCATTTAAATAGCTTAATAACTCTCAAAATTTTAGGTGAAAAATTAAAAGCTATATGGTTGAAATTCTAAATTTTTTATGTAATCATACTATAGTTTAGTTATGTACCACATATTGTAGCTTATTCTAATTTCAAATGGCTGATAGATTGAACAAATTTATATCATAATGTACTATTTTATGTTATATTCTCTGAAATTAGAAAAATATGTACACAGAGAGTAATACCATATCGCATTTTATAATATTGTAAAGTGGTATAAGTATAGTAGACAATATATAATACATAAGTAAGTTACAGAACCAATTATATAAAAGATGTGGAATGTCAATTAAGCAAAAAAAAATGTTATATATAAATAACACGTAATGACGTATAACGTGATATAATGTTTCATATAACATTTTAACGTATGCTACTGTAACATATTTATGTACTGTATACTGTGATACTAAACTTGCATTATTTTACACTTAATCATATCATGTTGGTCATTCTTACATTAATTTTTGTCGCATTTTTTATTTTTGGTAATATTAAGCATCATTTTTAACTAGTTACAAGAAAAGTTCTGATATCGTACTTTATTATACTTAACGATCGATAATGGGTCCTACATTCATATTATACTACTGTCCTATTCAACTGTTTTGTTCATGTATATCAATGTTAAATTGCTATATACTTAAATATATTGCATCATATTGAAATCCACAGCAGTGCTATACTATATTATATTACTGCATTACATTTATACTATATATGTTATATGATTAACATCATTATTTCACTGATATCTATTACTGTACCGTATTGTTACTGTATTTTAGTGCATGATATGGTAGCAATCATTACTACTGTACCATATTTTACAGCATTATATTGCTACTGTATTGCCTTTTATGCCATCCTATCGCCTTTTATCGTGAAATTAAGCAATACTTTATTATATTAGAATTGATCGACTATTTCAGGTGTAATTTAATTTTTAAAATGCTTATTACAGACTGAAAATAGTTCGATTAATTTCCTGTTACAAGCATAAACTGATGTTTTATTCTCCTTAATTTTTTTTTTTTTTTTGGTAAGTTTATTTGGCGAAATTATTTCCCATATTCGAAAATTCATTGAAATAAATATATTAAATGATAAATGAAGAAATAAACAGGAAAAAAAGATGCTTAAACTTAACCAAAATGAACAAAATAGAAGATACCGAAAAATTATTATTTTTTCTTTTCCTTTTTTTTAATTTGTCCTATGCAATTTATATGTTTCAATTATTAAACTTTTTTCATTTCTCTTTTCTCTTCTTCTTTGTGTTTCATTTCCATTCGCCTAGAAAATGTGTTACTATTAAAAGCGACTCAATTTGAAATTGATTCCAACCCCAAAATCGTTCCTATCATTCCTATCGTCATCATATTGTAATCTGTAGACATTGATTCATTCCTTCTTTCTCAATCAAACGAATTGTTTCTTGGAGTGTAAGCAAATTAAACAATAAATCACTCCCCGACCAGATGATTGTTTTTTTTCGTATTAATTTCCCTCAACTATCCAATATATCTTTCCTTTTTGCACATACCGCTTTTTCATCCATTAATACTTATATCTGATAATTTTGATATATTGTTATGCGTATATGCCTTTATGTCTCATCTGTCTGTTTATATTAATTAATTAAGAAGTATGTAAAATTAAATCTCAATTTTCTTTTGTTTTGTTTTTTCTTTCGTTTTAACTCTTTTATTTCAATTTATTTCTTTATTGAAAGTGTTGGATTATATCTATAGCATTACAAAGCATACACTCACTCATTATCTGTACGCACCCAGATACATATCATGATAAAAAATTTATGTACATTAACCTAAAATTATCACCGTTGTAATTCTTTTACCATAAAGAATGTAAATTTCGTTCCTAAAACGATTGCAGCATAAATTTTTATTCTAATTCAATTTTTTTGCTTTACTTTTTTAAATTTATTTTTATGATTTTTTATAATTGCTATTAATTGAGCATTTAATATTTAATAATTAAATCGTTCCTCCTTTTTTCGTTCTATTTGACTTGGAAAATTCTTAAAACAATTAAATGACTGTTTGAAGGATTGGAGTGACAATTGTTGAAGATTGCTTATAATTTAAGCACTTGACAACTTTTTCTGGTTTCTCGATAATTTAGTGATTTAATTAGCATGGAATTTTTTTTTATTATCATGAAAAAACTTTTATTTGTTATAATTTAAAGACATTTTATTCAAATTTTAACTACACAGTTTTTTTGTAAAATAAATCTTTTACTTATTCGAAGGTGTGATTTATTTTGTAAAGGAAAGTAAATAGATGCAGAAAATTCGAAATTTTTTTTAAGAATAAAAGCGTTCTGAAATATTTCATTTATTGATATCATTTTGCTTCTTTAACGCTTCTAAATTTCTGCTTTTGTGAATAAAAATGGGTGGAATTTTATTAATAAACTAAAATTCTTTTGTTGGGACAAATGGTTCGCTAGATTATGATTTGATTCCAGATTAAAATTTGATCAAAAATAGGGTCAATACTCGAACAAAGTTTGGATTAGAAATTAGGACAACATAATTTATTCATTCGAATTTTCATTGACCTATCTACCAGATCGACATATTCGGCAATAGCGTAAATAGCGTAAATACGTGAAAGTGCTTGATTGGATAACTTAAAATAGACTTGATTGCAACATCAGTGTTATGGTTTAAAAAAGGTCTTTGAACTTTTTAGTGAATTGGAAAGCATTGCTGACTAAATGGGTGAGCAAGTTTGAATAGGAGATTCATTATAAAATTTAAATTGTACTAATGAATCACAATGAATTCTTAAATTAAATTTGGAGTTTAAACAAAAACTTGAATTTGGAGTTCAATTGAAATGTTCGTTGGTACTTAGAAATTGCTGTTGACAGATAAATAAATTAAAACATTATTATTTTGCTCAGCAAAATTAACATTTATGATCCACAAAATATTTCAAACTAAATTTCAAATTAACAGCTTCCAATTTTTATTTAATTTTTTGAAATATTACAGCTTTCACCGTATTATTGAGCATATTAATGATATTTATTGACATTTGCAAGAAACGAATTATTGTTGATAAAGAAATTGAATAAAGTAGCTTCAAGTTAGAATATTTATTTTTTTTATAACATATGGACGGCAAAATTCAGTAAAATATTGCCAACAGACAGATTGATATCCATATCGTTTTTGTATGAAAATATCCAAAAAAAAATTGCAATTATATTTTCATATTTGTTAAAAAAAAGTCATCCAAATGTTTTATACATCAGTTACGTAAGTACGAAGATTTATAATTTACATATGTTTATTACTTATGAAATGAAAAGAAATAAAAAATAAAGCTCATAAATCTTTTTTTAGATAAAAAAGATATCTGCTGTTTCTTTTTTTTGAAAAAAAAGAAAAGACCAGTACAATAATTAAAAATCATTTTTGAAAAATTGAATGAAAATATATTTTCTGAAGTGTAAAATTACATTTTTCGAAATTTAGCGACTAATGTATTTATTAAAATCATTCTTGTATTATGCAATTATTATTCTTGCAAATGCAAAGCGATGAAATTCTTCTATTTTATTTTATCTTTTAACTATCGGCAAAAAAGGGACAATAATAATTAGTCAATTCGAGCAAAAATTTAAAATTATTAATTTTTTTCTTTTTTCTTTTTTGTTATTTAAATGTTTTTTCAGCGTAATAAATGTTAAAAGAAATTGTTAATGCATTGATTTTGTTTAGTTTATATTGCAAAATTTCGCAAAAGCAGATTTTTTATTACGTTAGTCTTTAAATAAGAATGAAAAAGCAAAAAAAGAGGAGGAAAAACAACAAATGTTCCAATGAAAAGGAATGCAATCATTTTTTTTTTAAAAATTTAAATTTCAAGGAGAAAGCTATTAAGGAAAAAAAGTGGATGAAGGGAAATGGATGAAACAGAAAATTTATGTGTATAAAAATATCCATAAAATGTTCTTTTGTTTAAATTAATTTAAACGAAAAAACGAACGATGGAAAGCTTTTTTGCAGGTATTGGGATGATTATTTCAAATTATTATTCCAATTATTGTTTTTTTTCTTGTTTTCGTCTACTTTTTTTTCCTTTTTATTACGATGACAAATTTTAAAAGTAACAAGATAATCCAATACAATAGCAGGTTTCAACGGTAACATTATGCAACATTGCTAGTTATACGGTGTCGTACAGTAGTTATTTGTGTAGTACTGTAAATGAATGCACATGCTTCGCTAGTTCTTCATTTCTTTTTTTTTTTTCATCATTATATACCAAAAAAAATTATATGATAAAATATCTAAATATTAAATGTTTGTAAAATAATAATGGTGCAACTGAGAAAAATTTATGATTCAATGAGTAATAATTTGTATTAATTTTTTAAATTTGAAATCCCATCGAAGTTGTTATCAATCAAATAACAATATTTTATCATATAATGTTTAACATCATTTGATATCTTATGATAGAACTAATAAATTCCCTTTAGTATAATTCAACAAAAAAGAGTTTTTTCTTTTATATAGTATACGATAATGTGAAATTACCTAGAATAAGAAGCAATACTTGTTAAAATTAAAATTTCAGATTAAAAAATCATATTTTTTTTGAAATAAAAATTCACGCGACAAAGTTGTAATTTAAATTCAATAGTTAAGAAGAAAAAGAAAAGGAATGAATAACTTTTCAATAAAATCAGATGAATTTTGTTTTATGTTTTGTTTTTTTCATCTCAAATATCAGTCACCATATATATATTCAAATACATCATTGTCAAATTGGAAAGATTTTTTCTTTCTTTTTTTCTTACATATTAAAATCATATTTTACAATCGACAACAACAAAATTCAAGCAATTTTACTTTCATAAATTTGTCAATGCAATAGCTTTTTGCTATCAATCATCTAATTCATCTCATTGAAATATAATTATAGAAAAACGAAATTTATCCTTTCCATTTTTTTTGAAGGTCAAATAATTCGAATTAGAATTAAAATTTCGTTTCATATTTTTTTTCACTTTTCTTAATCTTTTTTTTTTCTTCAACAACAAAATCGTATAGATATAATTTATGTATTAGCGTATTGTTTCACTTTTTTTTTTAATTCTAATTAACTGAACTTTTTAAACTTTTATTTCTCCTTTTTTGTTGTTTTTTCCTTTTTTTTTTTCATTATAAATGATGCTGCTTATCTAATCTTTTTTATCTCTTCGTTTTCTTTCTTCTTTGCTCTTTCACATTCCTGTTGTCTCTCTCTCTGTTTTTTTCTCTCCCTTTCGTTCTTCTCTTCACAGTGTCAATGATATATTGAAATGTAATTTATACTCCTTTATTTCTTCTTCCCTTTCATTTATCCCTCCTCCTCTCTCTCTCTCTCTTTCGTTTTTCTTTTTGTTCAATTTGGCATTTTTAATAGCTTTTCAATGTTTACGAAAAAAAGAAAAGGACCACCAAGTAAAATGGTTTAAAAAAAAAAGAGAGAAAAACGAAAACATCTGCATCTTATAGGCACATATATATATTTAAGCATTAAAGTATATTTACATTTCAAATTAATTTATATATTTTTATACAATTGTGAATAAAATTCCATGAATTTACGTATGAAATTTATGCATTCATATGTATATTTCATATTTATGAGTAAAAAATTATATATTTATGAACAAAATTTACATATTTTTGAGTAATATTTGTATATTGGTAGATATGGTCTATGTATTTGTAATTAAAATTTGAATATTCATACATAAAATTTATGCATTTATACATGAAATTTATATTTACGAACAAAAACTTATATATTCATTTGTTAAGATTCATACATTATTGTATCGATTAATGCACTTTTTTAATATTTCATTTTTATATCTTTCCTAATGTATATTTATAGTTCTCTTGAAAGCTTTTATAATATTATAACATCAGCTTTCATAATAACTTATGCATTTATAAATAAAATTTGAGTATTCATGTATGGAATTTTTGAATTTATATATAAAATTTGTTTATGAATAAAAATTTATGTGTATATAAACAAAATTGCCATTCAACAATAAAATTTTATATTCTCGCACATTCCAAGATGGCGGAAAAGTGCAAAGATGGACGGATAGAAAGAAAAAAGTATAATTTTTTTTTGATATATATATTTTAATATATACATTCAATAAATGCCAAAAGTGGAAAAAAAATTCATAAAAGAAGCGAGAGCAAGAGAGAGAGAGAGGGAAAGAGAGAGAGGGAGAGGGGGAAGTGTGTATATGTGTGTGTGAATTTGATGACTTAAATAAAAGAGCTGTAGAATGTAAATTTTCACTTCATTTAAAAAGAAAAGAATCATTTAATTAAAATAAAAACAATAAAAGGATGATTTGCGGGAAAACAAATTAGAAATAAGGAAAAAATGCAAAATTATTGGCATCTTCTTTTTCAAATTTTAATTTTAATTTTTCGTCTTCTCTTTCAATTTTTTTTTTTTTGCATATATTTATGTTATTTGTTAATGTATTCATAGCATCGGTGACGTATGGTGACATATGTACGCGTGAGTATGCGTGTGGTCGTAAGAAATTCAATTCTTTTCGGGTTATTTAATTGTCATTGTTAGAGTAATTTTTTCTCTTTGCTTCTTTTTTTTTGTTTTCAGATTTTTTTTTCACTGAAATGAAAGTGCCATTACCATTTTAATTTGATCCATTCATCCGTCTGTTCGCTTACATTTTCGAAGCATTAAGCCTTTACCAATTCTGCTCAATTTGATTAGCAATTTTTGAATAGATTTTCCACTGAATGATCTAGTTGAGTAATAATTATCATGGTATCTTATATCCTTTAACCTGGATGGTACCTGCTATAGATAGATATATCTCATAACCTTTGACCTGAATGGTACTCATCATAGATAAATATATCTTATGTTAAATTGGATGCGTCTTATTATTCAGCCTAATTGGTTCTTTCCGATGGATAAATGGATTTTATTTGAAAATTTCAAAGGATAGTTCTTTGTTCTGTTATTTTTTGCTTTCCTTTTAACTTTGTACCTGTTAACATAAAATCACAATGGAAAAACTTTATGAATTTGAAGTTTTAATTAATACAAAATATTGACAGATTGATCATAATTCACTAAAATTTGTTCAGCGCCAAAATTTAAATTTTTAAAGTTTCAGTTGCGATCCTAGTTGTAAATGCACAAAATCATGAAAAGCAATGTCATAACAAAGAGAATGTTCAATCTAATCCCATTATAAATACTCGAAAACTCGTTTTTGTTCAATTTCACAACCATTTCTCAATTTTTGTTTACACCTGGATAAGTTGAATTTTTGCATTTTTAATGGAAAAAATTATTAAATTTTTTCCTAGAATACCGGAATCATCAATTAAAACAGTTGACGTCTTTTAAATTTGCAGAATTTTTATTAGATTTACTTTCAAAATTATCAAATTCTGTCTTAAAGCCGTGAAATCTTCTCTTTAAGCTAATTTTTCGTTGTTTAAGATCTCGTTAAACTTATTCATTTTAAAGAAAATATAGTGTTACTGTAATCCAAAAATTCCTTTCAAATTTCTTTTTACGAATCTTAAAAAATGACGAATTGGAATAAATTATCAATTGAAATTTTTAATAAAATTAATTTGTCGTTTAAGAAAAACAAAAATTTAATTTTAAAATGTTATTAATCTTTATTAAAATTAGTTAGATCTAAGAAATTCTCCATTACTCGTATATCTATTTACATCATTTTTTTATTTTCTTTTATTTTTTTACATTTCTTTTTTTTGCATAAACTAAAAGTCGGAGGATGGGATGAAATGGAAATAGCGGAAGAGACAAATAAAAAAAAAGTTATTAGAGTTGTATAATATTTTCATATTTCCCTCGCATATATATCAGTATCATTTTTTTTCACACCCAAATTATCTAGATGTCGGGTAAGCAGAAATAGTCGGGTAAGAGAGTTATATGGTAGTTTTATAAAAATTTTACTATATTTTAATATACAAACATATATCATTTCGTTTCTTCTGTTGATAGTACTATTTTAAAAGATTAAATGTTGATTGAAGAAATAAATAAAAAATGAAAATTATTCATTCAATTTCATTTGCCGCACCAATTTTCATTTTTTTTTTTATTTCTTAACTTTGATTTGTAATATTTTTTTTTTGATTTTTTGAAATTTATTTTATTTCATTTCATTTTTTCGTTTTCTATTTGAAAATTATTTAAAAAAAAAACAATTTCTTTTTTTTCTCGTTTTCTTTTTAATGTCAGTAATTTTGAATGAAAAATTTTATCAAATAAATAATATTAGAAAAAAAAATGAAAATGATAATTTTTCTTTCATTCATTTTTATCATTTCAGACGTTTTGTTATAAGAAATTTTGTCAACTTTTCTTTGAATATCATTAAATTTAAATTCAATTTGTTTGACGATATTATGGAATCAAATTCAATTCATCTAATGATATTATGAAATAATTTTTGTTTTCTCTTTTTTTTTCTACTTTTTTATTTGTCCTCTAAACTAAAAAAAAATTTTTTTTTAAACAAATATTCGGTAATTTTCTATAAATTTAACCTTGACATAATCATGATGTGAAATATTAATTAGGCGATAATGAAAATAAAAGACATAAAATAGGAAAGACTTTTCTCAGGTAAGAATATTATGTATTAATTTGGTTAGATTATACTATCAGTATTGACATAAATCTAGCAAATAATTACAAAGCTTTCCGATAGATGTATATTAATTAGGTGAGCATTAATTTGTAAATGGATGGAATTAAGCAAAATAATTCTTTGATTTTGAAAAAAAAAATTGTTGACACATTTTAAAAAGTGAGAAAAATTGGCAAGGTTTGCTTATTTTTTGTTAGATTATTCACATTCGAAGTCTAATAGTACTAAATAGTTAAGCAGTGCTAATCTAAAATGATATTTTTTGATTATTTGCAAGAAAATGTCATAATAAATAAGTGGTTTATTTAATTACGTTCCATTTTTTCTTTTTTTTTTGGTAAAAAAAAAGCTTAATTTAAATTTGATTTTAAAAATTGCGATTGCGATAACAGCCTGATACAGTTAAATGGTAAAAATAGAAAATGAAATTTTAAAATAATAATTTCCATTTCGAACTGTTATCTATTCAATGTCTTTTTTCATTAACTCATTCCATTTAAAACTTTTGGATATGCATTAAAAATTTTAAACAATTCCCAAACGATTGAACGGATATTAAAATATTATATCTTGATGTTATCGTATCAGTAAATTAAATTTTCAAAGCAAAAAAATATTAAATATGAATAGTCATTTTTACTAGAATACGGATTGTTTCTTTTTTTTTTGAATAATTAAATCTTCAAAAGTATTTTTGTTAATTATAATTTAAATTGTGAGGAAAATCTCTTATGTTTTTCACAAAATCTGATAATAACTAAATTTTTCTCTTTTCATCAGCTATTATTTCTGTTGTATTTATTAAGAAAAAGCTTCATCTTTTTCCCAGACAATAATAAAATTTAAAAAAAATATGAACTCCCAGATAATAATAAAAAAGAAATTTCCTAGTTAATAATAAAATTTGAAAAAAGAATAAATAAAATTCATTCTCTTTTTTCGTCCTACTTTAGCGAAATGAAATATTTTTTGTATTATCTTCTTTTTCTTTTATTTTGAACAGAACTTACTTTTATACTTTTTATACTTTTAAAAAATTTTTTAGATGGACGAAAATTGCGTATTGACAATTAACAGTTACGAACTATATTGAATAAAATTTGTTTCTTTCTGTTGTTCTTTGCGCTATTTAAAAGTTCAAAATAAAATTCATTTTATGTAAAATAATTTTTCACGTGTAAAATGGCAGAAGAAAATATATGCTTGTTAAATTTGCCTATAATCACTTCTTCATATAATTTTAACCTAACTTCATCTTTTTTCTTAATTAGCAAGGAACATGGAATGTTAAAAAAAAACAGAAAAAAACAGAGAAAATTCGAATTCGTCGCCTTTTTCCTGATACTGCAATATGGAACAATTTTATTTATATTATTTGTATTCTGATTAGAAGATTTCATTTAAAAAAATTTTAAATTTTAATTGTTTCTTTTGTTTTAAAAGCTATATTTAACGTCCCATTGTAAAATTTCGTGCGCTGATTAAGTTTTGATACTATTTCTAGAATCATGCATTAAGTTTTTTTTAATGCTGCTAATTTAGCTACAGTATCCTTTATGTTTGCTTTATATAATTGGCTGCTACGATAATCCATTGGGATTTTGAAATCACTACTAAAAAATTTACTGCTTTAGCTTTAGTTTAGTATTAAACATTACTGATAGTTAGTCATATTGATGATAAGATGAAAATTAAATAAATTTTTTCTCAATGTATTGAAAGGCTTTCGTAATATCACAAATTTCAAACAGTAATTTTTTTGGAACTTTTATCATTTCCAGTTAAATTTTATCATGCCTTTAGTCTTTTTTCCAGTGGATTTAATTTTGATAAAGATTTATCTTTGAGATTTTCGATCAAAAGCAAAAAAAAAAATTGATGAGTACACATATTTTCCGAAAATCTAGTTCTATTGTAACTTTATCGTATTATACTTAAATATCAAATATTTTGTATTAGTAATAGCTATGATCATAAAATTTAAAAATAAATGCTTACTTTTCTTATACTGCAATAATTTAAGATAATTAATGATTTTGATATATCGAAAAGATCAATTATTGTTAGAGGATTTATTCCGCAAAAAACATTTAAAAGTTTTTTTCACAGTTCTTTTTGCTGAATTTTTTAACGTAATTTTTATAGAAAAAATAAATATCCATTTTTCTTTAACTTCTTCAAAAAAAAAAAATCGTTTTACGAATTAAGAAACATAAATTGCATGTTATAGAAATACATCAAACAAAAATTTTATTTCAACTGTTTATTTTCATGTCTTTTCAACTATTTCGGTAAGTTTCCAAATGAAAAAAAAAAAAACAAATAACTAAAACGTTACAACTCTGCTGCATTTTCCTTCGTTTTCATTGTATTATAAAATTGATGTATTTGATTTCGAAAACCTTTCTTAAACAATTTCTTAAAACCGACAATTTATGGTAGGATTATTTCGGATATATAATATTAATAGGATATCATGGAATTTTAAACGCAATCATTTTTTTTCCAATCAGTAATTAATTGATGTCATATGTTCTAGTAATTTAATATCCAAGTATTTCGATAGTGTTATATTGCATTTAACTAAAATTTTTTCAATTTTGATGTAGCATTTCTCATAAACAAAAGACTAGATTACATAATTGACGTACTAGTATTATATTTGATACGACAAGAAAAATTTGTAGTATATAGAAGCATATTTCTAATTAATGACTAAAATTTGGATATGTATTTTTGATGGCAACTTACCGTAATATTGCATTAGTAGTTAACTTGCTTGACCAGATTTATTTTAAATCTCATTCTCTTCTTACAATAAAATTAAATTCTAGCAGCTAAATAAATAAATTTGCTTATGAAAGACGGCAAAGTCAAAATATTAAATTAGCGAAACACTTTAATGCGCTTTCTACTTTTAAAATTTTCATTGTTAAATTTTAAAGAAATTAACTCGGATTTTTTAAACAAATAAATGTATTTCATAATTGACGTAAAATTTTCAAACAAAATATTTTATTTTCAAAGCAATTAATTACATTTAAATTATAAATCCATTCAATTTCTTTCCATCTTATTTTTTCAATAATATTTTTGCTATTTTTTAAGTGTAAGTTTTAAAAATTTTCGTCGTCCATTAAAAATAATTGTGAAATAAGGGGTGCAACGAAGTTATTTTTGCACATAATATTTTGATATGCTTAGTCATCTACGTTTGAATTTTCTAAATATACTTTCAATTTTTTTTTTTTTTTTAATAAAAGAAACGAAAGAAAGTAGTAGTTAAGAGAAAAAATAAAACGAAGGAAAGAGGAAAATGATGAATAAAAGATAGATTTGGACAATTCCGGAAATTATGTATGCCTTTTTCATATTTCTTTTCCGGTTGATTTGGAATTTTCATACTCACAAAAATGTGCACCACATACTGAGTATACATAACATTACTTTCGTTTATTTTCTATTCCATACATACATATTTAGTGTAATTATATGAAAATATTACTGTTCTATTTTATACTGTATAGAAATATATTTAGTACAGTTATATATATTTTTCTATTCCGTGTAGTATAATTGTGCAAAAACATTACCAATTATACAAAAGCATTAATTCTCTATTCTAATTTTTCTATTCCTAACATTTAGTATAATTATATTAAAACATTTCTGTTCTATTCTCTATCATTTCGTGTGCACATATTTAGTATAATTATATAGCAATACCAATCTTTCTTTTTTCTATTCTATACACATATATTTAGCATAAATACATGGCAACATTTCTTTTCTATTCTTTTCTATTCCATACATATACAGTATAAATATATAAAAACATTTGTCTTTCTATTGCTTTGTTTTTTCTTTTTCATTTTCATTCTAAATAAAGAGCTAAATTTTCTACCCATTGTGAATAGGAATGAAAAAGGAAAGAATATTGAGAAAGCAATTTTATCCTCGTCTTTCATTTTTTTTTCTTTCACTTTTTCCTCTTTCTCTCTCTCTCTCTCCATCATTTTTTCGTACTTTTTCTCTTCAATATTTTTTCAGCATTTGGATTATTGATTGATCCCAATAATCTTTTTCACACTTTCTATTATTGCTTAAAGATTTTTGTTTCCTCTTTTTTGTCCAATAATTCAGTTGAAAAAAAAATGAACGAAGCACTTTTTTGGTACTAAAATTAAATTAAATGTTATAATATTTCGGTATGAAATAATATTATCACTTTATATTAATTATATGGATGATATCACTACTATCCTTTGCTTTTATCATCACTCTTATTACCATTACTTTTCGCGCTAAACAAAAAATATTTTGATTAAATTGAAAAAGAAACTAATCATATAAATTTTAAATTGAAAAACGAATAAAATAAAATATGAGGAATTAATTAACTAACTAATAAAATTAGTTGAAAGTGTTAGAAATTCTTCTAGAATTTTTGCTATGGTAATTTCAACATTAAAACTTTCTATCATATTTTTTTTTTTGCTTCTTTATAATGGCTAAAAAAAATTTGAAAAATAATTTGAACGAAATGATAAGGAAGATAGAAAGATAAATAAATCGATGGTTTAATAGATAAATAAATGAATACTTGAAGAATTAAGTTAGTGTTTCTTAAAAAAGAAAAGAATTGAAATAGACTAAAGAAAGAAAAGAGAAAAAGCCAATAAACATTTGCAATAACATTTATCCCTCCTTTTCTTTCCTTATACCGTCATCCATACATGTGTATCCTTATTGCCCTGCCCACCTCCCCCGTTCCCCTCCCCCGTCTTTCTGGCATATCCAATATTAAGTTGCGATTACTGTAACAATTCTCTCTTACTCCTATCTCTTATAGCAAAAGATGAATTTATTTCATACATTAATAAAAGTTCTGCTCAAAAGCTCTTCTCAAATTGCATTGTCCTTATATAGCAATTATTCATGAAACAGAAAGAGATATACATGGAGAGAGATAGGGAAACAGAGAGAGAGAGAGAAAAAGAAAAGATAGGATTTTGCTTTCAATTGTATCATATCCCAATTGGCTTCCAAATATATATACGAATATATTTCTATACTTTCTTATTTTTGAAGCAGTATTCTTCAAGATTTGCTTTTTTTTTCCTTAATTATAAATGCCATATGTTAAGTTAATTTTTATATTTATAAAATATGAATTAATCATGCTATATTATCGTAATTATTATAATCGACAAGAGTGTAATATCGCTCAAATATATATGCCTTTACAATTAAATAATAATTGAAAATTAAAATTATAATTAAAAATAATTAAAAAAAATTTTTTAAAAAAATTTAAAAAAATAATTGAAATTACGATAAACATAACAATGATTATTACAGTGATAAACATATGTATGTTGAATGAGTCTAATTGTTTAATCCCTTAATATTATGAAAAGAGAATGAATTGAAATAGGAGAAAACAATTGTGAAATAAATTATGACAAATATTTGGTCAAATATTTTTTTGTACTTTAATTTTCCCTGTTAATACTCTCATTATATTTAATCACACGTTTTGCCACTTTATTTCAAATTTTTGGATAATGAGTAATTGAATGATAAAATTTTGCATCAACCTATTTATTTTGAATTGTTCTTGAATTTGATTTCCAACTGAATCATATCATTTTAAATTGAAATTGAATCACTTATTTCATCATTACTTGTGATATTTTTTATCCATTCGTTTTTTCTTTTCCAATTGAAATATATTAGAAATGTTAAATGCTATGTGAAATATGTAATAAAAATTAATGTTTCATATAGAGTTGAAACAAACTGTGGAAAAAGTTTTTGTTTTCTATATTTTAATAATTTGTAGAATTTTAATTCATAGTTTTAATAATTAGTGCAAATGTCAATGTAAATTTACATTGAAATCATAACTTGAATTTAATCTATAAAGTCCTCAATTTACTGTTATTTTCCGTTTATTGAATTTTGGCTTTTTTTTAATGCAATTACAATTTTCTTTTCATTATTTCGCCTACATTCTCCAAAATGTGATGTTAAATAATTATGATGCATATATTCACTCTCATTAATGTTTATGAAATATTCAATATACAAATTAAGCATTAATACTTTTGTTATTCCAAAACAAACAAAATCCTTAAAATTAAAATTCAAATTTTCAAATTTTGCTCATCTCGATTGCATACTTTAATTTGTTTTTCAAAATTGTGCTATTATTTAGAAATTATGTTTGAACTGAATAATATATACAATTACTACACTGATAATTTCATATTGTTCCATTCACAAATATATTCCATTCACTTTCAGATTTCAGATGAACATTGAAGAAATTTTACCTGAATTATTTGGAGAAAAACGTGTATACTATTGTCAACGTTGCTTAAATCATGGCTTAGAAATAAAACGTAAAAATCATAAATTAGAATGCGTTTATCGATTTTGCACATGTAATGATTGTCAAGTAAGTGAGCATTATTAAAGAAGCTAAAAAAAATAAGTGATCGACATATTATGAAGTCAATTTCATGGATAGTATATATATAAGTTTACCATTGCTAAATTAAAGTAACCATTCTTTTACTACCTAATAAAAAAAGGTTTCCATCGTTTCGTCTCCTTTAAATATTATGTCCTCCTTATCATCTTGTAAATGGCCATTGCTTTCTTTGTTGGCTTTTTATGATAATAATATGATATCAAAATATTAATTATATTATAAAATGTTATTGCTGAATTACGGTAGTATGTATTTATGGCAGTGGTACGGTAGTGTACAGTAGGACGTCGTTTAATCCTTATGCAATGGTGCCGTAGAATATTATGGTACCATGGAAGCAGCTTCGAATTAATTTACCATTTAACAGCACTAATTATATTTGCAAAATATTAATTTCGTCTATTAAATAATATGAATTGATTTTTACTTAAAATTACATTTTAATTCAGATGGTTGACAAACGACGTGAGCTAAACTCACGATTGTTACAAATCGAAAGTATTTCATCACCACCACCACCACCGCCACCACCACCACCCCCACCACCACTACCACTACCACCATCACTGCAGCCATCATCATCATCATCGTCATCATTATCATTGTCTACTTTATCATCGTCATCATCATTATCATTATCATCATCAACGTCATCATCACTGTCATCATTATCATCTTCATTATCATCGTTATCACAACCACCACCAAATAGTAATGTTTTGACGACAACCGTTCCTCTTCTGCCGGATATGAGCATGTTTTCTCCAATACCAGAACAAGCTATATCACCACCCGCTATGAAGGGAAAAGGTTGGCAGATGATGTTGTAGGTAATTCTGTTCAGGTTTAAACTGAATCCAGGGACTGTATTTGAAATTATGAATTTGAAAATTTTCTGTTTCTTTTCTTCATTCATCAATTTTGTTATTTGATATTGTTTGGTTTTCTTCAGAAATGCATAATTAATTTCTAGAAAGGCGACCAAATTGCCAACGTTGTGCGCAACATTCAGTGTTAGCTCGATTAAAGGGACATAAGCGTTGTTGTCCATTTCGAAATTGTCCATGCGCTAAATGTCAAGTTGTTCAAGAACGACAAAAACTGATGGCTGATCAGGTTTCATTTCTTTTTTCTAAAATTTTATCATATTTTTTGTACCTGAAACTGCTAAACTGAATGAAATATATTTTTCAGATAAAATTAAGAAGGCGACAAAAGAAACAAAAAAATTTGGATGCATTAAGTGATAGCGACAATTTACGAAGTATTATGAGTAATTTTTCTTCGTACTAAATATCCTTTTTTCTTTTTCTTCCTTTCTTTTTGAAAAAAAGTTTCATATATATTTTAAAACACGCAAAAAATACTTTAAAGTTTTGTGAATTACGCATTCACTAAATTTAAAATATTTCATTTAATTTATATATTACTTTTGTAAAGTTATGAAAAAAAATTGCAAGCTGAAATTCTAAAAATATCGTAATACTTCCATGTTTTCCATTATTTATAGGCTTTTCCGAGCAACAGTGCGCATTATTTAGTGGTTGCTTGAAATGTGCCCAACAAGTATTGGCCTACCAGCAAATTTTAACATTCATCGATCCAACTGCAACTCTTCAACCATCCACATTTTCAGCTATCCTTGCAGCTTGTCCGCATAATAACCGTAAAAATGATGAAGACGATAATAATAATAGTAATAATAATAATAATAATAATAATAGTCATGATCATAACAATAATAATAGTAGTGATAATTAATAATAATATATAGTGAATAAACGTGAAAAATAAAAAACATGCTTTTTTTTCAAATTTCATTTAATACTTCAGCTCTACAGTTTTTTTGTCTGATAAAAAAGTACGATTTCTAATCTAAATCTAATCTAAAACAAAAGAAAAAGAAAAAAAGCGAGTTATTTCAAATTGTATAATATAAACCAACTAAATTTTCAAATATATATACATATTAATAATTAAATATTAAATATATTAATAATAATTATAATAATTACGTATTGCATTACAATTACTAGTACAAATTATTATCGCTATATGTTAAAGATATTAATATGATAAAGGGTTCATTTCAATATTGTGCTTTAACAATTAGTTAAAATTAAGTGAAGGATAACTTTGGACAACAGGTTATGTTAAATTAATTGAGAATCTCAGAATGATGAGTTGAAATGGTACGATTAGAATAAATTCTTAAAATTAAATTAGTGGTGATAAAAATGTTTCTTGATTTGAAAGCACAGGAGAAAAAAAAATGCAAAAAAGAAGAATAATTGTGTAGAAGGATATTTATTACATTCATTTGATTAGACCATTAGGCATCAAAGTTTAGTGATTCTAGAAAGATAATTTTTCAGGGTTTGATTTGGAATAATTTTCAATTCGCTTTGTATACAAATTCAAACTTTTAATGACCTAAAAGAAGTAGGAAAAAACAAATGAAAAAATTTGTTTTAATCTAATGCAACGAGAAAATCATAATGAATTTCTCACCTAACCGGATTATATAATTAGTTTTTTTGATATGAATTTTAACTTTAATTTTACATTGCGAACATCTTAGATAACGCTGATAGTCATATTACGTGCTGAAAGTATTGTTACACATGAAAGTTTCATTTTTTTTTTCCTTTTTTTTGAAAAAACTTCAATTCTCTTTGTTT
Source organism: Wuchereria bancrofti (assembly GCA_005281725.1). Classification (NCBI taxonomy): domain Eukaryota; kingdom Metazoa; phylum Nematoda; class Chromadorea; order Rhabditida; family Onchocercidae; genus Wuchereria; species Wuchereria bancrofti. The sequence continues at coordinate 9,541,145 of SSBO01000009.1, forward strand.
TATTACTATTAAATTCAAAGAAAACGAAAAAACAAAAATAGTAAATTTTCAAATATTTTTAAATTAAATTTTATCATTGTTACCGTCTTCAATTAATAACATTTGATGTTTTTAAGAAATATTTGAAAGGAATATCGGAAATTGCTAATTTTCAATATTATTATTATTGTTGTGAATATTATTATTTTTGTCTGAAATTCATGTTTGTTACATATTGTAATAATGAAACTATTTTTTTATTTCGGTCAGTTTTACCAATTCTTTTCAATTTGTATATTTATTAAAAACGTCCATATATTTATTACTTTCAATTAGAGTTAATTTTGATTTTATGCATTTCTTTTTTTCTTGTGTAAACTTTGAATGCAACAAAAGCTACAATCTTTTTTCTAAACAATTTATTTATTTTTATTCTGCACATAAATTTAGTGCTACAAATTTTAAGAAATGGGTTTTTTTTTTTTTTTTTTTGCTTTAGTTATAAGTATGAAAGTACAAACCGGTCAGTATTTGAATAATTCAAAAAAAAAATTTTTTTTGGATTATTTTTTTTTTTTTTTTTGGATTATTTTTTTGGAGAAGAAATTTTTTTAGTGCGAAAAGATCAAATTTCTGCTCTGTTATAATTTATGGAAAAACAAGAGCACTGATGTTTTTTCACAAATAATACCACAAATATTGTATTGGTTCCATAGTTCTTTCGGTTCAAATTTTTTTGTTGTAATTGGTTTTATCTCATTCTATTTTATTCTATTCTATTCCATTTTATTCTATTCCATTCTTTCATTTCATTTACAAAGATATGCTTTCATATTGAAATAGTTGTTAAAAAAAAATCGTAAAACAAATATAAATAGAAGAAGGAAATTTGAAAATGGAAATCGCAAAATAAAATTAAATTTCAATTATCAAACAGCATTTGAGTATTATTCCAATTTTCCATATTTGAAAAAAAAAATTACAAATTAATTGTTTGAACTATTTTCAAATCTGTTCAGTGCAAGGAATAAAATTGTTATTAAGGAATGAATTTTTAATAAGTTCATTAAAATATATATTAATTTTCTTTGGAAATTTTTTATAAAATACAATAGTAATGAAGTAATGTCACGAATAGAATCGAATAAAATGGAATATTATCGTTTACTGATAAGAAATAATTATTATGATAAAAAATAATCATTTGTTGATGTGATGTGATGATAATGATCATTCCATTCCAGTCAGTCCTTTTGTTACCAAATTGTAATGAATTTGGCATCAAAATTTCAGTTTTTGATGCGAAAATTTGTTTTTTTTCAAAAACAAAGAACTTCGTTGCCATTCCTTTTTTCTCCCTGTTTTGTCTTTTTTTCATTTAATTTTAACTTTGTTTATTTCCTAATTGAAATCTAATTGGTAATTTATTTTAAAATGTAGTCAGCAAACATGAGCATATTTTATATTTTATACTATATTTAGTGGAAATAAAATAAAAATCATTTCGCATGTCAATCGTAGCATCACAAAATAATTTCTGTTACTCTTTCGTCTCCTTATTTTTATTCATCTTTTTTTCTTTTTTTTTTAAGGAAAGGAAGAGAATAAGAAAGAGAAATTTTATATTAGCTTTCAGTACGTAAAGAACGAAGAAAAAAAGATTTATTGAAAAGCTACCATTTTTTTTTTCAATTTTTTTTTCTGTTAAAACATATTTTTTGATTGGATGAAGAAATATGTGAAAATGAATGTTCTTGATGAAAAATATAAAGCCGACAAAAGACATTTTTTTTATTATTTACAGTAGTCCATATATATTTGACCAGAAGAGTTGAAAAATTGCCTTTTGATTATTTTAAATGAAAAAAATAAATGGGAATTTATTATTATATATTACTATTATTATATTATTATGAAAAGAGAAATATTAAAATTATTATATTTTAATATTGTTATTATTATGAAAAGAGAAAAAGTGCCGAAGTTTCCATATTAGTATATCAGTATATCAACATTAATATATTAAGTTTCGATATATCATTCGGTACATTGACGTATAACATATTAGTACATCAATTCTGTATAGTATATTAGTATATCAATATATACTATATAGTATATTAGTACTAAGCTTGGGTACACCATTAAGTGCATTGGTATATTAGGTTATTAAATCCCGATATCAGTATATTAAGTTTCGAATATATCGTTAAGTTCAATGACATATATTATCAATTTTAAGTTCCGAGCATGCATTAAATACATTGGCACATAGCATATTAGTATATCAATTCTCGGATTAAGTATATTGGTATATTAATAACAGACATACCATTGAGTATACCACTATATTAAATTCCGATCATATTAGCATATTGTGAAAAAAAATATGAAATTGAAACTTAACTTTTTAGAACTGCATAGTTTTTATTTGTTCGTAATGATTTACTGTCTTTCACCCTCTTTTTTTTTCAAATTATTTTTATATTCATTTAATTACTTCATGCGAAAGAATTCCTAAATACAAAATTAGTGCTAGCATAATTTGTCTTTTTTCCTTTTTATTCATGTTTGTTAAAATTTTTAAAAATGAATAAATTAAATAAAACAAAAAAAAATGGAAATGAATTAGTATAAATATTAAAAAGAAAAACTATAAAGTTGAAAATACAAAATAAGATTTTGCAAAAAAAATTACGGTTATTGAATTAAAATTTTTGAAAGTATTTAATGTATTCATGCAAAGGTTCGAAATTGTAGTAGTAAGAAAGGTAGAGCATACGAACGGAAAAGAATAAGAAAAAACATGATAGAGTAGGGTAGTTTCAAAAGCTGACAAAAGAAAGGTTAAAAATCATTTCGTAATTAGCAAACAACAAAACTTTTACGTTTTTTCTTTGGAATTCCAAAAAAAAAGTTGTCTTTTGGAATTGAACAAAATTACGTAAAACAAAACGAAAAAAACAAAGTGACGCTTCCAACTCTATTAGATGGATTTTTTTTTTTCATCAAATATTTTGAAGTTTTATTGATTTTTTTCCTGAAAAGTATTCAAGAATTGTCACAAAACTATTTTTCACGTCTTTTTTTTTATTTAATTAACTTGTTTTTTATTTTTTTTTATTTTTTGTAAGACTGAAAATAAAGACATTTTTACATTTACACGTTGCACGTGACGAGATGGTAGGGAAAAAAAGTGCAATACATAGTATGCACAAAAGAACTGTGGCATTATTTCATTCTATGTGCTTCAAGTGAAAAAAACGTGAAACACCAGACGTAGACGTATTCCACATAAACATGAATATAAATTTGCGGTAAAGTATTGCACACGTTCACACGTACGCAGCATGCACCACCTTAAAGTGAAAAAAATACATCCTGCAAAATGCATTTGGTATTTGATGGCTTGTGCAATATTTACAATCTCGTACTGGTGTGTAATATTAATTCTGGCTGTTATTAGGTTATGGTCGATTTAGTTGTAAGTATTTTAGAGGTGTGTATTGTTGATTGTTTATTTTTGTAAATAGTTTTTTTTACAGATTTGTTATATTCAGGAAAGATGGATGACGAAGGAGCATCGTCATCCGGACTTTCCACTTCGCATGACAGAGATTCTGGTTTTGATCCTACTTCACATGAAGCAATGTATAAAAATAAAGGTAGTAATATGTTGTCGGATTTATTTCCTTCTCTCTTTCTTTCCCTTTTTCTCTCTCTCTGCCTGTTAATAGAAATAAGCGATTTTCATCTTGATTTATTAACAAGAATGGATTTTCCATGTTTGAAACAAGTGTGCATTTCCTTTTCTTTTTTTGTAGATCACATATATTTAAAAAAAAAAAAACTGCTAATATGGATGAATTTATGATTTTGTAATAGCACATGAATTGCTATAATATTATAGACATGATATTAGATTATTTATAAGTCCTCTTGTTGTTGTTGTTTGTCATTCACGCTATCATAGGATATATATTTATGTTTCAGGAGTAAAGTGCTAATAAACAAATAAAACGATTCTTTAGGTATGACACCAGATGCTATGCGTAAGCGACGTGAGGTAGCTTGCGCTGAAATTCGTAAAGCTAAGCGATATGATGATTTAAACAAACGACGCCAGATGGATATGGCACAAGCTAATTTGGAGGAAGAATCGGGATACGAAGCTGTAAGTCATTTTAACATTACTTATTGAGCAGAATGTTTTTACAGGATAGCACATAGTGGGCTCATTTGACATTAGCATCGTGATTCTCTTTCAGGAAGTTAGTGTACGGTCGTCTTCAGCGTGGAGCCAAGTTATTGCAGTGGCAGGCCACGAGCAAACTGATAGTTTTGATTTTCATTTTTATAAATTATATGGAGTTTGTAGTTATTGGTACTGTTTTTGTGGGTCCTAAAATTTTTGCTGCAATTGTAGTTATCTGCTGTGTTATATTTCGCTTGATGAAAAGAATGTAGTTTGGACTGTGTGGTTGCACGCTTTGCCAAAACCCGTTATATTTCAATTTACATTGGGTTAAATTTTATGTAAAGTGGCTGTTATAGAAGAAAGTGAAATTATATAGGTAGAATTCATCGAAGTGTGAACTAATTTCAAATAGCTGTTTTAGGCGTGTACTGCAATGGATGATCGAATCTTTGCAAAACTACGTGGAGAATGCCCGAAAGATATAGAAGAAGCTCTGGATTTCTATAGACGTCGTTTCCGTACAAGTAATTATATTATAGTATAATTTTTGAGTTATTTTCTGAGTTCAGTTTGAACTGTCATTTGTAGTGTGAGGGTCAGCATTTGACATATATATACCTCCCACGTCGTATGCATATATATAAGTTATTACGTGATAAATGGCCTGTGCATCTAGAAGGATATGCCGTATCAGATCATTACTTACTAACATTCTTGAAGGTATTTAATCTGCTGATAGCCGCTTGTTGCATGAATAATCAAATCAATAAATCAATTCTTTTTCTTTTTTTTTTTACTTAACTAAAGGAAAAAATTTTTGATGCCTAATTTGTCCAACTAATGGTTGAATTATTTAGTTAGTTCCAATGACTGTTCAATTTTTCCAAAATTATTGCAAAACAGAAAAAATACTTCGTTATGGAGCATTTTCAGTCATAACTTTTTCTTTTTTTTATTGAAATTTGTAGCAGAAAAATACCTCGTCATGGAGCATCTTCGGCTCTATTTTTTATTTTTATCGAAAGTTAAAATAGAATTTATTATGTTTACCTATGAAGAATGCAATGTATTAAAGGTAATGCCAGTGATGTGGCAGATGAAATTGTTATATTGAATTTAATACCTCGCATTGTCGAATTGTTGAAAACTGGGCCAACTTTTAATATACGTCGAACTGCCACTCATATTGTTGGCGCTATTGTTTCCGTCTGTTCAACACACACCGAAGCAATTGTCAGAAGCGGTGTCGTTCCAGATTTGGTCGATTTGATTTGGTAATGTTTTTCTTGTTTTTGAAACAATTTTGTAATAATTTTTCAAAATATCACTTATATAATTAAATGCTTTCAGTAGCCCAGATCGTGAAATGCGTGAGCTAACATTATTTGCACTGGGTAACATAGCTGCTGAGTGTTGTGAATACAGGGATCTTTGCATTGGATATGGTATGGCCGAAAAAATGACGATGATTCCAAATAGGTAAATTTTGTAAAACTATGCGGACTTATCGTGTTTTCTACTTTTATTTTGCTTCCTTTTTGAGTTATTTAAATTTTAAGGTGTATTTACTTTACAGCACTATGACATTAATGGAAGCGCGATGTGCTGTTTGGGCTGCCTCTAATTTATGCCGTGGAAAAGATCCTCCAGTTGATCTCCAAAAGGTTAGTTTAGACTTAAATGATTAAGTTCTTATTAGAAGCAGATTAGTTCTTTGTCAGTCAAATTTCTTATCGTATACAGTCTTTTGAAACATGATATAGTTTGAAGCAATTGGCTTAATTTTATTTCATTTCAGTAAGCCGTTATTACTTTCTGCGCAACGAAACTGAAAATTTGTTTTCTTCTTCTTTGTATTTTTCATTGATGGGTAGAACTCGCACCATTGGAATTACAAATTAAATTAAAATGAAGATCTAAATTAAGCCAAATTAAATAAGCAAATTAAGGAGTCGTTTAACTTTGAAATATCTCTATTTATTCGGTATACCTTATAATTTGTTTCTATGCATCAAAAATTTTTATATAACAGTGAATGAATGAATTACAGATTGCTGTGCTGCTGCCATTGTTCAACGAAGCCTTGTACAGTAACGACACATTAATTATCTCAGATGCATGTCGTGCATTTGGTCGATTGCTTGATGCTGCACCAGAAAGCTCATATAAATTTATTCTGAAGGCAAATACCATTGAATGTCTGGTAGAGCATATGGGAAATCCCAATTCAAAAATATCTTTAGCGGCATTACTGGCAGTTGGAAATATTGTTTCAGGAGATGATGAGCAAACACAAAGTAAGTGTGGGTTTAATATAGTCCCTGTTATTTAAGTTTTGGTTTGATTTTTTCAACTATTAGAAGCATGCCTAAGTTTTATTTCAAAATATTCAGTTAAGCAATTTTCTCGCGCTTAAATGATCAAGTATCTGCTTCTATTAAATCTATAATAGAGAAATTAATAAAGTTATGTCCGGTACGAGAAATATCAATAATACACCATGATGCGATCATCCTCGACAAATGATAATAGATATAACACAATTGAAGGTGTTTTAAATTGTGCGAATGCGTTAAATTACATTCATCGCCTCTTGCTGGATGGTGATCAGAAAACGAAGCGTGAAGTATGTTGGGTGCTGTCGAATGTTGCTGCTGGTACGTCTTCGCAAATACAGACCATCTTTGATGCTGGAATTATTCCATCTTTGATACAAGTTTTGAAGACGGAAACATTTCAAGTTCGTTCAGAGGTAAATTTTCATTGCTGTGAAATTTATTCCTTTCTTGTTTTACATCGAATAGTCTTTTAAATATTGTCTCATGAAAATTCAAAATTTCAGGGAAAGATGCAAATTTTATATTAGTGAGTCAAAATAAAGAAATTTTTCGCAAATAGAATGGTGCTTCCTTGTTTAATTGGAAAGTATAGACTTTTGGTATCAAGCACATTTATCTCATCATATTTCCTGAAAAAAAAACGAAGAAAATGCATCAAAGTTCTAGAAAATAACGATAAAATAAATCAGTATAAAATTGTCCTTTCACATTTCGTTTAGTTGTTGTAGAACATTCAGCATAGTTTGATGAAGATTTAATGAAAATTGTTTCCAACTCTACTTAATTAATAGCATTAAAATGCAGTGAAATATTTTGTAGGCCTGTTGGGTGATTGCTAATATGATTACTGGTGGTAACAGAGAACATATAGCAGGAATTGTACGTGAAGGTGCTCTTACCCCACTTAGTGACATGCTAACTGTCATGGATTGCGGTGTTGTTGTTATGGTATTGAAAGCATTGAGTGAGATTTTGGAATGTGGTGAATATTTTAAAGGTAGTGTTCAGTTGTTTGCTGACATTGCTTGTTTTCTTATTTATTCCTCTTTATGAACATGTATAGCATTTCTGTTAATCTTAACTATTTCATAAGTAGCTGAAGTAGCATTTGAAAAGATATGAAATAAAGTTTAGCATCAAGTTCTTCATTTTAGATTTTAATATATTTTAGTGTACAGTTATGTGTTTACTTATTGATTTCTGATAGATCAAATGTACAGAGCATCAAAAAAAAAAAGAAAAAACTGGAAATTTTAAGTCGTCTTATTTTTTACTAAAATCAGAAATAAAAAGTAACTTAGAAATGGTTTTTAAAAATTTTTTGCTAATAAATTATTTTGCAAAAAAATATGTGGATTTGAGAATGGTCGATATGATTAAGATTTAGAATGGGTAAAGAGATGCGTAATGAATTACTAGGAGCAATCTGTAATAATGGAATCTGGAATAACGACTATATCAGTGCTAAGGAATTTTCCATGAAACAGTCGTAATAGTTGTCTTAGTAGATATAGTTTAGAAACGAACATTGTAATTTTTAATATTTTAAATCTTTTTGCAGTTAATGGCCAAAATCCTTACGCTGCCAGATTGGAAGAATTGAACGTGGTCGATAAACTCGAATTCCTGATGTTGTAAGTTGAATTTTCGTGATGAAAATACTTTTATTATGGCTTCAACAGGTGCTTCACACGATTTGATGGATTTTTTGCCGACCTGTGTGTTTTTCTAGCTGGTAGAGATGAATAGTTGAGTCGTTTCATCGTTTTTCTTTTTTTTTTTTTTTTTTTGCTTCTGTTTTTCTATTGTTAACCTCAAGTTAGTTTACGTTTCCTTTAATAATATTTTCATTTTAATAAAACAGATATTTTTTCTAAGTATTTTTCTTTTCAGAAGTGCGAATACGGAAATATTTTTTAAAGCATGCACAATCATGGAGAAATACTACCTTCGCGACGACAATGAAGAAAATAATGCTGCTAACAATGAAAATAATGTAGTTCGCAATCATAAATTAAATAATTTTAATTTCTCTTAATTTCTGCTTTCTTTTTTTTTCCTTTGTAACTTATGGTATCAAATGCATTGAGGTCTTTCTGACATATCCGCCTAGTTATGTCCAGAATTCACAATGCTGGAACTGATTTAAAAGATTTGTCTTTGAAGTCATATAATTTAGTGGTTTTTTTAGTAAGTAGCATCCATTAGTTTTTGGAAGTTCCCTTTCCTGTTCCCTTTTTCTTAGTAAGTAGCATCCTTCATTTGCTATGATTTTCACGAAAACGAAAATCCAAAAAAGGGAACAGGAGTATCAAAAATCCACTAAAATGAATATTTGCTAGTTATAGTTTTTCGGTTCAAACAATCTAGTGACGTATGTGAAATAACAAATTTGAGATGTCGCAGTAACTTAACTTAGTTCTGTAATACTTATTGATGAGAGCTTGTATATTGTGCGAGTATAGCCTTGAAAATATTTCTGATTATCGATTAGAGAAGAATCTACTATGTATTGTCAATGCGAAATGCTATGTATTAATACAAGAAATGAATCTATGACAGGGATTAAAGACGTTGACACTTCTCAACAAAATGAACGGCAATAAAGAACAATTTATAGAGTATTAGGGAGGATAAAAAATTTGGAGAGTTAGGTTTCAGGAGGAGATATGATTTCTTCCTTTGACAAAAACAGTAAAATGGAACAAAAAATAGTGGTAGTGTAGGGAGTAATTGTGGACTTTTCTAGAACTTAACAGTCTCTGTAATCTTTTCTTTATCAAAAAAATCAACCAAACAGATCATTGTTAGTATGGCATAGCAGATAGGAAAATATTGTTTTGGACAAGCTCGAGATCGATTGATTTAAAAAGTTTTGTGGAAATGTCAGAAGGGTAAGAAAGGTTGAGTTGAACATGAGATTATCATACAAGTTAACAACATCATATTTGCTATGCCACAGCATCATCAAAATTAGTCCGAGATCATTGTGAACATACAACCATTGATTTTATATAACATTCTGATATTCTACTGGTTAGCCGATTTTGATTCATTTTCTGCTCTAAACAAGAAAGATTCATTCAAATATTCTCTTTATAAGGAACGTAAAGTTACTAGCAGTTTTCTTTGACGATTTGCATTCATAAACGATTTTGCACATTTTGTATATTACATCATTAACAGTTTCATTTCAACAATTTTTATTTTTGTTTAATCAATAAATTGTAAAATCTGGTAATAAATTAGTAAGTTAATTGGCCTGAAAGCACTTACTCAAATGTTTTAGAGTTCTGACGATTAACTATTGGACTCAAAAATGAAACATTGCGCGATGATTTTGATGACTGAAAGATATATCATAAATCAATGAATTTTTTATGTTTTCTTTTTTTGCTAGATTTAGAAAAAGAGAAAAGAAATCCCTAATTAGGATTTGAATTCTCGAAAATTACTCAAATTAGCTGCGAATTTTCACTGATCGGTTGCTCAGTGTCACATTGATAGGACTATTTATCAGAGAGTTTGTGATATTACCAGTTTAAAATCATACTGTACATAATTAGATGTAAATTATTCATATTTAACAAATTAAAACTTGCATGCTCGAATTGCGTTTTCTTCATTATTGACGATCTTCCTGTGACATTTAGACACGGCTCAAGTATATTTACCGTAGTATTGTCTTCTGGTTCGTGCAACAAATCTGTCAAAGTTACAGCTGAATCATCTAATTCTTGTAATACGCCAGAAAATGATGTATGAGACTTGTTTTGCCTGCAAAATTCGACTGGTATTTTAAATTAGGTTATAATTCTACAAGACAACTGAAGTTTTGAAACCAGAAAAAAGAGCAGAGAAGAAAGTTTTTTGATAAAAAGGAAATGCTTCCCAAATCGTACAATACAAAACGTTTATTAAAAAAGAAAAAAGAAGAAATTTAATATAAAATTAAATTTATATTCAACTAACAGATTTGCTAGAAATTTTCCCTCATTAGTAGAAATGAAAAGAAAGTCTTTTACACCATACTAGAACTTTTTATGATGCTTCAGCAATCAGTTATAAAAGTAAACTTATATAAAAACAAATGACATTAATTTTAAGTCAGTTTTTTTGTTAGCTGTGTTTGTTAACTGTGTTTAGAACCACCAAAGTTATTCGTTATTATCTTTAAAGTATTACCCTAATTTTATCCTTTGATCATCACTTCGTGTTAAATCGATTTGTTCTACATTAATGCTATCATCATTTTCTATGTTCACATCAACATTTTCACTCATTTCCTCCATTAATGTTGCATTTCGCTCTTTCGCTGGTAGCAATAAATTAGCCATAACTTGCAAGAAATCTAAAAATGATGAAAAATTTCTCGTCCTGTAAGTTTTTATATAATTTCTTTAATTGTAATCTATTTTCTAGCACATTTGACAAAGAATTTTGGTATTCAAATTTCATTTATCGAATAATTTATACACTGTTGCTTTTTTGTTAATACTCTTTAGAATAAATCAATATCAATAAGTGTTAAAATTTAAAATAAGTAGTTCAATCCATCAACAAAAAAAAAAAATAATCTCAATATAAGAGATAGTTTAGAAATGAACAAATTACATTTTAATTAGAAAATAAAATTATAAAACACCTGAATAATGCTAAAAATTATTTCACAAAAAAAAAAATAATACTTTTGAGATCAACGTTAAAATCAGTATTCTTCAGATTATCCAACAAAGGTGCAATTTTGAATAGTAATTCTCCATCATCATCCAAAGGATCTATGGGTGTATTACACTTTAAACATTCATGAATCTAAAGTTAACTAATTTCAAATTAATATCAACAAATTGCTTTACTTTCACATTGTTTTCAATAATATAGGAGAAAATTAAAAAATACAAGTAATTTTTTTTTTTTTTTTTGAAATATACCTGATTTGCACGTTTTATAATTTCATCATCAATGCCCACTTTGGATGCAATATATGATGCATGTGAAAAGTCAATAAAACCATTAACAAGTTTGTATTGAAAATCAAAATTTCCATCATTTACGATTACATCCATTGTCTATAGAAAGAATTAAAAAAACAGTTCAATCTTTTCTCATCCAAATTTTCATACTTTCAATTTAAATAGTAAAATAAATGTGCAAACTATAATTGTTTGGAATTTCTTTTTCCGACAATCTCATAATATACTCATAAGATTTCTGAGCATGGAACAGTGATTTTTTGCTAAATGAAATTTCACAAACATTTTGAACAAAATACTTTTTTTTTAATTTTATAATTTAATTTATATACCAAAAATGATAATAAGTTGACATCTCTAACGATATGATCAACTAATGAATGGAAATGAGATACAGCAAAAACATGTGGACAATCGGTTTTTCCTTTTCGAATCCAATAATTCAATGATGATGTTAGCAGAGAGAGTCCAGCTTCCTGAAAAATATTACGAAGAACATTTTTCAAACAATATTAAGATAAGATTTTATATTTCAGCAAGATAGCTTGTTTATATAAGAGATCTCATTTCTCGAAAGAAAAGAAAATTTAAACTGCTTTATGTTATCGAAGAATTTTAAGGTTAGAAAAATTGTTGTTGAATAATTAAAATTATGATACCATAACTGTGCCTTTACCAAACTCATCAATCAAAATAAGGGAATTTCCAGTCCCACGTCGCAGTGCGACAGCCATCTGGAAATTTTGGAGAAAAATTATATTATTTGAAGTTATTATTTTTTAAATTTTATTTGTTGTAAAAGTAATAAGTTTAATAATTCCCATGTATTTTGATTAGAAGGATCAAACTTAATTTCAAACAACAAGCAACATTGTAAATCATCTCAGTAAGCAATCAAATAATCAAATGAATGATATTGTTTAGTAAATAACCTGCGACAAATCAGTTGCAAATGTTGACATTCCATCTAATACGCAATCAAGTGAATGCATTCGTGTAATGATACAATCCACTGGTCCGATAGTAGCACTTTTTGCTGGCACAAAGCTTCCAATATGCGCAAGAAATACGATAATTCCAACCTGTATAATAATTTTCACTTTTATTTAAAAAAAATTCATAAAGCTTTAAACAATCATTATACTACTGTCTAAACAACACATTAATTCGTTCTTGCATACTATTGATCGATTAACTGAACTAAGCCCATCATTCAAATTCATAAACTTTAATATTTATATTTCTATAAGATCGTATACCTGCTTCAGGTAAATACTTTTGCCTGATGTGTTTGGTCCCATTAGAATTTTCACCTTTGTTTGCGCACCTCCAGAACTGTAAAAAAGTGTTTGTTATATATATATTTTTCATCCTAATCACTATAAAACTAAACTGAGTCCGATTCTTTTCGAAAATTCCTTGTGAAGGATAATATTTACTTATTCTGGTCATTTCTAGAAGGAAATAGAAGAAATAAAAAACATAGCTAAATCTAAATGAAATGAGGTATTGCACTTTAAAATATACCATTTTTCAATAAACAATCCAACATGACCCATCAATACATAAATCAATTGTAATTATATGAATTAATGAAATTTTAAAATTGAACAACTTCTTGTTTACCGAATTGGATTTGGAACGAATTTAGTTTTTGATAGCAATTCCATGATAGCGTGTCTTCCATCATCTACGTCAATTACAGACTCATCCACGTAACGTGGACAATACCAGTTATATTCACGAGCTGTTAGTGCAAGTGAAATAATACAATCCAATTTGGCACAAATATTAGTTGCTTGACGGATGGCTTTATCATATCGGCAAATTAATTGTTTTAGTCTAAAATGACAAACTTGAATTCTCTTATCATCTCTTTTCAAATAGATTATCAAATAGAAATTAGAATTAAATAAAACGATCCAATGAAAAAGTTTAAAAAATTAAGTAAAACGATCCAGTGGAAAAGTTTAAAACTAAAAATAAAAATGAAAGTAATGATGAACTTTTAAGGAAGTGATACGTGGAAGAAAATGCCAATTTAGAATGAATTAATTTTTCCAGAATTTTTCTCACATTTCTTCTACTAAAGGAGAAATGGAGTATAGAGCTATTTCAGAAATACTGCAACTGAGATTGCAAATTAACATAACAGTAGCTTACGTAGGAATCAAATATCTAATTTGCAAAATAATTTTTAATTCAAAAGTATTTTTCATTTTGACTTTTTTACTTCTCATTTCAATTTTTGAAATATTCCAAAATCTTTTATGAAAATTACGAAAGGAAACAAACTTTAACATTGCATTTGTTTCAATATCAATTATTTCCATCTTTATATCACCAATTTCTCGATCAAGTTGACGCATTCGATCATTTTTCACATGTAATGCATCTTCTGTCTCATACAAAAGTTCAATCTGATTCTGAACAGATAATGGAAACACCGTATTTTTTGGTACCACTAATAAATAACCAAACATTGGTATGTAACATACCGCCGATGGTACATCTGAAATAAAATATTTATTTAAAGCAAAAAAAAATTTTTTTACAATTTCTAAAAATTTCACTAATTTCTTCGTCTTAACACAACAAATTCTAACATTTGCATAATTTCGTGAAAAGAGGAACAAAACAATAAAAATAATCGTACTCAAAGCTGTAGCTTCCATTCTTGCAATATGTGTTAATGTTTCTGGCAATGACGCATATAATTTTTTCACTGAAAATTAGAATTCATCAAGAAATACACGTGAACAAATAATTTAAATTAGTAATGATACGATACTTATACAATTCCACGTTTTTAAATTGTGCTGAAAAAAATCAGTTTACGAATAAAAATGACGTAAAGAAAAGAAAAAAATTATAGCATAAGAAAGAAGTATAAATTTGTAGATTCGTAAAGCAATGTTTTACATTGGTCCAAATTTCCATCAACATTTGCATTTACGACAAATCGATTTTCCACAAATGATTCCGAAAAATTGATCTGTTAAGAAAAATATAACTGAGTCGAATTACTCAAAGAACTATTATCTATATATGTGATAGTGAATATTTCTTTTTAGAATATTTAATTAAACATTTAATGCCATTAAGCAAGAAAAATTCATTCAATTTATAGTTCTTGAAAAAATTATCAATTTTTATTCTTGTCTATACAATTCTTGTTATGATTCAATAAATCGTATTTTATGGGAAGAATCATACAAAGAGGAATAAGCTAGATTAAATCAAAGAAATTAAAAGACGGAAGACTTACAATTTCAAAAATGACAGCTGTTATGCGTGTAATATCATTGCCAACCATTCTCATATCATTCTCAAATAATTTGAGTTTTATTTCTCGCATTTTAATATAATCCATAATTTGTTGTGCTGTATTGCATGTCTTTAAAAATAAATTAGCAATTATATTTTGTGGAAGATCCATCAATAATGAATGTAAATTTGAATTATCAGACTTTTTTCCTTCTTTAAGTTATGCTAAAAAATTACTTCAATAATATAAAATTTAAATTGAACATATGATAACTATAGGGAGATTTAGAAAATAGAATGATAAAGAAATAAATTGGAGAAGCAACAGTGAAGATTTTTCCAAAAATTCATGTTTATTTCAATAAAATGTGATCCATAAAGCTCACTGCTTTATGTTATTTAGCCAACACTTTTGTTTTAATGATGAAATTTAATTAATTATCTCACCTATAGTTAGGGCTTAATAGCTGTGAACATCAAAATAGTTGAGAAAAAAAGATATGTACTAAAAATTAGAGTTAATTCCACATCAATTTTTGGATTTTGTAAAATCTATAATCAATAGTGAATGTAACCGTGTAAAGATTTCGCCAGTCATTTAGCGTTAAACGTTGTGATTTCACTCGCTTGAGAATTCCCTAAAATGATGTCTGTAAAATCATAAATGCAAATGTACAGGTATATTCAGTTCAACATATATATATATATTTTAAAATGAATCGAAGTAAATATTAATATTAAATAGATTATTTGCGTCAGAAGATGCAAACAATCTGTTTAGTGGTATACGTCAGGTAGATTTCAATATTAATTTCTATAGGAAAAAGTTCACAATTATGTGTACAATCATCCTATTTAACCATTTAACGTTACTGCCGATTATTTTCATCGACTATTTTATAAAATATAGAAAAGTAAAGAAAAAGTTTTAAAAAAGAGGTAAAAAAGAGAACATTTCATACTTTTAAAACGCAAATTTTCTTCAATCTTATGCGTATGAAATCAGCTGAATCTAAATTGCAATCTTGCACGAAATAATGAATGGCTGTCACACGATTTGTTAACGTTTCTCGATTTGTGGTTGGTCTTTCAAACCAACGCCTGAAAAGAACGATTATGAAATTTTTTGGGAAAGAAATATTTGTAATCCAAAAACCTCCAAAATCGAAAAATTAAATTAAATGATATCATTAATTTATATGAATTTCTGTGAGTTCTAAAAGTAATATTTTTTATTCCATTGAAAATAATAGATTAAATACTGCTAAAGCTAAACATTTTAGCTTTATCTTACAAGAAAATCTGAAATACATAGATTTGTCTATCACATTAAAACACGTGTATATCTGAGACTATGAAAACGCAATATTTATTTTCAACTATTATCCATCATGAAAGCAATTATTAATTAGGGACAGGTAGCTTTCTATGGTTGAAATTTTATTAGAGGAATGAAAAATACCGAAGTAAAGCTTCGCCACTTTTTGACTGGCATCGATTGCACATACGAAATAAGCTGATCCCTTCACGAGCACCACCAACCGAATATGCTTTGCAAGCTGACGGATGTAGATCATCTTGAAAAATTTGCAAGGCACGCATCGAACTATCATCTATCTGCACCATTTCTTCTCTAAAAAAAAGCTTATATTGCATTAAAAATATTCCATTGATTTTGAATTCAAAAATTAAACACACAGGGTAATCGTTTTAATTGTGCTGATGGGTGTTTTCGTATTGATGTCTTCAAATTCCACACCTAACCGTACAGCGTCTAAATATTTCAACAAAGCACCAAAAGCAGAAATCTAAAATTGAAAATTAGAGAAAAAAGGGAAAAAATAACTGAAACATTCAAACATGTTCTATAAAAAGAATTGACAGATATAGCATTTCTTTTAATTGAGATAAAATTATTAAAAGAAAAAAAAGGCCATGGTAACATTAAATATCGTTTATATAATTATTTGACAAAATTGATTGAAAATACAAAACAGCATATTAGAAATGATTTAAATTTTAGTTAAATTTTAGTTAAATTCTGAATACTGTCGATTCATAAAATCATAAAATCACACCAATAAGTTATTAATGGACTAACCATATTCGTGGCTGTTAAATCTACTCGAAATGCCAACCGAAGATTATTCTCTTCGTTAGTTAAATCCAACGATTCAAAAAGAAACGAAATACGTTTCTTAGCATCCTCAAAATCTGAAAATACATTAACTTAAAAGTCATCCAACAAACCAAAATAACCAAATTATTTTGCAAGTTACTCGTCCATTATTAGCTGCTGCTCATTAAGCATTCAATAATTTCAGTAAAAGAATGATTAGTTTTGAAAGAAGAACGAACTGTAAGCAACACTTGGCATCAAATGTAATGCAATTAAAGGTCTTTCTTCTGTTTCTTCCTCATTTTCATCGACATTCTCATCTTTTTCATCCATTTCTTCTTCATTTATCGCTGAATTCTGTTCAGTTTGTTTGTCTGATATTTCGGTAGTAGTGCTATTTTTCTCACCAAAACCTGTTAAAAACGAATAAAGGAACACAAAAAACATTTTTCATAACAATCTTAATCGTACATTTTATTTAATTAATCAAATTATGCAATCGGTAATAGAAAGATATTCTAATAATCAAAAAATTCATTAAATTATCATAAATTTATTAAATTCACTCATTCGAAAAGAGTAAGTCTAACTGTTGAAGACTTACATAACTTGTTAAGTTTCGCTAGAAAATTGACATCTTGCATTTTACTAACAATCACAATTGATGGTTCCAATTGTAACAATACTGCAATGAATTTTAGAGAAATGAAAAAAAATAAAAATAAAAGAAATTATTAGAAAACTCATCTCACGTATTTGAAAATAATGGTTTCCACTAAATTTTAAGCATTATCATTTATGCTACGAATAAAATAGCTAACGAAAGCAATCTGAATTCTGCTGGGTTTATGAGATTCATAGTAATACAATATTTTGAAACTTTAAGTTTGATCACTTATGCAGTTATTTAAAAAAACTTCATTTACTTTTTTTATTTTATGTTCTAATTTTGATCGATGAATCATAGAAGTCATAAGTTTTACACTTGAAGATGATGCAATTATGCCAGCTCTCTAACTGATCGTTTAATGAGAGTATCATTTATTAAATAGCCTCAATTTTTCAAAATTTACGAAATTTTCTGACACAAACTGACATTACACCTAAAAAAATCTTAGCAATTCAAAATACATTTTGAAAAATCACAACACTCACTTTTTTGTTGTGTATTTTTATTAATTTAAAATTCAGCAGTACATTGAAAAAAAAAGACTAATTAAATTTAGCAATTGCACAAATGTAAAATTAGGCAAATATATCACTGAGGAGTAATATATTTTAAAAGTTTATTTTGAGCAGTTATCAAGTAAACAAAAGTAAAACAACAAAAACGTCCAATAATTAAATGAAAAATTGAGATGAAAACTTTCAGTAGACTTACAGGAATGTGCCATCCGGAAATCATCCTCATCCTCTAACAAATCGGTCAGTACAAATATTGTAGTCGTTTCCTGATCATAACATGCAGCACCAAGTCTGTTCCGGTTATAATGCACTGATAAAACTCTAGCTGACATCTATAAAGCACTTAAATTGGAATAGAATTCTTCAACCAGTATTAATTAAAATTCAACATTTTACAAAATCTCCTCCAAAGAATTTAATAATAGTTTTCATGAATAAATTTTTGGCAAAAAATTGCTACAATATTTCTGATAGAGTAATTTTAAAAGTTTAGTTTTTGAAGAAAAAGATTATTAAATTCTCAAAAATTAATACTTCGCAAATGGATTTCTATAATAAGCAAAATTACATCCAACCGAAGTGCTTTCAAATTTAAATGCTATTTAAACATTTTAAAACTATTTTTAAATCAATTTTTTACACAATTTTTGAGTAAAAATTTATCAGCTAATAATTTTTGGTGGACATTTTTTATTTTGTAAATGCAAGGAAAAAATTGCCATCAAAAGTGTGCCGTTAGAAAAATGTATTTTATTAACTTCAATTTCAACTAAAATCAAATTTCAGCAGTGAAATTTCAGCATTTAAATTAATTTTTCCAAATTTTATAAACATATTTCATTATTCCTTCATTCTCCCTCAATCCTAAATTTATTCCTTAATTCCTTCCTTCCTCTTTTCAAATATTCTTTAACTTGGAAAATAATCATAACCATTTTATCATTTACACTCTAATAAATTGCATATTCAAATTTTTTTAGTAAAAAATCTGAAAATTTAGTTTTTTCCCTTCTAATAACACAAACCACAAAACAAACAAAAAATTCTTTACTTGCTGAATTGTCCCATAAAAAAATTAGTAATAGCAAAAAGCAACAGCTAAATTAGAATTTAACTGGTAAAATTTAAAATTGCAAGTTTACACGCACTCATAGTTAAAATTTAATAGGCGAAAGTGGAATTCGCTATTTTCTCCTTTTTGATTACAAGTTACGGAGCAAAAAAATTAGCATTGAATCATAAAAAATGAAATTTTGCAAGAAATGATTTTGCTAATTTGAATAAATCCGTCTCGCGCCATTTCATTTTCATTTCTATTTTCTTTTCCGGAATGTTCCATTATTAGTCATACGCTTCTGTCGCTGTCAGACGATAACAATTATTATTATTACTGTTATTATTATTATCATTATTATTATTGTTATTTTTATTATTATTATATTATTTTTATTTTTATTATTAATTGCTGCAACTATAACTGATTTTTGCCATTATTATTATTTTCATTATTACTGTTATTTTTATTTTTATTATTAATTACTGCCACTATTACTGTTTTTGCCATCATTATTATTGTTGTCATTATTATTATCACCATTGTTAGTGTTGTTTTCGTCGTTTTTGTTCGAAATATTACAAATCGTTTGGCTGGCAGTACGTTTTTTTTTTTTATTGTTTGCATTTGTATCTATTGATCATATGATCGATCCTATTTTAGGCTTATCGAAGCGTTTCGTTTTGTCGTCGAGAATATGATATGATGCATTTCATGAAATAGTTGCTTTTGCTGCTGTTTGCTCTGGTACTTTCATTTCGTGACACTATCGATTATTGAGTTATTGATCCACTGATGTTTTTATTGGCAGCTATGTTACCATCAGTATCATCATAATTATTATCATCATACTCATCACCAGCATCATTATCATCATCCCACTTCATTCATTCACAACCATGTTGCAGTTTGTCATTTTTATTGTTCAAATTTTACCAGCAATTCAGGGTCTTGATAGAGCTCCACAATCAAACAATTTACCGTCAGCACCACCACAGCCACCACCAGGTTTGTTAAATGAAAAAATACTAATTTTACGATTGACAAAATTAAATTTGTTTGAAAAGAATTACAGAAGGAAAAAGGTATAGGATATTGAAAATGAAGAGAGAAAAAAGGGTGATATTTTTAACACTGTATTTTTTTAACATTTTTGTAAATTTATAGAAAGCTTATTTTAGCATTTTGGTTTCTAATTTTAATTTTTCTATTTTTGGATGTTTCTATATTCTATATTGCATTTTGTTATTTCATTAAGTCGTATTTATATTTCAAATTGGCGAATTTTTCCGTTATTTCAGTGCCGGTGAGATTTGGTGAAAAAGATGCAGTGCATGATACATCGTAAGTTTCTATTGATATTCTTATCATTAGTTGTTTTATTAAGTTCATTTTCACCTGTAAGCATATTATTGTTATTATAATTATAATTATATATATAGTTAATTATAACTATTTATTGGTTATTCTATTTGTAGATATTTTCATTGCTATTTGTTTTTATATGTAAATGCGATCTATTGTGATTAACTTTTTGCATTATCGATACACTGAATTATAGTTTTGTAATTTAAAATTATTGAAAAAAGTTTAACTTACGGAGGGAAAAGTTCTTGTCGCAATTAAGTTTGCTTTTTAAAATCCATGAAGTTATTGTTATGTGTTATGATCTATTTGCTTTTGTTGTAAATACACTGTAGTTTATTGAATATTTCTAGACATATCAAGCAACATTTGAAGCGGAAAGTGAATGTTGGCAAAATGTCATTGAACAAAGATTTAGAAACTTTTCATTATTTCCGAATGCATGATTTAAATAAAGATGGCAAAATTGATGGTATTGAGCTTATTAAAGGATTAACCCACTTACATGACAAAATGAATGGTGAGTTCTGTTTCATTTTTCTTACACTGCAAATTGGATAAGATAATATAACAAAGCTAATTTCAGCCATTCAATCTTAAGAGGTGTAACTATTATAAAAAACACTTATTGTTGCAGTGATTAAGAGTTTCTCTTTTTCTCTGTTTCATTTTGTTTAAGTGAAAATTCACCCTCAGTTCAGTCCCTATAAATGAGGCAATAAGAAAGCTTTTAATAATTATTATGACAAAAAACTAATAGGTCTGTTGAACATTTCATTTAAATTTATTTATTCCAAAAATGAAACATAATTTCAGAGAATACAGGAACGATTTCCGAAACAGATTTGGAAGATATTGTATCAGAAACATTAAAAAAATTGGATACCGATGATGACGGTTATATAACATATGCTGAATATAGACAAATTGTGTGAAACTAGTATCATTTTTTCTTCGTAAATATTTCGTAAATACTGCAGCTTTTTTAAATCCTTTCTCAGTTATTTAATTGAAGTGAATAGAAAGTTGCTATATTATCTTCATTTAAGCTCTTTCATTCCGTTTGGCCGACACAATTTTGTTCTTTTTTTGCTGGTATATATTATTAAAACTGTTGTTATTCTCAACTGTTTCTTTCATTCTTTCATTTATTTGGCAATAAGATGCATTCATTTAGTACCTGTAACTTCCAAGTTAATGAAGATCAATTTGAGTTGAAGTTGCATTAGGATAGCTAATCTTAAACTTAAAATAAAAAGCACAAGTAAAATCTGGTATAAATATTAATAATAAATTGATTAGGATTATAACCTAACAAATGTTTATAAAATTTTTGCCCAATTTTATCCTTCTTACGTGAATTTGTTAAAGTTACATTAGATGGAAAGTGGTAATAACAGCAAAATGATCAGATGGATAATCGTTTTTCCAGTGGAATGGTTTAGGATAAACAGTTGCATGACCTTGATATGTATATGACTGTATAGGAAAGAGCAGAGGACTACGATAAAAGATATAATCAATTCGATCCTGTGGTTCCGGTATTGTCCAGCTCCAACCGGTACTGGTCATTTTTTCCACTGTTGACCATGTTATTCCTGATGTTATAAAAATTTTGGTTTTTACAGATATTATAAAGTGGTCAATTTGTAGTACTTTGTAGACGGTCATCTTTGGCTTTTTAAATGATCATACTGGATGTTTCCCTAATTGTTTTTACAATTTGAACTTGTCGAAGAGATAATTTTCGCAGGGATAATACTATATGAGCTTCATTTTTGAACAAAAGTTAATCTTTTTTGGGACTTTCTAATTTTAAGCAAAATGAACCTGGATTTTCAAGAACCTGTGGATGTAGCTCTCGATAAGAATCTTTCATTCCAGCTTCATTTTGTAATATTTGCGTTGTTGGCCATTGAAATTTCCAGTTACCGTGAAGAAAACTGAAATGAGTATCTTTTCAAACGTTAATTAGAACTGATGCATTTAAATCTAAAATTAATTCTGTACATAATTTTATTCTAGCAAAAAATTTTCTTGGGCATTTCTATATTTTTGTTTCTAAAATTTCCCTTATGAAAATTTCAATTCTGTCATTTTGTAATTCATACTCAAACACTTTTTTTTATATTCCTTCATACACTGAACATAAAGTCAAATGTTTTCCCTTTTAGTTTTTCTACTTTCCGATTCATAAATATAAATTCAACGACAAAAAAAAAGATGTGTTAGCTAATGTTCTAAAGTAATAATTTTTCGTGCAATGGATGTTAGTTTTTGTTTGAACTGAAATCCAATAAGATGATTTTTTTTGCTAAAATTAGCAATCATAAAAGTTCCCTACTATATGGTCAAATGATTTCAAAAAAATAAACAAATAAAGGCTTTTTTTTGAGTATCTTTTCAAACAACAAGTAGAACTGATGCATTTAAATGCAAAAAACATTTTTTTGGTCTTCAATGAATTAACTTTCTTTTTCCAAATTTTAGGAAGAAAAAAAGAAATTTCATTTTTTTTTCAAATTCTAACCTTGTTTGATTCGTCCAGTCAAGATGTGAAGGTGAATTAAAATCACCACAAACAATCAATGGCTCAGTGGATGAATTTCCAATTGCAGCTTGAAAATGATCATCAACTATTAATTCTCGCATATTCTGGAAACGACCTAAACTTTTACTACTTTTTTCGAAATGAATTAATTACTCATTGTTAATTAATGAGAATAATCTTCAATTTCTGGTATATGAAAAAGGAAAAAATGGGAAAAAAAGGAGGAAAAATAAATGTTTAGTTGAGGTAAAAAAATAAAAGTGAAATTTTTAAATTTACGAAATTGTTGCTAATAGAAAAAAAAACGCGGAAATTTATTTGTTTAAAAAAATTTGGCGAACTTTTCTCTCTTTTTTTTCTTTTTTAATTTAAAAGAAAAATGAAATTTATATTCCATCAATTACAATTTTATAGTTTATCGTAGCAATAAAATGAAATGAAAAAAAAAAAACAAAGGCAAGAAAGAAACAAAACCTTTGCCATCAATCATTTCACCAGCCATAATTTGTGTTACTTTAGTGACCATTTTATTAAATGCTGCATATGGACCATATGACCTACAAAAAAAAAAAAGTAAAAAACAAATAAAATAAAAATAAATAAAATGGAAATAAGCGTAAAATATTTTGGTCATATATTTTTTCTAATATACTAAGATCAATTCAATATCTTATTCATTGAATGATAAATGATTGTTACAATGATAATGATATGATTCATATTTAATCATACTTTTCTTTACAAAATCAATTACATTTTATTGTCTTCTAAATCTGACATTTCTTATGATAATCAAAAAGTTATTCGTATGATAAGCTATCTGCTAGTTGTTTATTACAAATAAATTACATTTTAAATTGTGTAAACTTTTATGACATATCGTTTGTTAAATGAATTTCTTCTTATCTAATATAAATTCTAATTCTGTCACAGTTATTAGCAGTTGTCACCGAATTAGATTTACAGATTCAAATCGCTTTCCAAACTAACTAAAGATTTTGCTAAAATTTCATGCAGTTGATTTTTAGTTGGATTGAAATAATTAGATGTGAGAAAACATTTTCATTTATTACTCTAAAAATGCTAATCATCTATCGTTCTTTAATCTTTAAAATCAAAAAAAAAAAAAAGGAAAAAACGAAAAGAAATTGCTCATATTATTAAATTATTAATTAATCTCATTATTGTAATTCATACAATGATAAAATTGAGAGATTAATTTAAAAAATTTCAAAATTTAAAATAAATATTAAATATTAGATTAGTTCCATAAATGATATTTCAACACTAACTGATAATCCAAATGAAGATTCCATATATGAATTGTTCTATTTGTATTTTCAATTTCTATTTTAACACCCATACCATGGCTTATTTGATGAAATGATTGATTTACTAGCTGAAAAATGAAAAAAGACAATAATAATAAAAGAGAAATAAAAAAAGTTGAGAAAAAAAAAGGAGAAAAAATAACATAAAAATGAAAGGTTTAATTTAAAGAAATTCAAAATTTTAAATAAGTCATTTTAGTTTGAAATAATGAAAATTAAAAAAATTATATTAAAAAAAAAAATTTGACCAAAATGATGATTTATTTGTTGTTATTTAAAATAATAAAAATTTAAAATAAATTATATTTAAA
>SSBO01000009.1:9565834-9576663 GCA_005281725.1 Wuchereria bancrofti
TTTTATGCTTTTTGTATTTCATTTTATTTATTTTTTTTTGTTTTTTGTTTTTTTGATATTTTTTTTAAAATATAATTTAATACCAATAAAAATTAAAGCAGCTAATGCTAATAATAAACAAACTTTATGTTTTGTTAAAATAGCTGTATCAGGATATGAATATGTTGTTGAAATAGCTGTCCATCCTTCACCCATTTCAATCATTAAATGTTGCAAACATTCTGCATCATGAACTTCCTAGAAATTTTTTTTTTTCGAGAATGAAAAATTTGAGCAAAAACTTTTTAATTTTAGTCTTAAAATACTGGTTAAAAATTTTTTAAGTGAAAAAGCAATAATAAATGTGTAATTAATACAGTAAAGAATAATTAATTATACGTAATTAATGAAATGAGTTATGTAAATTTGATATCTTTTCTTTTTTTTTTTTGTTTAGCAATTTTATTTTCGCTAAGCAATTTTATTTTTAACAAATTATCATAATTGTATAATTAATTTATAATCATCTAATTATCATCATTTAATAAAAAAATTGCCATTTAATAATCATTATGATTTAGTAGAAAATTGTTAAATTGTAATTAAATGATGAGATTAAAATGGCTAATAGCAATAATTTATGCTAATAGCTGATGCTAAAATTTATTTTGTTAATAAATTTTCATTTTTCTTTTATGAGAAGTGGCAAATTTGTTAGCAAAAATTTTAAATTATTTGAATAATTTATTTACCTGTAATGCGACAACGTCCGGGTTAATCAATTTAACGTGTTTTACAATTTTTGTTATTCCATGCTCGACATTATCACCCGAAATCCAGGTATTAAATGTCATAATTGTGAGATTTGTTGATTTTTCATGATTAAAACATATTCTTTCCTGGCATAGTAATATTAAAATAATTGAAAATGTTAGTTGTGAGGATTTCATCCTGAAAAAAAAAGTCAAAATTTTGTGAAATTTAGAGTGAAAAAGCAAAAGAATGCAATAGAACAATGTAAATAAATAATTAAATTAAAAATTTAGCGAAATAAAAATTCGCGAAAAACTAAAATGAAATTCTTTTTTTCTTAAAAAAAAAGAGGAAAATAAAACAATAAAAACATAATTGTAAAATAAAAAATATGTGTAGAAAATATACAATAAAGTAGAAGAAAATTTGAAAAAATAGAGAAATTTTTTTTTTAAAGTTTATTAAGCAAAAAAAGTGTAAACATAATTTAATAAAATTTTAACATTTAAAAAAAATAAAATTTTAATAAGCAATTATTGTAGCAGCTTATCATTTCTAATGTGTAAATAAAACTATTGTTTACATTTCTGCTTATAAGATTATGATCAGATTATTTTAATATCATTTACAAATTTCGAATAAAATTAATGGTAATTGCCGAATGAAAAATGATAAGTGATATATTAACATTTATAAATTGTAATAAATTATAATTAATGAATATGGATGAGAAGAAGTAGCATAAATCGGTAGCTGGAAATTTGAATAAATTTATCAATTTAGTAAAGTAGTATGAATGACGAAAAGAAAGCAAAAGGATTTAAATTGATTTATGTTAAAAAAAAAAGGAAAAGGAAAATTTGAAAATTTGAAATGAACGAGAACTGTAGATGAAAAAGTTATTGAATAAAAAAAATTAGGATTAATAGCAGAAGAAGGAAGGAAGGAAGGAAGCAAACAGTTAAAAACAAATTTCCATCCTATCACATTGAAATGCTTAAAACAAATTGAAAAATGCAAAACAATTTATAAATTTTGAAGAATAGTAAGTACGAATTTTCGAAAGTTATCACAAATTAGCTTCGTTTTTTAATCTATTTCCTAATTAAAAATCAAATAATGAATTAAAATTATTTTATTTCAATTCTAATCATTTGCATTTATTTACATATATCGTATTTATTTAACCAAAAAAAGAAAGAAAAGAAAAAATGAAAACCAAAAAAAGAAATGATTATATTTTTAAGCATTAAAAGAAAAAAAAAGCACTTCATAACTTATCAATTCATTAACTTTTACAAATTATTGATAATTTGAAATCTTGAAAAGAAAGCGAAAAAAATAAACAACAAATAAAATTTACCTTTCCTTTGGAATTAATTTTTAAAAAAATTTCAAATGAATAAGCGAAAAAACAATTTTGACATCATAAAATGAAACATTTTCAGGAATGAAAGATTTAGTATTTTTTTTTTCTTCTTTCATTTATTGTTGATTAGTATAAATGAGCGCAAATGTAACAAAAAAAAAAAAAAATATCACTTTCTACTTTTCTCTTTTTTATCTTTAAAATTATCGATTTACTTTAAGCAATGTCTAATCCAACTATAAGCAGCAATCAGCAAAGATCAGCACAACTTTTTAGAAAACGGCACACTGTTGATTATTTTAACCATTTCACAAAATTTAAATGAGAAAACAAAGAAAGAGAGAGAAAGAGAGAAAGGCAGAAAGAAAAAAAGAAACGAAGATTAGTTTATATATATTCTCTTTTCTTTTTCATCTATTTCAAAAAAAAAAAAAAACGAAAAAAAAATTTGAACAATTCAACTTTCATTTCTTAATTTATTTAGATTCAATTGATTATTCTTTTATTCTTGTAGATAATTTACTCCACTTTTTTCCAATGTTTTTTTCTTCTCTCTCTCTCTCTCTCATTTTTGATATTTTGAACTTTATTTGAACTCTTCTATAAACAACCTTGACATTTGATGGTATTTTATTGTCAACTCTAACTGATCATTTTTTGTTATGAAATTAAGTATACAATTTAAATATGCAATAACAATTTATCACTAAATGATTTGATATATTAATATTTTTTGCTATATTCAAATTATAATATCTATATCGTTAAAAAATTAAACGGCAACCAAATTTTGGCCACAAAAATTCTGAATAAAAAATTAAATATATTATTAAATAATACACACACGTACGTATGCACAAACACACGTACCCACACAGGTACACACGTACACACATACACATATATACCCATAATGCAGGTACAAAAATGTAAATAATAAATAAATCAAATTTTCAATAATTAAATGTAAATAATAAATCGATCAAAATAAAATCACAATTAAATTAAATTATGAGTAATTTAATCTTTAGACTAATAATGAAGATGCATTTATCATATCATAAATCTTTAGACTTTAAACTAATAAATGAAGAATGCATTTATGAAGATGCATAAATATACAGGTGTGTAATGAGTGGGTGGGATAAGTGACATTTTTTTTTCAGTTTCTATTGGACCAACCATTCATTATGGAATCTCTCATCTACCTTACCTGTAAATAATTAAACTAATTAAATAAATCATATTTTTTATTTAGATGAGATAATTTACTTGAATTATAACATAGTAAATAATGTAATGCATAATTAAAAAAAAATAATGCTAAGAATGCAGTAAATTATTAGTTGAAATATATTATCATAATTAAAATATATTATCATTAATTGCAATATATTATCATTTTATACTTTTATACTCATTTTTTTCCTTTTTTATTTTTTTCTTTTCGATTAAATTTACATATTTTTCTTAACATTGTAAATATCAGTGAATGAAAGGGATAGAAAGAGAGAAATAGAATATTTGAATGTGTATTGAAGAAGTTTGAATATTTTAAAATTTCATTTTAAACAAATTTGTCGATGAATAACTTTTTGTTCGGAATTTAAATGAAAATTGTTTCCTATTCAACTTTTTCGCTTTTTCATCTTTTGTTCATTTTCTTTTCATCTTTAGTTCTTTCATTTAAAAATTACAACTGGAATATTTCTGCTAGAAATATTACTTGAACTAATAGTTATTATCAAGTTTTTATCATCTCTTCATTAGTAAAATATCATGACATTACTCATTTAATTATAAATGTTATTAACAAATCATTAATTAACAGTATTAATTATTAATTGATATCATTAATTAATGCATACATTTCTTTTCCTTTCGTTCTAAAAAAGAATGAAAAATTCAAAAAAGATGGAATAATAAAAAATGTAATGAATGAAATAATTAAATGATTCGTTGAAATATAAATTCAAAAAAAAAAAGAAAAAAAGGAAGAAATAGCGAAATATGTAAGAAAATTACGAAACAAGTTACTGCGTATTAAGCGCAACCAACTAAATAAATATTCCAATAAAAAAAAGTATCGAATAATAAAACAAAGAGAATTCAAAAATTCAAATAAACAAGTTGAAATATTCAAATGAATAAATCAAAAATTTAAATATGCAAACAACAAGTTAAGCAAGAATATTGGAATAAATATTTAATTAAACAATAACCGAAATAAATTGAAAGAATAAAGGAATAAATAGATTTGAATATTGGAATAAAAATCTAAGTAAACACACCAAATACCAGAATGATTATTTATGTATGATAAGAAAATACAATGTTGAAAACAAATGATTTTATTTGTTTGCTTCCTTTCTTTCTCATTCGTTTGCATTAATCATTCCAAAATGCTGGTGAAAGTTTAAATTTGAAATCAAAAGTGAAGTAAACTTTTGACATTTTAAAAGAGTTACAAAACGAAAAAATGTTAATTTTTTTTATTTACAAGAAAATTAAAAAAAGTGATATATGATAGTTGAAATATGATACTTACTTTTAATCATTTTTATAATGAATTTAATTCAGTAATTTCATTTATTTTGTAACAAAAATATCGCTATTCATGGAAAAAGTATAAAAATTTGCCTTAAATAATTCAAATTGCATTTTTATATTTCAGCAATTCAAAATTCAAAAAAAAAAAAAAAAAAAAACATTCGTATAACAGAGATAGTTGAATTACCAATAAAAATAATAATAATAATCAGTGATAATAAAATACCATGAATAATAGCAAAACACCGAACAACAAATAACAAATATGTAATAATGAAATCATTATTATCAAAATTAAAATAAAATGTCTTTTGCATAAAACTTAAAGTATATTTGATTGAATTCAATGAATGAATGAATAATAAAACTGCGACAGTTGCACATTTTGAAGTGATAAAAAGTTATTTACAATATAAGATTTTATCTTTATTGCTTTTGATATTATTATTATTGCGCATTTGTTCTTTATTCTTTTGCATTTATAATTTCTCAGAAAATAAAATTCATCACACAGAATTGTAAATCAATAAATTGAGCAATAATTGCTTAAAATTTATTAGCGTGAACAATTCAAAGTAATTAGATGGAGATAATACAATGTAAAAACTTGTGTAAATTTTTTTGCCTGATTGATAATACGAATATAATTATCATAATTGGTACTTAAATATTCTCAAATAATAAATTGATAATATCTATGAAAATGAATTAATTCATTCGTTGGTTATATAATTGAGGTAAATATGCATAATAAGTAAAATGGCATAATTATGGCAAAAAATACATCATTAATGGAAATTAAAATAATGATTTAAAGAAACTAAAATAATTAATAACTTTAACTAATAATATATTCCATTAAAAAAGTAATTATATGTTAATAATTATAACACAATTATAAATATAATTATTGTTGACAAATGCAAAAGTAACTGTTATTAGCTTTAGATGGGAAAAAATAATTCGTAGTGTTTGCAATGATTAATGTTTACAATGATTAATGCTATTAATTGGTTATTTACATTTTTCCAGCATTGTTATTGCGCAATTGTCATTAGAATTCACTGTTGCTGCGCATCTGTCGCATAGCATCAACAGTAGCATTTGAAATTGTTTTCTTATTTCTTTTTGTTCATTTTTTTTTTCTGATTCTTCTTTTTTTGGGACAAATTATTTCATATTGAAATATTGCTATTTCAGAATTTCGTTTAGTATTTATTATTTCAGCTAAATTTTTTATTATTCTCACGAATTAATATTTAAGTGTAATTTTTATCTTTTGCAATTCTTTCACCAAACTTTTTCCACTTAATTAATATTTGTTTTAATTAATTAATTTTTTAGTTTATTAATACACTATTAATGAAATGTTGCAGTAATAAATATATTGCATTTATATATATATGAAAGTATCAAAATAATTAATTGATTTCTTGTCAAATTTGCAAAAAATGATTTAATAATTTAATTAGGGTTTTTTATAAAATTTGATGTAAAATGATATAATTTATATATTATAAACTTAAAAAAGTTACAAGTCACGAATTTGAAAAATTTATAAAATTATTTTATCTCAAAGTACAATGAAATATATTTAATCAATAAGTGTTTGTTAATATTATCAAGGCCTCAATTCAGAAAAAATTAAGCCTGAAAAAAGAATTTTGAGTTTTTTACCTTTTTGACAAAAAAGGCGCATACGTTGAAAGGCGCATACTAATACGAAGACTAAGTAATTCATTATTATTATTATTATCATTATCATTATCGTTATTATTATTAATATTATTATTATCTCCTATATTATCGAATGCTTATTCATAATTTAAATTTCTTTTTGTATTGTAATAATTACAAAGAAATATTATGAAAGAAATAAATTTATGCCTATTATATTTTTCTCAATATATTATTGAAAAATGTTAAATTTTAATAAAATAATCAAAATGATCGAGGAAAGATGTGATTATATTAATTGAAAGAATATNAATGATTTTTATGCAATGTTTTTTAAAAAAATCTTTTTATAATATATGGTTTATTCTTTTTTTTTTTTTGGAAAAAAGTTTATTTTAAAATAATTAATAATATGCTTGACACTTTTCCAATACTTCATTAATTCTTTTATCTAAAAAAAAATTTCATTATCTTTTCTATTTGATTCTAAAATAATTATTGATAAGCATAGCATACATGTTAATTTTCTAGCATAATTAATGTAATTGTGCAACTTTACCTTACCTTGTATCAATATAATATAAATTATATTATTGCTATCAAATTTATTACAAAAATGAATTGATTTTATCAGTTCATCCATTTGTTTATTAGCGTATGATAAAATTGTTTTATTGTTGTTATTTGTCAATTCTCATTGAGTTTCTAAAATTATTATTTAAAATTATCAAATGATATAGTCATACTTGTAAACTATAATTTTTCAACTTGTTTTAGATTTGCAATTTTGTTGTTTAACATATGTAAATAATATTGCTGCATTTAAATACTAGAAATAAATTCAAAATTTAAATTCCCAAATTTGAAAATTTTCAAAAATTCAATTTTAAATTGCTGAAGAAATAACAAAAGCACTTTTTTTAACTTCAAATAAGTTTCATCAGAAATTTTTGAAAATTTTAAACTCGAAGATAAATTCAGTAATATGCTACTTTTATCGAATGATGAAATGACTAAGGAATGTAATTAATTACATGAGAACAGTCCACTCTTATCAAACGATCTAAAGGGTAAAGGAATCTAATTAATTACATGAGAGGTCCATTTGGTCATTTAATGAGAGTGACCAAATGGATAAAAAATCAAATTTATGATTGTATGGGAAAGGTGCGCTCTTATCAAATGACCAAATAGATAAAGAATCAGTTTTACAATTAGGTGGGAAAATGCACTCTTGTCAAATGACCAACATAGTGGTCAAAAAAGTTATGATTAAATCTTGTACAAAGTGCAAAAGTCATTTAAAAAATCCGGTAATTTTCTTTATTTATTAAAATTAGGATGAAAACAGAAGTGAACTGAAATTTTTAAAACCTGAAAATTAAAATGATTATAGGACGAAGTTTTCTGAATTAATTAATTTAATAGTGACCAATCCTCTTGTCATCCAATATTTTCAACTTATTTCACTTTTTTTTGGAACGATAAAATATGATAATGATAACAACAAGTGAAAAGTTGTGTATAAATAGTAAATTTGAAAAAGAAGTACATAAATAGTAAAAAATTTTAAAGAAAAGTTACACATAAATAGTAAATTTAAAAAAATCGTTAAAAAGGATATGCATAAATAGTAAATTTAAATTTTGCTGAAAAAAAAAGAAATCTGAATTGCTTGAAATCATTTTTAACAACAAAAGAAAATGAAATTTTAGCCAAAAAAAGTGATTATAATTAATTAGTAATAAATATTATTGTAATTTATATTTCTACCGCTGATATTATTTTGATAAGGCAACAAAAAATGATAAAAAAAGAAATAGTGAAAAAGTATGAAAAAATGAAAGGTCCAGAGGTCATTTTTAATTTAGGTATTTTCTATCCATCATCTTTTTTTTTTTGCCAATCTGAAGAGAATTATTAATTTCAATTTCACTTCTCACTTTTCTCTTTCTCTTTCTCTCTTTTATCTTTAATTAACCGATTCGATTTGAAAAGTTTTTTGCTGATGTCGTTTAAAAAAGGCATCAAAATTTAAACTACTATATTACATCACGAAAAAAAAATTCATAAATATAACTAAATAGAAAATAAAATTTCATTCTTTTTTCCCAATTAACAATTTGTCCTTTTTGTTCTTTGTTATGCTTTTAATCGCAAAAATTAAATATTTAATTTCTTTTTTCTTACAGACATCAAATTTGACATTTTAGAATATAAAATATTCGCAACAAAAAAAACTGAAAAAAAGTCGACAAAAAGAGAAGAGAAAATGAAAATAAAAATAAAAACGTTTTAAAATATCCAAATTTTAAATAAGTTAACATTAAAAGCTTACTTGCTGATAAGCGAATTAGAAGAATAAAAATAATTAGCGCAGTGTGGTGAGAAAAAAAAAAACTTTTATTCTAAATGACNAGAAGAGAAAATGAAAATAAAAATAAAAACGTTTTAAAATATCCAAATTTTAAATAAGTTAACATTAAAAGCTTACTTGCTGATAAGCGAATTAGAAGAATAAAAATAATTAGCGCAGTGTGGTGAGAAAAAAAAAAACTTTTATTCTAAATGACTTTTAAATTTCTATTCAAAAAATATTTTATAAAAGATCCTAAATGAAAATTTTTATTCAAAAAAATTTTCTAAAATAATATTTGTCAACAATATTTATTTATTTCGTTTCTTTTTTTAACGTTTAATTTTTTTTTTGAAGTAATGTCAAATAACAAGTGATGATACTTGATATCTTCATATTTTTTAAGATTTCACTCTTTGATCGGTCATTTTTTTCTTTGTTTAAAAATTTTCTCCTTTTTTTCGCTTCGTCATTAATTTGAAATTCGAAAGATTTTGTAAAATGTAAAAAATTAATTCTTGAATTGTAAATCGATTCTATTTATAATATTATACAAGCATTGAGTAGGAGAAATTTGATAAAAATAATTGAACATTTGTAATTAAGAAAAATGATTTTTAAAATAAATTTTCAATTAACAAAACGATCGTTTTTTTCTTTTCTTTTCTGAATTTATTTATTCGAAATATTTTTATTGCCATTATTGACTGATTAATAATTATCACATTTTTCTCTTTCTTTTGTTGCCAAATCTCGTATGAACTGAAAAAATAAACAAACAAACAAACCTTTTTCATACGAACAATTTCACTTTTATTTTTTATTTAACTTTTATTTATTCTAATTTGTTAATTTAATGCAATTTAAAACAATTTAAAAAATATTAAAATTTTGAAGTAAGCAAGAGTGAATAAAAAGGAATAGAAAATGGAAAAAATTTGAAGATTTTGTTTCTACTTTTTGTTTATATTACTTTCATTATTAATTTGAAATAATATGAAATGAAAAAAAAAAAGAGAGAAGTTGATTAGAAAATATTGCTGTATTATTAATTTAAGGAAAAAAAAATTATATTTATTGTTATAAACAATCATTAAATACTAATAAAATTAATAATACATTTTTTTCGCAATTTTTAGGCTATTTTTTCAAAATATTTTTAATTATTGCGCAAATTTTGCTTTTTTTTTAATTATTTAAAAAATTTCAAACCTTTTTAGCTACTGCAAAACTTTGTTTTGTTTGATCAATTAAGCCAATATCAGCTGCATAAATTAGCAATCCTTCTAACAAAATGATAAAATAATAAAGGTTACTCATAACATGATAACGATAACTACGTACAGCTAAACATGCTGTTATCAATGAAAGTTTTCCATGTTCTGTCATCTGAATTTATTAATTTAATTAATTAATTAAAATAATTGAAACGATTCATTTGCTTATAAATGAATATTAATTAATGTATTCAATAAAATGAATTTACCATTATTTTTTTAATAAATTAATCCAGTATTTCATTTCAATCACATTTAACAATTTGATTTGAACAATTATTGATTAACACTGTTTCAATAAGCTATCATTTAAATTTAATAATTTAATTCGTAATAAATATTTCCATTAATTAGTTAATAATAAATTATGCTAATTAATTATATTATTTACTTGTTTACAAAGTATCGAAAGCAGTACATATGTTCCAGTTCTTCTAGTTCCACTAACACCATGTACTAATATTGGATATTTCTTATCAGATACATTACTTTGTTCAACTGCCCATGCTGCTCGAAGAAGACCGAGTAGTTCACTTATTACAGGTCGTTTTGATACCTTTCAAAATTCATATTTTAAATTATTTAATAAAACTATATTAAATCAATTTTATTTTCACTGCATAAATTGTAATTGGTAGAATTAAACTACTAAAAAAGAAACTAAATTTGAAATTTGAAAAGAAAAAAAAAAGGATAAAACTAAATTAATGTAATTATGAAATAACTTTTTTATTTCAGTTAAAAATTTAATATACTAAAATAAAATGCAAATTATTCGAAATTTCAATTGTAGTAATACGTAAAAAATTTCTAATTCACATATTAATTATTCATTCATATTTTTACATTTTTTAAATTCAATTTTAAA
>SSBO01000009.1:9576681-9747437 GCA_005281725.1 Wuchereria bancrofti
AAATAACTTTTTTATTTCAGTTAAAAATTTAATATACTAAAATAAAATGCAAATTATTCGAAATTTCAATTGTAGTAATACGTAAAAAATTTCTAATTCACATATTAATTATTCATTCATATTTTTACATTTTTTAAATTCAATTTTAAATTTCCTTTTCAAAAAACTTTTCTCTCCTGTAATAACCAAATATTCATCATTTATTTTTTGTAATTAAAAAAATATCATTATTAATTGATAATATTTTTTCTAACGAGAAAAAGAAATACTTCTTGCCAGCCAGTAAAAACAAGTACGTATATTGTACGCTCTCCGAGATCATATTTATTTGTTAATTTTAAAATGAATGTTGTAATGGAACCTTCTATTCGTGATGAAACTGTTTTAATCATGAAATACTTTTGCTAAAAATTAATTATATTTTAATATTTTAATTCTGTTTTAATAGTTCATTGCTTATATTTAATTTTAGTTGACATATAACAAATTATGATAAAACAAAAATTGTCACCAAATCATTTCTCTCTCTAAATGAAATAATATTTAATAATTCTTCAATATATTCGGTTGTAGAAGAAAAAGATCGTTTAAATTGAATTGAAATTTTTAATTTATATATTATTGAGTAATATTTGCAGCTTCCGCTACAATTTAATTTAAATCATTTTTTTGATTTGTTTTTATACATTCGTTGCAAAATCATTTTCAAATAAATTTAAAATTTTATTCAGCATTTTCAATATTATAAATTATAATTTAATCTTG
Source organism: Wuchereria bancrofti (assembly GCA_005281725.1). Lineage (NCBI taxonomy): Eukaryota > Metazoa > Nematoda > Chromadorea > Rhabditida > Onchocercidae > Wuchereria > Wuchereria bancrofti. The sequence continues at coordinate 9,577,447 of SSBO01000009.1, forward strand.
TGAATTTTAAATTAATCATGGAAAGAGCATTAACCTAAAAAATTAATACTATTCATTTTAATTTGTTTATCTTCAGAAATTATATAAATAGCAATGCAAACATCAAATTGTTATTGCTGTTATCAGTGTCCTTATTAATATCACCACTGCTATTATCATTTCATAATGCTAATACAACTAATGTACTCTTATTGTTACTGCTCCTATTACTGATCATCACCGCTATTATCACTTCATAATGCTAATACAATTAATGCACTCTTATTGTTACTGCTCCTATTACTGATCATCATTGCTATTATCACTTCATAATGCTAATACAACTAATGTACTCTTATTGTTACTGCTCCTACTACTGATCATCATTGCTATTATCACTTCATAATGCTAATACAATTAATGCACTCTTATTGTTACTGCTCCTATTACTGATCATCATTGCTATTATCACTTCATAATGCTAATACAATTAATGCACTCTTATTGTTACTGCTCCTATTACTGATCACCATTGTTGTTATCATTTCATATTGCTAATACAATTAATGCACTCTTATTGTTATTGTTGGTGTTATTATCATTATTGTTATTAAAAGAATTATCTCTTAATATATTAATAAAAACAAAAAAAATACTTTGAATTTTTTGCCTTCTTCTTTTTCAAAATATTTGGCGCATTTATTTTCAGAAATAAGCGGTATTAAGCAAATAATAATGGTAACATTAAATTGCCAAATCATACGTAACCATGAATTTATTGTTGTACGCTTTGGACTCTATCAAACTTTTCTCTTATTTGATGTGAAAAACAAAAAAAAATAATACATCAATATATGAAACTATTAAAATAATCCAATAATATTTTTTTAATCGATTTGAAATTTAAATTTTAGTTGAATCAACTTACTCATTTCATAAAGAAAGCAAAAAAAAGCTACTGCTAATTGTAAGAAATTTCACATCATTATTCGAAATTTTTTTTAAATTAATTTAATATTATTTATTAAGGAGCGTTTAACAAACTTTCCTTCATTTTAAATTTTCACTTTTAATAGATTTTATTGATTACTATTCTAAAGCAAAATTAAATTTTCCAAATTTTAATAACTTTATCTAATATATTTCAGATTTATCGCTATGAAACATTAAAAAAAATTGTTAAAATAGTGATGAAATTTTGTAAAACTTTTAATAAATGATTTAATCAATCAATGCAAAATAACTTTTTGTTTATTAGTTTTTTTTTTTCTTCTTTTCAAGAAAATAAACAAGGAAGGATAAATTTTGTAATACCTGAGCTAGTATATAGCTTCCAAAATTTCCTTTAATTTTAGTTGCATGAATATAATCATCATCTTTAGCATCATTTTTTGTCACTTTAAGAATTACCGCTCCTTCATTGTAAAGTACAATATGTTGATAGCGATTTTTCTGCAATTATATTTTGCTAATTAATAAAAATCTTTAGCGAATTTCTGCTTTATTGAATTATTTTGATAAATGATAAATAATATTTTTCAAATTATTAAAATTTTTGTCCAATTTAGTTAAACTATTTGAAATGCATGAGATTGATTAATTCCGATTAATTTAAAATTAATTTAAAAAAATAATCAAAAGCATTTTTTTTGTGATAGAAAATAATATAAATATTATTGTGCTTTAAATGTTAGAATACAAATGTTTGATTCTTGACTATTTTAATTTCAGAATAATAATTTAAGCAATTGTTTATAAATCTTTTGAGGGAAATGAAAAACTAAAATAGTTTTTAATTAAAATCTAATATATTTAAACAATATATTTATAACCAAAACTTGAAGAAAAATTTCTAAAAAAGAGAAAGAAAAAAAGAAATTTTTCAAAAAAAAGAAATAAAAAGTTTTTGAACTTTTACTTTTTGATTTTGCATAAAACTTGATATATGTCGTTCTTTTTGTCGCATCATATCATGCTCTCTTAACATTTTTAATTTCCCTGCGAAGAAATATTACTTATTTAATTGAACACCTCGTATTATCAATTATTTAAATTATTTAACATAACTTTTTATCAAATATTTAATTAATGACCGTGGTTAATTAATCATTTATAGCGTTTACAATTAGCTCTAAAATTTGTTAAAATTGAAGCTTGAAATGAAACTAAAAAATTGAGGAAGTGAAAAATTTAGTTGCAACGGTCGTGTAGTTTCTCGAATAAAATTTTAAATGTCGCATCTTCCACTATTTGAATTGATTTTTGTAAACAGAATTTAAGTAAAACGATGTATGATACCTGAACTTCTTAAATTTTCAGTGAATTTTATGATACTTTCACCCTTAACAAAATTTTGTTCTGAAAGCTTTTGCAACCTTTGATTCTTTTCAAATTGAATTGCTAAAAAATTAGTTAATGAAATTCCCTTAGTAAAATTATTTCATTGATTATGATAACAATATTACAAAACTTTGTTATTATATCATTTGATCTTAATAAAAATTTAATTAAGTATCAAACATTAATGAACATCAGAAATTATTATAATTTACTATCAAATGAGAAATATTAATTTAATAATTAACGATAATATGTTGCTTGAAATAAAAGGTACAAATCACTTGTAAAAATTAAATGTTAAAAAAAAAAATTTTAAAAAAACTTGTAAAAAAAATTAGAAATTAATAAAATGTGTAAATCACAAATAAATTATCAGAAATTCATTAACGAAATTATTCATTTATTATGTAATTAATTATAATGAAATGATAATGCATTTGCATTTCATAAATGATAAACAATTAAGCATCAAATATTAATAAGCAGCATAATAAAATTACCGCAGCAAATTTTTGAATTTTGAATATTAAAAAGAAAAGTTTTAACAAAAATTTGAACTTAAGGAAAAATAAATTTAGATTTTATTTTTTTCTTTTTAAACAATAAATGAAAATGATTAATATATTACCCATTTCATGCATACATTTAAATGTTTGGTAAACAAACCGTTTGCTTCTTAACAATAATTATAAATGAAGAAAGTTCAAATTTTACCAATCCTTTTATGCATATTTCATTTGATATTTAAAACAATAAATTATAACTTAAAATTAAATCAAAAAATCATTTCTCATTTCTTAATTAAATTTTTTTTTGTCCTAAAAATAACAATAACTGGTAAGGTATAAATATATTATTTATTATAAAAATTTTTCTATATTTTTTTTCACTAATTTTCCCTTTTTTAACTAAATTTTTTTCCTTTTTTGTTTTTATCTATTTCACGCTATTTTAAGTATTAATAATTTGTGTAATTAATATTTTTAATTATTTGATTGCTTAATTATTTCTTATTATATTATCACTTGCTTATTATTTATCATCTTCATTCTTTCCGTTTTGCTTGTCATATATTTACATTGTTTATAAAATTAATATAAAACAAGTTTTTCCTTTCTCGTTTTCATATAAAAGCAAAGATGATAAACTGACTCGAAATAACATTATGTTGTGAGATGAGAATTCCGGATTTGCTTTTCTCTTCTAATTCCGGTTTTTTTTTTTTTTTTAAAGCAACAAAGTATATTTGCATATATTTGTGTTTATTCAAGACATCTTTCATAAGTTAATTTAAATGTTGGTCTGCAATCATAATTAGTAAAACAAATCGTTAAATTATAAACATACTTAATACAATATCGAAAATGCTAATAATAAATAATTAATCGATTAGCAAAAAGAATTGTGAAAAAATTCACGAATATATATTCTAAGAAAGTTATTATCTAATCTATTTGTCTAGAATTAAGTTTTAACTAATTTATTTGAATTGATTTCACTTAATTATTTACTTTTTTTTTCATTCTTTTCAAATGGAAACAATAAATCATCATCTTTCATATTCATTAATTAATTAATTTCCCTTGGTTGTTTAATTTAATTTTATCTGCTATAAGAGCAAAAAAAAAACTTTCTGAAATTATTACAATCTTTGGAAGAATTATGAATGCATTCAATTAATTAAATGCAAATATCAAATGAATATTGCTAAAAGCAAATAATGTTTTTAATATTTGTGAAATTATGCGCTAATAAATGTATCAGTTAATTATAGATATTAAATCATTATTATTAAATCAAACACTGGTTGAACCCGTTTAATTGTTCACATTAAATTAATTTTACACAAATGATAAATGAATCAATAATTGTATTAATATTATACTAATATTTTGAAAAATAAATTACGACAAATTAATCAATTAATTGCAACTATTAAATTACTATTGCTAAATTAAGAAGAAATATTAAAGGTAAAAGTTTGATTAAATTGAACACTATCGTAACACAAATGAACAGCTTCCTTTAAAAAAAAAAAAAAAATTTCACATTTAAATTTGGTTTTCAATACGTTCATATTATTTCTAACGATTGATCACTTGAGAAAAAAAAGCGACAAGTTTTGAAATTTGAAATAATTCCTTTTTGTTTCATTTCATTTGTTCATTTTTGTTATTTGTAACATTATTCTATCAAATTTAACTGGCAAAACTTTATTTCCGTGTTTCAAAAACTTTTTTTATTTAATTTTTTGCTCTTTTTTTCTCTCTCCCTCTCTTTCTCATTTAACATCATTTATACGCAGTAATTAAAAATCATGAATGTTCCACAGTTTATTTTATTGACCCTCTTTTTTTCTTCTTTTTTTTTTTCCTTTTTTGCTCTCTAAAATACATTTGACCCTGTCGTTGACCTGACAACTAATGAAGTTTCCATTTTGTCACTGTCACTTACTACCAAATGTTTGTTTTGTATTTTAATGTGAACTATACAAAAGATAAAAAAAAAAAAAAAAAAGATATAAAGTGAATGGAATGAAACAAAAAAAGAAAAAGATGAAATGATCAAACAACGATAGATAGTAGGTGGGAAAAGAAAAAAAGGAAGGATTCAAAAAAAAAAAATGGGTGAAAAATGATAGAAGGTAATGGCAAATGATGATCATATATGACTTTCATTGATAAATAATGTCATTTACTACTTCTTCAATTCCTTCCTGTTCTTTCCTTCTTTTTTTTTTTTTCTAATTAAGTTGAAAAATTTTTTCATTGTTTTTCCTTTTATATTTCAATCATTTCTTCTCTTCTTTCCGCATTTCTTTCCTTCGTTTTTTCTTTTTTTTTTTTTTTTTTTTTTTGGAGAAAAAAAACAATTTTAAACGAAATGTAAATGTATTTAAATGAAACATTAGAAAATTCAATTAATTTGTATGTGCAATTTGTAAAGCTTGTTAATTTTAGATTTTAAAATATCTTATTTATGATGTTCTAACTTCTATATTTTTAAATATAAAATTTTAAAGGAAATCTTAAGATAATTTGATATATATTTGTACTTGAGAGTAATTTGAAATAAGAGAAAAAACTGGAAACAAATTTGTAATTATAGTCTAATATATAAAAAAGCTGATTTATTTCATTTAGGAAAATGAAACAAAAAATTCTATTGCGCCGCTTTTGAATGATTATTTTTAAATTAATATTTTTAATTTTGGAATTTTTTTCTGAAAATATTTTATTTTCAATTATGTCTGTTATATCATTCATTTTACAATTATTTATCAAATGCAAATATTATCATTACGATAACTAAAATCGAAAAATAATAATAAATAACAATAATACGCTAATGATTTCTATTGTTTTTTTCATTAATCCTAAATTTTTTTAATTTTTTATTTGAAAAGACTTTGAATGCTGCTGAAAAAATTTTATTTAAATTTTATAATTATTTTACAAAAAAAAAAAAAAATTTGCTTTCTTTTCAGTTTTTGAAGTGGTAATACCATTTATAATGGATTAAAAACTTTTAAAAAAATGTTATTACAAGTATTATTACTTATCGCAGCACTTATCTTTCTTTATTATGGCATACGAAATTATTTGGAAACAATTCAAATAGATAATCTTAATTCTAAAGCAGTTTTCATTAGTGGATGTGATTCTGGCTTTGGCTATTTATTGGCTATTAAATGTGCAAAAAATGGCCTACCAACATTTGCTGGATGTTTAACTGACAAGGTGTGTGTGTTTTTTAACTTTTTCATCTTTTTTTTTTTTTTGTTATTTTTAAATGAAAATGAAATTTTGAAATAAATAATTAAGACGAATGATTATTGTGCATATGATAAATTATAAATAATTATTTTACGTTTTTGTATATTACCTAATTAAATGATGAAATTCGAACGGGAATGAAAGTTTTGAAAAGATAAGATTATAATTGCAGATTGTTTATTTAGTAATAATAAATATTGATAGCAGACCTTGAAAAAAAAAATTGATAAAATTAAAGGAATGAAATTTGCGTGCTAGCATTTTCTTTTTTGCTCTTTTTTTTTCCTTAAATTAATTTTCTCAAATTTAAGCATTGGAAAATGAATTTAAAACATAATTTAAAATATTTGAGCAATATTCGATTATTTTACTCATTTAGGGAATGCAAACAATCAAAGAAGAAGCTAAGAAAACTATCGGAATGTTAATTCCGGTACAAATTGATGTCACCAAAGAAAATTCGGTTCAAAATGCTGTCCGTTTTGTGCAAGAGAATTTGGATTCTAAATTAAGTGCGCAAATTAGACATTAAATACCACAGTTTTTATAAAAAATTAAATTTTATAAAAATTAAATTTATAAACAAAAAATATAATAAATTTTTTAGAAAATATAGTTTAAAATATTAAGAAAGAAACACAATGATACTTATTTTTATTTTCCCAAGAAAATTAACCTAAAAAATTTATTGAAAAATGATAAAGTAAAAGAAAAAAATTATACCAAATCTTTAATGCGCAAATGACACGATTTAATGATTGATATTAACTAACAATTTTTACTACATTTTTTTTCTTTTGTATGATAAAATAATTGGTTATATTTTATCAGATAACAACGATCTCGAATTATTTTATAAATTAATCTAAGCAATCAGATTAAAAGATTATCAATTGAAAATATTACGTCAGGTATAAATAATTACGAGTACTTCAAACATATTCAATTAAAAATACGTCATTTGTAACCAATTCAAAATATTTGTTAAGATTTAATTAATTAAAAATATGTGAGATATAATCGATTAAAAAAATTTCAAACACAATCAATTAAAAACAGTTATAATTAATTAAAAATATTTGCTTCACATTTAAACTGTAATGAATCAATTTCTGGATGCCATTACAAATAACAATTTAAATTCTAAACCAGTATTAAATATTTAAACTTTGATTGATGATTTATTTATGCGGTGGCATACACACACACACACACACACACACACACACACACACACATACATACATACATAAATACAGTGGAGTACTTTATTTTACAAATTTTGTTATTTAATTAGTCAATTATAGTGATAATGTGATATTTAATCACTGATATTCATTTAATAAGGTTAATTCTTTAAATGCTGCATTTATAAATTTCACTGAAATATATTATTTTATTAACAAATTAATTAATCTGCCAATGTGATATTTTTAATGTTATAACAAAATTTTCGAATGGAATATATTTCAAAGCAGTTAAATTGCTAATGCAACATTTAATTATTACATTTATTTCCTTTTGGGAATTTTTCTTTTTTTTAAATTATCTTTCCGTATGTACATTCATATATATTTATATTTATTCATTTATATTTACTTATTTATTTATTTATTTGTCTATTTACTTTTTTATTTCAGAATTATGGGCATTAGTAAATAATGCTGGATTATTTGGAATTTATGGATATGATGACTGGTGTAAGATAGAGGAATATGAAAAAGATTTGAATGTGAATACACTTGGCGTTATTCGAGTTACACATGTTTGTACTAATTTATACTTTCAAATTAATGTTATAAGCATTATAAAAAATTTTGAATTAATTAGAATAAAATATGTAACTCTTTTTCCTTGCTTTTTAATTAATTTCAATTTTATATGTTTTATTTCAAAATTTTAAAATCTCAATTTAACAACAGAAAAGAAGAGTGGTCGTTTTTTTTTTTTAAATATTTACTATTTTAATGAATTAATATTTAATTATCTCAAAAAGCGGAAAGTATTTTAGGCATTTTTGCCGTTGCTAAAACAATCTCGTGGTCGAGTAATAACAATAACCAGTATTTGTGGCCGTTTAGCATTACCTGGAGTTGGCCCATATACTGTTTCAAAATTTGCCACCGAAGCTTATGTCAATATTTTGCGGTAATTTTTACAAAGCATTATATTGATTAAATTTTGCAAAAAATTCCTTATAACTAGTCATTAAACTACTAGAGATATGTCTTTTGTCCAAATGGTTCATTCAAATTACTTTCATATTTGTTTTTAAAACAAAAAAGAAAAAATAAAGAAATTAAAATTGTTCAGAAAAGACTAAACCTGATGACATTATTACAATTAGATTAATTTACAGAAAAAAATTTAAAAAAAAAAGAGAAAAGGAAAGATACGATGAGTATTTGAAGAAATTACATTGAAAAGTAATATTTTAGTCAAGAAATGCGAGAATTTGGTGTTCAATGTATAATTTTGGAACCTGGGCGCTTTCGGACCGGTCTTATGGATAAAAAAGCAATGATAGATCGTATCAATCGTGTATGGAATCGTTTAGATAATGCTAAAAAAGCTGAATATGGTGGTGAAGCATTTAAAGAATTATGTAAGATTTTTTTTTTTTCTTTCAATACAAATTATAAATCTAATTTTGGGAATTGAATCAGAAACAATTAAAAATTTGAAGTGATATTAATTTTGAATTATATGATACATAAGAAAATTTTTTCAAAAGAAAGAAAAGATTACTTAAACAATTAAAATTCAATGAGCACTTGTATAAAACAATTATAATTATTGAAATGTGATGAGTAATGTTTAAAGATATCATATCATATCATTTGTTGATCGATTTCGTAAATCTCAGAGTTATATAATGATCAAAAAGCATTATCATAACAAAGAATTGATTTTTTCCAATATAAGGAAAAAGTCGGATAGCGTACTGATTAACTGCACGACTTCCCATGCCGGGAATCGAACCCGGGCCGCGTGGGTGAAAGCCACGAATCCTAGCCACTAGACCACATGGGATTCACAAATTGGGGCAAGAAAATAGAACTCAAGGAGTGGAAATTCAAATTTATTAAATTTGATTTAAATTTTTAATCCTTTATTTTTCTGTTCTTTTAAAAACCACATTTATTAGATTTCTGAAACTATTAGCATCTTTTAGACCTACTTATCAAATTAGTTTTTTGCTCAATGAGAAATAGGATTGAATAAAAAATAATTTTAATAAATTGTTGTGTAAACATATGCAAAATTTTTTGAAAAAAAAAGGTGTATATTAATACAAATTGAATTTGGTTCATTATTTGTGCAAATTTTTCTAAGAATTTATGAAAGTTTTGTAAAAGTTGTTTAATACTTATAATGATCAAAAAATATTTCTTATGGTAATGATAGACAAATTTACTACGCTAATTCTATTATAATTATATTTCTGTTATAACTGTTAATCAATCATTGTAGCAAATTCTGTGTAAATAGTAAGTGAAAATTTTTTGTTTTTTGATATTCTAGCTAATCAAATTTGAAAAAGCAAATAATTTCAGACAAAATAATTCCATAAAAATTATTTGAAGTTTATATTGTTCACAAAAGTGATTTGAATTTTTCATTACAAAATTTGGATTTTTCAGATTGTGAACGTTCGTGTGAATTTTTCAATGATGGTGCATCAATATCATTAAATTTAGTAATTGACTCGTACTATCATGCGATCACAAGCAATTTTCCACGAAATTATTATTGTCCCGGATTGGATTCGTTATATTTGTTACTTCTATTAGTTCCAACCAATATACGAGATTTTCTGATATGTGATTTATATTCTTTCATAACTGGTTGGCCACCAAAAATAATCCCATCAACATTTAATCTTATCAATAGCTACTTTCTAATAAAGAATACTGTAACTGATTGGTTTGTGAAGAAAATTAAAGGGAATGAAATAATTTCATAAATAAAAAACAACATTTTTTTTTAAAAATTTCCATTTAATTGTTTAACTTTTATGAATACTTTTCTATATTAATTGTAACATTTAAATAATCTGTTATTTTATCATATTGTAATGATAATCATGCAATTTTAACTACGAATAAATCGAATTAATCGAATTAGATGAAAAAGTAGAAGCAATGTGATTGACAACATACTGTAGCGCTGTGGTGGTACATACGGTACATACAGAATTGGGTGACGTACGTGGTAATTTTATGACAACAAAATTATGATATTATTTCAGCTTTCATATTTGTAAAGATTTTTGATTTCATTAACAGTAACGCAATGAAACAGTTAACGATAATATAATGAAGAGCAGTATACTGTAGATATACTGTAACATTTGTGCAAAAATGAATTGCAATTTTAGTTTAGCTCAGAAAAAAAAAACAATAACTAAATGTATGCTTGAATAAATTAAAGTCAATCATTTGATAAGAATGAAAGATAATGCGATTGATAGTGATGAATGATAGTGGGACTGATACGATATTTATAACGTATGCGAATAAAGCATGAAAATATTGCAACTTATAAAGGATATGATATTTTAATTACTGGCTGTGATTATTTTTAATTACCACCAAAAACAATCAGATGGAAAAAAAAAACAGGACAATTATTAATTTTTAATTTTTGTTGCCAATTTTAAATTCTATTTGGAAAAATCGATTTGCTAACCAGCTTCAATTTTAGTTCAGGTTTGTTATTTTTGGATTTGAATTTGTAAAGTTTGTTACGGTTTTTTGCTGGGTGCAAAAATGGACAGATTTAACAGTCCATTACGGTGGCATATCCGTATACTCTACTTTTTTTATTTTTTTTATCAAATTAATTCATTCTATATTTCATCAATTTAGGTCATTCTTAATACGGAACGATTAGTCACTTGTATTTTAAAAATAAAAAATAAGTGAATAATCTTTTTTCAGTTTTTTTTTTTCAAGACGTCATTTTATCAAATATACTTTGTTGTGGCTATTTTTGCTTATTGAAAATATTTTATTATATATAAAAATTTAAAAATCGTCATTTACACTTATAAATTTTTAAAATTGTTGCCCTCTTTTCATTTTCAAATAAATTTCTGATCATTTTTATGCGTTTAATTCATGTCGTTAACCTATAAAGTTGACACTAAATTTTAGTTAAAATCAATTTAATAGCATTGATGTTTAATATTTGATGGCATCTTATGTTTAGTATTTAGTTACACTTTTTTTTTCAACACTTCTGCTTATTTTTAGTATCTGATAAAGATTAATCCATGCTTAGCATTCTTATCCATGTTTAGTATTTCGTAATGTCCTACTCAAGTTTATTGTTTACTAACATCTTAGCCACAATTGATAAATGTTATAAGCCATCATGATTTAGAAAAAAAAAAGGTAGTGAATATTTTGTTAATATCCACGAAACTAGCAAAAATTATACTTTTGATGTTGATATTAAAATAATATTATTACTAAAATACTGCCTTAATGTTTCACAACTTTCATGTATTATCATTAGATAAATTTCAAAATAAAAATTTGTTCCAACTTTTTATATTTGTACCAAAAAGCATTTTTTTTTTTTACTAATTATTATAAATAAAGAAAAAATAATAATTTTGAAAGGTTTCAACTTAAGTAGTGATGATTATAAATAGGTCATAATTTATGGGCAATTGCACAAACCAATAATGCATATTAGAACATTTTGTGATAGCATCAATTAAATTAGAGTTGAAATTTTAAATTAAATTGGTAACAAGTCAAAGCAGTTAATTTGTGTAATAAAATTTCGACAGTTAAAAAACTATTATGTAAAAACTAAAAATATTATGGATTTGCAATAAAAGTCATTGTTTTAAATAGAGAAAAGAGGAGCAAATTTTGAAGTTTATAAAAAATAGATCAAATATTTCGAGAAATTTTCATTGACTTATTCTAGTATCTAAAATAAGAATTAACATCTAAAAATAATAATAAGTAATCCATGAAAAGAAATGAAAATTGAGAACAAACGATTAAAATGTAATAGAAGATGGTGATTAAATAATTTTAGTTTTTTATTAGTATATTAATGATAGTTTTAATAGGATGGGTATGTCGTATTAAAATTTTTAAACCATAGCACTTCGATTTCACATTCTTACAAAAAAAATTTTAAATTAAAAATTTGAATCCGAAGCTTTCATATTGCAAAGTATTGCGTAGTAATTAATTTAATTAAGCATTTAGCAATGATAATTCTTACTTTTTCCTTTTCCTTTTCTTATCTTCACTTTTATTTTTTTTCCTTAGCTTTTATATATAAACTGTTACAATTAAATGTATTATTCTTTTTTAATTTTTTATATTTAGCACTGTCAAAATTTCATAAATTTAACAAAAATAAAATTAAAATTTTAATAAATTGATAAAATTTTTTGATCTTCATTCCTTTCAAAAAAATTCATTTTATTTTTTACTAATAACTGAAAATTTTTTGAAAATTTATTAAAATATGTTACACGAAATTATACTATACGAAATAATATTAAACTATTAAAATATTTGGCTGAAGAATGGTTTGAAACATTTAACCAACTTTCTTCATTTTACAAATAATTAGGTCAATGTATCGATATGGTCAATGTTTATAAGGACATTAGTGTTGTTGCATAAGTGACCATTCATTTTAACAAATATATAAATTCTATTGGCATAAATGACCATTCATTTTAAGATATATAACTGGAGAAATGGAAATAGCAATAGGTTCGTTCCTTTCTCTTTCTTAAGAATCATTGATAAATCTACCATTTACTATTTTATTTACTTTTATATGAGCCAAAAATGTCCTTGAAATTTATCATTTATCAATGAATTCCTATTTGTTTCATTTAATAGAGTGCTAGTGCTATATTTAATCGTATATTTTTATTTTTATTCAATAAGTATTTTCTTAAAAATGTTTAAAATCATTCATTAATTTTGATAGATTTTTTTTTTTTTCAATTTTAAATTTGCTAAAAATTATTGCATAAATTTGTTGGACATTAGAGTTATTGTACTTATTGTTAAATTGTACTTATTGTATGTTTGTATAATACATATTACACATTCATATTATTTCATTTCAAAAAAAAAAGAAGCACTCATTTAGTTTTAAAGAAGTTTATACCTAAATATATATTTTTACACTGTTGATAAAATTAATTTAATTTTTATTTATTTACATAATACGGTTTACAGAACAAGTAACAGATTAATTGAAATATAAATTGTAGCAATAATAAGTGATAAATTATCGGTAATAATAATGATAAATATTAATTGATCGAGTTATTTGCAAAACAAAAATTACAAATGTTATTGTAACATATATATAAGCATAAAAAAGAAAACATTAGATAATAATGTTTAATTTTTAACAATTAGAAAATCTCAAAATTATTGAAATGAGTGAAATTTTATAAATTGATATCACTTATTTGTTTTTTTCCATTCTTATTAATCTGATATGAAAAAAATTGCAATTCAAGAGCTATTGTGATGTTTGAGAACACTTAGCTAAGATGTAAGACTTGAACCAATTCATTTTTATTTGATAATTAAAAAGATTAAAGGAATGAGAAATATATCAATGATAATCACAGTGTATTAGTAAATGTGAGGGTAGTAAACATAAACAAAAGTAAAAAGTCAAATTCATTTATTGTTTAGATGGAAGATAAAAGTATTTGAAGAGTGACTGCGAAAAAATAAAAATTTTAGTGCTTTTTTGGAAAGATTTCGTAGAATTTTTTTTTGTCAGTTTTATCGCAATTGATAAATGATTAATGAAGTGAATGAATGAATTAAATGAATGAATTGAATGGATGAATTGAATGAATGAATTGAATGAATGAATTGAATGAATGAATTAAATGAATTGAATGAATGAATTGAATGGATGAATTGAATGAATGAATTGAATGAATGAATTGAATGAATGAATTGAATGAATGAATTAAATGAATGAATTAAATGAATTGGATGAATGAATTAAATGAACTGAATGAATTACTGAATGACTGCTTGTAAAGGAACAAAGCAAAAAATGTTTTTGTCAACATTTCACACTAATTAATCGATAAATAATGATTACAATCTATAAGCAATGTCCAATAATCAATAAGCAATTTTTATAATCGATAGGCAATATACATTATGCATAATAATCAATAAACAATATTTATGCATAGTAAGCGAAAAACAATACTTATAATCGATAAATAATATTTATAATCGATGAATAGTATTTATAATCGGTAAATAATATTTTATAATCGATAAAAATTATTTGTAATTGATAAGCAATATTGAATACATTTTCATATTTTCAATAATATTAAAAGCAAATGATACTAAAAGAGAAAAATCTTATTTATACCTTAACAAATAATATTACAATGTATTTTGCAATCATTTACAAAATAATTCAAGCAAATAATATTTATTATTGTTAACAAAATTTGCGAGCCATTCATTCACTTTTTTCTTACTTACCCGATCTAAGTTTAATTTAGCTTATACTAATTAATCTATCAACTAGTTAAATCATTTATTGAAATGGTAACTGTCATTCATTTTTGTTGTTCGCTTCAGTTTTTGGAATTTATGTTCTTATTTCAGTCAGCTAAATTATTTGGAATTCAAAACTGAATTAAATTTCTTTTCTTAACATCCAAACAAGAACGACAATAACAATAATAGCAATAATAACAACAACAACAACAACAATGGCACAACAACAATAAAAAGAAAAGCTTACCGAATTGCCATTGCAAGATTTGATAGAAAAATCGATCCTATTCGTCCGATAGTTTTCGTAAGAGTTTTTTCGCCTTTTTTAAATTCTTTTTTTTTTTTTTCAAAATGAAAAATTATGATTTAAATTATTAGCGAAGTGAGAAAATCAATTAAATGAATGGGGGTCGATGCGGATGATCATTCGAAACAAAGACAACGCCGCTTACATGCTAACATAGCAAGAGCAACAACAACAGCAACAACAACAACAATACCAACAACAACTGCACCAACAACAACAGTAGCAACAACAACAACAACAACAACAACAACAACGTCGCCAATAATTAGAATACAAGGATTGCCAAAAAGCAGTAGTTATGATGAGAAGCGAGGAATTCTGCGAAGTCTTTCATTTCAGGTGAAAAAAATAGTTTAGAAAAATTGCTAAAAATTTGTTTAAAAAAATTTCAATTTTAATCAATTTAAAATTATCAAAGTTTATTCAACAAAATGTTGTTATGATATCTGATCAATCATTTCATGCACTCATTAAATTTTTTTCTTTTGTTTATTAAGAAATTTGTTTTCATAACTACGTATAATTATCTATTAATAGTATCGTTTAATTAGTAGCTATTTATTAATATCAAATTAGCATAAGAGAAGCTAATACCTCTTTTAGAATGTATCTGCTTAATTTATTATTTCAGTGATAATTCAGAGTTTAATATCACAATCAATAATTTTGTCAATAATTGATTTGGAATATTATTAGTTAGATTTATATTAAAAGACTGATTTTAATTAATTAAATTAATAGGAATTGCAAATAACTTTCATACATGCATTAATCCAATATAGGATTAATTAAATTTTGAATAATTTTAAATGTTCAATGAAACAAGAAATGGAAAACAAATGTTATCGATGTATTTATTGATCTTTTAGAACGATATTAAACTTAATTAAAATGATAATTAATTAGAATTAAATAATAATTTAGTGGTGAAATTTTTAGTTTAGTACATCGTTAACTCGTGGCAGACGTAGATTAGCTGACGTATTCGACAGTTCAGATGATGCTGACCAACAAGGCGCATTTGATTATCAAGGTTATAAGTCAAATCGTCTTGAATTAGCCATGTATTCATCAACATTTGGTGTTCAACATTATGGTATTATGTTAAAACAAAATAAACGAAAAAATCGTACAGCAAAATGGAATAAACGGTATGATAATAAAATTATTTCGATATTTATATTTAAATTTTAAATTTTCAATTTAAGACTAATTTATCTTTTTTCTCTTTTTTTTGGGGGGGAAAAAAAAACAAACTTTTATAATTTTTCTTTTCTTTTCTTTTGCTTGTTATATTTGTTATTGTTGATTTTACAGTTTAATAAAGCAAATATTAAAAATTTTGTGCACTTAATTTGTTGGAGAAAAAAGTTAAAATTTTAAAATAAAAGACGGTTTTATTTTTTTATGTTTATTTTTTAGGTTTTTCATACTCAAAGAATGTTTTCTGGTTTATTATAAAGTATCGGAGAAAAAAATATTTGAGAAAACAAGACGAATGAGTCTACATCCAAAAGTATTCCTTATTATTAGTTATTAGTATTAGATTATAATTATACTTATAATTATAATTATAATACTGTTACTGCTTTTTTTTTACTGCTTATTAATAATTAATGTAAATTATTTGGTTTATTTTCTTGAAAATTATTAAAATTGATAAAATTGAATTTATTTTAGGGAATAGTTCCATTAGTTGGTTGTTCTGTGGTTGCTGGTCAAGATCATGGACATAAAAATTGTTTACTAATAACACATACACAATTTAAATCAGCAATTATTGTTTGTGCACCAGATTCAAAAACACAAGAAAGTTGGCTGACTGCTTTACGTGATGCTACAAAAATGTTTGTAAAAATCAATTTGAAAATTTTGTTTTTTATTTATGATTTTTCAACAGGTTTATTCTGTACCACTTTTTAAATTTGGTAAATAAAATTTGAAAAAAAAAGGAGTTGTAATATGATGGTTTATTAAAAGTGACACACAAAAAAATTGTTATAAGTAAAAAAATAAACAGAAAACATTATATTTTGTTAATTAATCTTATAATTTCATTACTTATAAGTAAAATTTGAGATATTTTTTATACAGTATTAATTTTTAAATTTCTAATTGCTTTAATTATGAAATTAATTCACTGAGATAGCAAAAAATTTACGTAATATTTTTAATAGAAAATTTAAAAAAAAAAAGTTTTTTTGAAATTTAGTTTAAAATAATTTAATTTCAGTTCATATAAAAATACTACTTCATGGGAAAAATTAGTGAATGAATTAGAAAGTCGTGGTGTATTGCTAAGTGAAGAAAAGAAAATGTATGAAGAAAAATTATTAGCCGAATCGCAAGCACGCCAAGAAGAACATAGCCGATATTTGGTTCCATTAATTTTATTTAATAAAATTTTAATTCGAATTTTTTGTTTCTTTATTTAAAAAAATTTTTAATTTTGTGTTTTTTTTTTTTGTAATTTTCATTTAAAATAATTTATAATAATATGCACATAAATTCATTGGTAAAATTTTTGCATTTGTTAAGCTTAAGTTATTGTTTCCTTTTTTTTTTTTTTTTTTTTTTCTTTTAACAAAATTTTTCTTTTTTATTAAAAAAATTTGCAAAAAATAATATTTAGCAATAATTTTTAAAGAATAATTTTTTTTTTTTGGAAGATTTCAATGCGAACAATTTTAAATTATTTGAGCATTTATAAATGAGAAATTTTTCTTTGAAATGAAAAAATTTCAATTTGATTTTTTTTTTTCCTTTAAAAATATAGCATATAAACATGTAATACTGATTGAATGAATGAAACGAAAGAGGAAGAAATGTTTACAATAGTTTAAAAAAAAAAAAAAAATTCTTTTTGAAAAAAACTTAATGCAAACAATTAATCTTATCATTTAATTTCATCGCCTTATCATCGTCATCTTATAGTGTCTTGAAAGAGCAAAAGATGAATTGGAAAAGGAACGCGAAAGATTAATTCGAATGACGAAAAAATTAAAAGATGATTTGCAAAGCGTAAAAAAGTTAATTTATATTCAATTTTATATTTCATAATTATTTTTTTAATTTATCACTTGAAATTTAGATTTTTAGACAAAATTTATTTTGTTTATTTCTAAAACAACCTCGAATTTTTATTTTTTCATCTGTTCATTTTATTTAATTTCGTTTATTCTTTTTTTTTCTCTTTTTAATGAGATTTCGTTTAATGGGAATAATTTTTTTTTTTTTTTAATAGTGAATTGAAAATTACAAATGAAACGAAACGGACATTGGAACAGGAAAAAATTTCATTAAATGCTAAAACTGAACATCTTGTCAGTAATATGCAGGTTAGTAATTGATCAAATTAAATTTATAAAAATTGAACAAAGGTCAAAATAGGAAAATGAAGGAAAAGAAGTTATGCATAAAAATTTTTTGGTAAATTAATTGCTAATATTATTATTTTGACAATTCAGTTGTTCGAACATTTTTTAGCAAGATGTAAACAAATAAGTAAAATTTAATCAAATTATATTATAAATATTGTTAATAAAAATTAACAGAACAAAGTTGTAATAATTATTATTACTTAAAAAAGAGTAGAAGTATATTAGCATTAATATTGTAAACAAATTTAGCCATAAAATTTTCGTTTTTTCTGCAAAATTTAACGAAATTTTAAAATAAAATTAAAAATTTTAATAAAACTAATAATTTTATATGCGTACAAATATTTTGTAAAAATTATAACAGATATTTTTCCTTTTTTGGCTTTTTTCTTTGTTCCTTTCATTTGTCAAAAAAAAAAAAGAAAACACATAATTGAGAAATAACAAGAAAAAAAAAAAAACGTTGTTGTTGTTGCTAAAATTGCATAGATCTTAATCAGTTAATTAATTAAAAAAATCATATTTTATTTTGAAATTACCTTCTTTAAATTACGACATTTTTATACAATTTAAAATTTTATATTTTGATTGTTTGTAATAAATTAATTAAATAATTAAGCAAAAATATCTATTCGATGCATTTCATAGTCGCTCAATTTGGAAAAATCAAAAATTGAAGAGCAAGTATCAACGATAATCAGAGAACGTGAAAAATTTTTACTTGAAAATCAAAATTTATCAACTGTAACTTGTCAATTAAAAAATCGATTAATGGAAATTGAAACGAAAACAAGTTGTATTTTAGCGGAAAAGGAACGTGTTGAAGCAATGTATGATTATAATATTTCTTTCTTTCTTAATTCATTTTCTATTCATTATGTTAATAAAATTATTTTTTATTCTTTTTTGAAATTAATTCGATTAGTTTAATTTAATTTATTTTATTTAAAATTTCATTTATTCAACAATTTATTGTTTACAATTCAGGCTTCGCTTGAATGAAAAAAAAACAATTGATTTGGAGAAGGAAAGAGAATATTATAATAGTCAAACAATGGAACTTTTAAATTCGCTGAAAGTAAAATTATTTTTTCTTTATTTCAGGATTTTTTTTATTTCTTCTTTTTTTGTATTTGAAAATGGTATAATTTATAATTTTATCATTTGTAATTAAAAAAAGTATTGCAAGGAAAATTGATTTTTTGATTTTTTAATTATTAATAAAACAAAGAAAGAAAATTTTTTCAATTTTTTTCTTTTTGTATGTAATCGACTATTGTTTTATTATGCATAAAATAAAATATATCAAAAATATTTCTGTATAATTTAGAAATTTTTTATGTCAAATTTTATTTTCTTTTTTAATTAGCAATTTAAAAAGAAAAAAAAACTGATGCAATAATTTTTCATACACCAAAAAAAAGAGGAAAAAAAATAGAATTTATATTTCAATTTATATTTCGAAATGATAATCTTGAATATACAAACATAAATATATATATAATTCCAATTTGTATATTTTAATTTCATGTTCTATTTGATTGGTTATTACTTAACTAATTTATATTTCGAAATAATAATAATTTTGAATTTTAACCAAAAAAAAATTATCCGCAAATTTTTTGATAAAAAGAAATCAAGAAAAAAAGGAAAAAATTTTACAGGAAGTAAGCGAGCAACGTGATATAACAGAAGCTGAATTAAAAGATGAAGTAATGGCACGAATAGGTGCCGAAAAGCAACTTAAAGCTGCCGAAAAAGCCTTGGAACATTTAGAAACAGCATTAAAATTAACTGGAGCACAAATGAGCGAATTACAAGAACATATTATGCCAGATGTTCATAAATTACGAGGTAAAAATAAAATTAGAATGAAAAATTAAATGATTAAAAAAAAATTTTTAATTTCTATCAAAAATTAAGTATAATTTGAAAAGTTTTAAAAAGATTTATTCCACTTTCTTCTTCCTTTTACTTTTTCGTCTTCTTTAATCTATTATTATACATATATTATAAGCTTAAAGTTTTAAATTATGTATATTACCACAAGCTTAAAATTTTAAATTATGAATTGAAAATAAAAATTTGAAATATATTAATGAAAAGAAAAAATATATATATATTAATCGTTTTATATGAATTATTTTATTAAATAAATATTTTTCACATTTTATATTTATTTTGTATTTTGAAAAAATATTTTTTCTTTTTTCATTTCTTTTTTTTTTAGAATTTTTTGAACAATGTGCTGAAATTTCTAAAATGGATGCAAATCGACCAGTTATTATGCGAAATGCTATATACGCACGTCGTTCATTGAGACGTAGCAAAACACGTATACGTGGTTCATTTCGACGTAAATTAGCACCACTTAACACAATGCAACCATTAACAACAACTGAATATAGTGTTGCTGAAGTGATAAATTCGGAAGAACCAATAGCAAAAATTGAACCAAATAGTTTAATGCATTTATAAATTACATTTATAATTGTATTAAATAGAAGAATTAAATTTTGAATAATATTATTGTATGTAAAATAAAACTAATTGATTGATTTAAGTTATTAAATAAAAATTACATATGAATAATGAATATAACTTATTTCCTAAATCATGAAAAATAAAATAAAATACAGTATTTATGAGGAGTGAAATAATTAAATAGTCATAGATTTTCTTTTTTTTTTTTTGCTTTTTTCAATTAATAAGGAAAAATGATTTAAAAAAAAAAGAAAAAATATTAAAGTAATGAATTAATATGCGTAGACCAAATTCAATTATATGTCTTCATGAATGAATGATTATTGCTAACTAGTTAAGCAGAGATCTTTCGTTTTTTTAAGCGATTTAAGAACTTTCAAACTTTCAAATCATTGCGTCGTATTAAACTTTCTTCCCAGCTATTATTCGAATTGAAGATAGGAATTTGAAATTCTTATTTTATTATCACTTTCTATCATCTTTAATTGAATTAACCATTAATTTCTTTGCATTTGTGTATGATAGATCCATGATATAAACTATTTATTTTGCTAATTCAACTGTTACTTTAAATTAAATTTTGCAAATGCAAAACAAACATGAAAACATTTAAAAGTATGTTAATCACTTTCAATAATTTTATCACATGTTCAGCATTTCGTAATCTTAGAGAAGTATGAAGATTTAACATTAAGAAAATATGGAAATTTTTAAATTCTATGAAAATATTATGAAATTTAAGAAATAATGCCAGATGGAATAATGAAATGAAGTTTAATGCAAAATTATTTAATGACTTTAACTTTAGAAGTTCGAATGTGTCAACAACACAACTTTATAGAGAGCATCATAGTAATCATCAACAGGAATGGGCAATAAATGGCTATTTCGGCATGCGATTAAATTAATATCACGAGATATGTTATATTCACTGATCAGATAAACTCAATAAAAGATGAAATTATTCAAAATGATACATTCGTCTATGAAAAACTGAAATAATCTTTAAATATGAATAGTAATAATAACAAAAAAAAAATGAAAATACCATTTAAGAAAACATTCGTGTAATGGAAAATTTAGTAAATAAAACCAAGTAAACAGGAGGAGTGGGAATTTTAAAGTATCGTAAAATATTAAACAGTAAAATTTTAAGCTATTGTAAATAACAGTGCTGCAAATAAAAAACATGCAGAAATTTTTCTTGTCATAAAGGATTGAAATTTCCAGCAATTTCAATCAGAAAACAAAACCATATTTAGTATTAAAGATGGATATAAATATCACTGTTTATTAGCATCATTCTGCTCTCTTGAAATATGCTGATTAATATCTACTGCTGGTTGCGGTAACGGATAAAGCGATAATCGAGACTTGAATATTTTTATATTCGTTATCCGTTCAGGCAACTGCAAAAGCAAATAATTCCGGATATGGGCAATGAATTTATGATTCCAGAAATATCAAAAAGACTTGAGAAAACGGAACAATTAAAATTGGTATAAAGTAAATATTTATTTTCATTGAATATAATGAATTATGTCATTTGCAATTTGATTCACTAGTATACAGGTGAATGAAAGAAAGCTTACCTGTTCAGCATCACCGGAAGCATCACGTTCACGCTTTGAAACTGTATCTTCCGTTTCGGTATTAGCGTAAACCATTGCACAAAGTTTTCGTCTTTCCGAAGAATTCACCGCAAAGTGTTTGTCAAAATATTCAATAACATCTGCTTTGGTTAGCTTTCGTAATATGGGTACCTCAATATCATCTGAAAATGGTTTCATAGTGATAAAAAAGCATCCGATAAAGATTATAGCTTTCATCGTCACTTAATTTTTTTAAATGTTTTAAAAACAAACAAACAAACAAAAAAAACTCAAAAGATCGATTACAGTACTGAACAATATCAAAAATTTTCTAATTCTTCTGGGTAGAAATTTACACTTCAGAATTTTGCATTTCCGGAAATGAAAAATTGAAAATTAATTAAAGTACTTCTTTCGAATAAATAAAATCCGATATCAACTTCAGCCCAATAACGGCCTGCCTGAGCTTTCATTGTCTTTGGTTTTTCGAGACGTTTGGTTGCAAGTGCTTCAACGTTATCAAGAAATTCATCATCGGACATTTTTTCGAGATCGGACTGGAAAAACAAATCATATTTTGAGAAGAAATAAGCATGATCATAAAAAAAAATTATTATGATGTTAATCTCTACCCTGAATTTTACGAGGAAATTTTCGATTCTTTCTACCATAAATTCGGGAATATGTTGACCCTGAATCAGTAATTCAATTCCTTGAACACCATTACTTCGCCTAGCTCCTGTGTGAACAATATAACCTGGAATTTTTCAGATTACAAAATATTATAAATCTGTGAATCTTGAAATAACCTTTCCGCTTCAAATCTTAAAATCAACACTTCTGGTAAGATTGAACTATATACAAAGAAATAAAACTGAATATATTATTAAATAAATGAAGTCAAAATTTTCCTTACCTAACTGTTCCGTTGTCCTTAACTGATTGAAAGCAGGTTCAGCAGCCAACTGCACGATTAATTCTAACAAGACATTTTCTCGAGTATCTTGTTTACCCGTTTGCATAAGATAATTGACTGATGCATTTGGATGTGTTGGTTGAAATGCTTTGTAAACGTACTGGCATCCTGAAATGGGAAAATATCTTACGTGCTTTTTAAGCTTGAATTTGAATTTTACAATTTAAATCTTCGGAAAAAGTGGTAAATGTGGAGAGATGTGATTTGAGAGACATTATGCAATATAATTTAATATACAAGAAAATTCTTCAATCATAAAATATTCGATGTTTCGATGACATATGCACGTTGTTGCTGAAGAATAAATAGTAGCATGTCATGCGTATAAACTTAACTAAACAATGAAAATTCTACCTTTTGGAATTTCATGCTCTCTACATTGATCTAATTCACTTTCGAAAAGATGTCGAACATCTGGAAGTGCTTTGAACTTCGATACAACATCATCCAGAATTTTGGCAGACTCCTAAAAATCCAATTCTCACACTCTTCGAATTAGATCTAAAACAAAAGTCGGAAGAAAATTATCAGAGGAAAATTGATCCAGCAAAATGCTTACTTTTTCAGTGCTATTGCCGTAAACAAGGGCTTCAATTTGTAAAGCTTGTAGAGATTCATGCGCAAATTTCCGTAATTTTCCAACCTCACAATCTGAAATATTCCTTCATCTTTCTGACAGTATTACTATTGTTGTTGTTGTTCTTCTTCTCATTATTACTATTATTATCATTATTATTATTACTATTATTATTATTATTATTGTTATTATTATCATTATTGATTATTATCATTATTATGCATTATTCGATTTTTAATTCAAAAGAATAAAAACATTAAAAAACCATATAAAACATAAACTAACTCTCAGCGCAAGCTAATACTTCCTCCTTACTCCATTGACGGCTACCAAGCAATAATGTACTGTAGTAGTGAGCCTGCATATATGGTTGACTTTGACGAAAATTTCGCAAATTTCGGCAAAACGTTTCTTTCAATACCTTGTAGCGTTCCTCATCTTAATATCACAGTCAATTAACATGCTTGAAGCAAAATTAATCACCACCAAAAATTTTCACATAATCTTATAGTTATTTAATAGCATAAAAAGACCAAAATCAAACGTAAGCTGATTTGAAACTTGGGAATTCAATTTTTTATTTCACTATTTTAATCTATCGAATGATGAAGATGCAATTCAAGATGATCCATATTCACCTCAGATTTTAACAATATCCAGCCCAAAAATTACCCGTTCAAAATATGCATAAAATGAAAAAAAGTGTGGCAGTAATTATTACCTGGCACAAAAGTGATGAATCGTTGAATCAAATCATTGATATATTTCGGCTGTTTCTCATCGTAACCTGATACGTGTAAAGTAATACCATAAGATTGCAAATCGAATGATGATTTCAGACCAGCAAGATGCGCATTGTACGTTTCCTCACTGATAGCATCCTGAAAATGAGTCTATGAAAGAACCTACGGAATTTCCTTTAAATTCACACAGTTTCCTACAATCAAAAATGATTACTTTAAATTCTTCAGAAAGAAAACCACAGAAAAAACATAAATATGTACAAGCACAAATCACACAATATAAGCACAATCAAATTTTTTATTGTTATTAAAAGCAAATATTCCAATGGTCATCCATTATTTCACCAATTTTCATAAAAACAAAATAAAATTACCTGTAAGCAGATGACGAACATTGCAGAAAGATAGGAATTCAGCGGATCTGAATGCATCATCGGCGATTTGAAAGCTATCCGAGTGCACAATTTCGGTAGCTTGAAATCATTATCTTGCATAAACCATAATCGGCACCAATCGTTATTCACGACAAGATACGGTATTTTCCTAAAGATAACGAACTTTAAAGAATAGAATTTTCAGTGGATTTCTCGAAAAAAATACATTTTCACATTTTTTTTTTTGTAATAAATTAGCAAATTCAAGAATATTGCTTACTATTTTGAACCGATAAAAAAAGAACATTGGAATAGGCGAAACTGCACGAAACTTTTTTTTAACTATCCATTCAGTTGTTATCAATTTAGATTTAATACATAAACCATAAATTAAAGTAATGTTTTTTTTTTTCTCACTTGGTTTCTTCCCGTGGTTTTAAGTCAAATTTGGTTGCAATGTATTCATTTTTGGCTGGTAAGCTGAGGAAATCTGGTATCTGAGTTAGTGCTTCATTGAATTTCGATAAAACTTTCTGCAATGAATATATATGCCTCAAGGAACTAACCAAACAATTTTATCAATTAGCATTCATTTTACTTTGACGTATAAATTTTTCCACATTATGCAAATTTTCCCATTATCACAAATGAGGCTATTTTTATAAAACAAGATAAATAGAACAAACCTTGTCAATTTTTGTACTGCTATATTCTGTCCCGTACCATTTTTCTTTTATATTGTCCTCTTTGCCAGCATATTCTTGTGAAATTATCGCGTAAAGCATATTTTCGGGTTTAATCTCTTCGACAAATTCTTTTATCAAATCTGCAATACCCGTTAAAATCAAAAATAGCGTGAAATAATAATGTAACTTGCATGCAAGGCAATGCAAAAAGCATTTTCATGATTTTTCGTTTTTTTTCCCTTTTTAAAGTCAGATTCAATTATATATCCTTGAAAATATCAGAAAAGCAAAACACCTGGTTTGTACAAATCCATCCTATAATCTGCACAGATTATATCTTCGAATGGTATCCGTTGTAATTCCGAAGAAATCTGCGTGACATAATTTAGTGGACTTTCTTTGTCCTGTAACAATTATTTGGAATATTTACCGTTACATAAGTATTAATGATTGAATTGTGATAAAAATGATTAGCAGAAATTACAATTCAAATTTGAGATATCTGAAATATTACTAAGCAGACCATTGGAATGAAAAATCACAAAAATAAAAGAACATACCTTAAAACGAAATTTAATTTCTTGCAACTGCTTCAGTTCATCAAATATCCATTTCAGTGGACCAGTTTGCTTTACTAAGCCTACTTCACTGAACACCAGCTTAACGATATCATCAGTATGCAGCAAACCTTCTAGAAAAAAAAATTGTAATGTTTCAAATTCAAAATAAAAGTTACGAAACTTAATAAAAGGACACTAATTTGAATTAATTAACACTTATTGGTGAAAACGAAGTTTCCATACAGCGAATTTGTCGAGTACGAAATATGTTTTTAGTTTGTCCGACTCTCAGAAATAATAGCAAAGAAATTTGCAAAAACGAACCTTCGCTTAGATCGACTGATACGCTGAAGTTACCAAAACCCCTAGCTAAAAGTCGATCACCAGCTGACAATGAATTAACCCAACCACGCCTTTTTAACTCAGATAATAGTGATCCCGGACCTTCATGACCAATTAGATGCGCTGAAAAGTGCTTTTATCAGTAATGATACGATTAATAAGTTGCAAAAATTTCTGAACATGAGGTTCGACCTAAGAATATGAGACTAAATTTGATATTGTTGTAATTTAGATAAGTAATTTTCCTTCAGGTTTAATATTGCTTAAAGTATATGTTTGAAAGCAAACCAAGAAAGTAAATAAACATCAAAATTTCTCATTCAATTTCGTTTATTCAAAAAAAAAAAAAAATTCTCATTCGTTTTATAATTCGAGAAATTAATGAAAGCGTAAGTATACGAAGCAATTAAATGAAAATGTCCACTATCATCGTGAATCGAATGCAAATAGCGTAGTTCTACAACTATTGCATGATCAACAAATTTTAATGGTTTTTTACTTAAAAAATTATGATGATGATGACAATTCAAAGATCAAAGTAGAAAATAATTGGACAAATCAAAAGCGATTGAACTCACAGACATAATGGGCGGGCCAAGATCGGTAGTCATCTCGATAATCGCGAACTGGAAATGTCAGAGTTAAATATCTGAGGTCTTTCACAGGTACTAACTGAAAAAATATCTCGAATGAACCACAGGTGAATACTTGGACAAAATATTTATAGAAAAATTGTTAAAAAAAAAAACACTTTTCATTTCACATCGGACCATGCAATTAAAAGTCATGGCAAGAATAAAGTCAAATAAAAGGTCCCAATAATCCATCAAAACCGCCTATTCATGAATATTACGATGGTCACTGATACAAAAGTCATACCTCAACTTTAACCCCTAACTGTTCCTCACCATACGGCCCTTCATTCCAGATTTTTCTTGATACATTCTTTTTTTCGATATTCCCAAAGCTAAGCGATGTAACCATTTGCTCCAGCTGATCCAGTGATTCCTTCCCCAAAATGGCGAATGACATTCTTGAAAAGTTTTGTTCGAAATCATTAGCACTTATTTGGTTTAGCATAGAATAAACACAAAAACAGCATCCTATTTCTTGTTAGTTTAATGTTAAATTGAATAAATGAAACTGACGAAACTTTTTAAGAAACAATATATATCTTTTTTTTGCAGCTTTTTCAGTCATTTCAAAAAGTGAGTTATGCTGCTGGTAAAAGTTAATTTATTACAAGTACTTATAGGATAAGGACTTACATGTCCGATGAGTAATATGTCTTGTGAAATTCTAATAGAGCTTTACGTGGTTCAATTCCATTTTTCAATGCTTCAACCATAAGTGTTGTACGATTACCGGTACCAAATTTACCATAATCATGCGAAGGTTTTGATAATGATCTAAAATAAACGAAGGAGGAAAGAATTAAATATAAATGTATTAAAACGACATTTAAGAAACATATTGCTTCTTTTCCTATCAAAGTTAATATTCATTGTAATAAATCAATGTTTTTAGTATTTCTGCTAATCTCTTGGAAAATAATTCCATTTTAAGTTATTGTAAATTCCAACTCTTGATAATGAAGCCCATTATCCATTATTTTGCTTATTATAGCAATAAAGAAGTTCTTTGTTTCAAAATAAATTGAGATTCAGGACGAAGCTACACAGATTTTCCTTAGTAAACGATATGATATATTTTATTGATGCCTATTAAAAGGAAAAAAAAAGAAATTTCTAAAAAATCGAAATTCCACTCCTTAAGTGAAAAATCAAGAATCTTTAGTGTTCTTCTTTACCACTTTGATATAATTGAAGTGAATAATAAGTCAGCTCACCGTTCAACTTGCAACATACGCCATTGATCATTAAAAAGACTATTGGAAAATTCCGAATCAACAGCTCGTACTTCTCGTTCAGTTGCACTTTCCGTAAATTGTGGACATAGGAAAAATTGGACGAATCTGTCTAGAGCACCCTAAAAATTTGGAAATATTAAAAAAAGAAAAAGTAGATAAGTGGGTGAATAACTGTCAATAATATAAGAGATGTGTGGCGAAAGGAAAAGTATGATAGATATCTTTGAAAGCAGTTTGTTTATTTTTTACGAATCTATAATTTTAATAAATGCTAAAAGTCAGCCACGAAAGGAAAAAAAAAAGATTAAAATGACTGCACTCGATAATCACTAATATTAATTGTAATACAATAATAAACGAAAACTTTGAGTAATTAATTCCGAACAACTAGCAATTATTTCGGGATAGAAAATAAAATCAAATTCTTCGAGAAAATTAAGCGAAAAAGATTCACATGCAAATGTTCAGGTGCTATATCGAAATGATAATTCGTATGGTCAGTAGCTGTATAAGCATTTGTTATTCCACCATGCGATGAAATAAATTTACTGTACTCATTCTCCGATGGGTATTTATCAGTGCCCAAAAAAAGCATATGCTCACAAAAATGAGCTAATCCGGGTAAATTCCATGGATCCATCAAGTGTCCTGCAATATAAATCATGGAGTAATATTGTGAGGCTTAGAAACTTCGAAAAATATTTCTCAACGGAACCTGAACAAAAAACAAAATTCCGCAGTAGATGTAATACATCCATCAAATCTTATTTTCTATAACAACTTTGGATAAATCTTCCATACTTTTTTTTTCCTTTTCTTTAGCGTCAACAAAAAGTTATGAAAATTAAAGATTAAGGGCATAAATACCTACCGACATTAACATCCATTGATGCAGCACTTTTATCTGTCTTTGGATCTGAAATCAAAAGAACCCGAAGACCATTTGTTAGCTCCAATCCTCGATACTGAAATATTTTCCATAAATTTTTTCCAAGCAACAAACTGATGTAAATTCCCATGAATAAATATTAAAATTGAATTATAATTCAATCCAAATCTAAATCACCAACTTCTCGCTTATCCTCCTTCGATTTAATAATATTATCATATCGCTGTGCAATCACATCAACTGATGAAATTTCCGAGGGAGACATTGATAGTATGAATCGAGTAGGTAAGAAACGTAAATTCCTAAAATTTCAATCATTTCAGAAAAATAGAACAAAGAAACAAAACGAGCATAAAAACGACTTATGTGAATAAACTGAAAATGAATGCAAGAACTAGTGAACACGAAAGTTATAAATTGCTATTTTCTTCTATCCTTGATCATAACTCAATAATGCAAAATTAAAAAGAAAAAAAAAAGGAGTACCTGACTAATTGTAATTGTAATGATTATTTGAAAAATAACTAACATAATCATAGAATAAAGAAATATTCTATTCTTGAATGAAAGCTATCTTAGTGATATAAGATAAATTGTCATCAAAAAAATATGCTACATATCAAAATATAATATATTTCACAAAATATGCATGCAAAAAGTGTAATTTTTCAAAAGTGGAAATCTTACACATAAGCAAGCAAATATATACATATATAATTATTTTTGAAAGGAAATGTACCATAACATACATTTATGAAAGTAATAACAATAACAGTAATAATAATAATAACAATAATAATAATGGATAATAATATATAACATACATTTTAGCAGTGAATCATCTACATTGTATATTTTTAAATATAACACATTTAACTTTAAAAATAAAAAAAAATGTTTTAAAAAAATGAATATACATCATTACCGTATTGATAATGTTCTAGGAGATAAAACACCCAATGACGCAAACGATCGTTCAGCTGTCAACCAAAAGCGTACGGGCGTTTTCGAAAACAAACAGCGATAAATGTTCATTCAAAACATGGAACGGTATTCCGCTACGATTACGATATTATCAATTAGCTTTTCTAAACTTTAACTGGAACTTCTGAAACATAACATAATGATAATCAAAATATATTCATTTTATACTATTCATTATATACGTCTATTAATAGGTATCGTAATGCAATGCAATTTATAGTAAATTTTTCTCATTATCTTATCTTACCGGTGACCTATTTCGTTTTATTTATCACCTCTTAAACATTTCAGAAGATTACGAATTATTAAACTTATTTATCATTAGTATGATCTTTTCGACCAAAAACTTCATATAGACTAGGCATGTTTAATAATTAACTATATCATATGGTAGGTATTGAGATTACGTACAGAATCCACTGCATTAATACCCATTTTCTCAGAGTAATTTACACTACAGAAATTACCCTCTCATCAAATTACCAAACCACTTTGCGTCTTTCACTGATTTATTCATTACTTTTTCTTTATTACGATGAATTCCACAGGTAACATTCCTCCTTTCTTAAAAATTAAAATTCAGCCGACCCTTGCTCTCCTTACATCCGTCTCTTCTCTCCCTCTCTCTCAATTTCCACCTCATCATTCCTTCCGTTTCTTTACCCCTCTCTTCCTCTTTCTCTCCTTATATCACTCCGCGTCATTTCTTCCACCATCTTTTAGGAAATGAAGATTTAATTTCTTTCCCAAAAAATTCACATAAGAGACCAAAGTATGTCGAAACAACAATTTCCACCTAACATTATTATGATTTTATAATACAAGATTAGACCAAATTTATCACGTTCTGTAATTAAAAACAAAACAAACAATTACAGTTAAAAACATAGTACAAGAAAAGTGAACATCAATGTCAATAAGGTAATGAAATTGCTAAGCTGATATTACTTAAAGCTTAATAATTCTAAAGCACCAGAAATTCTTCTTATTTTCCGTACTTTATGCTATTTATCCGTGATAATACTTCCCATCTCCAAACTCAGAAATTAAAGGGTAATCACACAAACATTCAAAGATATATTCATTACAAACAAAAGTGAAATCTAGTTCGTTTCTATAATTTACCTAGTCATTAGTTCAAAATGTTACAACAAGTAATGCAGTAAAACAAATGTACTAAGATGGAACAACAGTGTGGAGATAATTATCAGTAATCAAATTTTTAAAGGTAAGACAAAAATTTCTGATTATGAAAAATTATTAGTTAACAAATTATTAGTTAATAGAATTATTAGTCAACAACTTTACAATTACCTTCACAATTACCCAGTACTGGTAAATAATAATGAATAATAATGTGAAAGACATGAGTCTTCATCACTTAATGGATCCCTCTTTAGCTATTCCACTCCAAAAAAAGTACCCTTACCTATTCAAAAAATAATTTCTGGAGCATAAAGATGTTTCTTATGTTATGAGAAAGTTATGTGAACATGATATGAAGTACAATTAGTCAAGTAAATGAATCATATTTATGGCAACATGGAGTATTTCAGATTCAGCAATAACAGTACCTCATGAGATTTTAAGCGTGACATTCTCCTTCTTAATCAGTACAGCTATACAACTTAATTTGATACAACAAATAATTTCATAACATAACATTTCATAACACATATCACTACAGTCAATAATTTCAAATTACCTAATGCCTAACTTTCTCAAACATCGTTCAAGTCCTCCTTCTTCATATTCTTGTTTCGAAATCCAGAAATCCTGAAACAATAAGAATAGTCAAAATAGAAACATGTAATTTGGCTCTTTGTGAAATAAGCAATCAAAATAATATTATTCGACCCTTATACAACAATATCATAGAAGTGAAAGTGAAAAAATAGACATATGCAAATAAAAATAATTATTTACTGCGTCTCGATCCCTCATGATGTTCGCTAATACAGCACCACCAAGAAATACCATATGTTGCCTCCTTGGAGGTGCTTCAATTCGAATTTTGAACTTCTGGAAAAATATAAGTCTTACATAATTGCTAGCAACCCAACTATGAGTAGATGTCAAATAAGATCTTAGTGATAATGAATTACATCAAGACATTACAACAAAATTAAGCCTAGTAACTCATAACCGAAAAGGGTGTTTTAATTAACAGACCTGAAATGCCTCAGTATTCCCTCGCAGAACTCGATCGAGATAAAGCTGTTTCAACTCACGTTCCAAACGGCTTTGAAGACCAGGGTACATGGTGGTGCCACCAGATAACACAATATGTTTATAAAATTCAAGTCGAGTATCTAAAAAAATAAGGATTCTATGGCAAAATTTAAAGTCGTTGACTCCTCATAGTCAATAATTTATTACATATTTGATCGAACAGTTTGAGCAAAGTTCCAAAAATAAAAAGAACGAACAGCTACATTCAAAGTGTTTGTTATCCTTCTCTAAAGTCAAAGTTTTCGCTGCACAGTACACTAAAACATAAGACTTTGTGTTTCAAAGTTATTTTCCATCAAGAGCAGATAATATTGCTGCCAATCAAGTAAACTATTTAATACTAGCATTCAATTTTAATACTGATAATGATTTTGCGGTTACGAAAGAATAATAAAAATATAGGTAACTTACCGATGTCGGCAGATTGTATAACTCCAAACAGTAACTCACTAAGACCAGATCTTTCAACATTAATTAAATGTGGTTGAAACAAAACTTCAGGTGCTTCAAATCTTTCGCCTCCAACACGAATCACGCGACCATCCGGTAACTAAATTAATCTGCACTTTACAATCAAATTTAACAGAACAATATACTAACATTTGACTTACTAATAAAATATCGAACAACCCATTAACAATGCTAAAATTCTGATAATGCTATTTCGAACATAAATACTGAAGAAAATGCTAAACAAATTAGCTATGATGCTCAATTCCAGAAAGATTGAAGAATTTTTTAAAAATGTTACTAAATGGACGGATGGAGTAATGAATGGAGTAAAACGCGGTCGATAAAACAAGGAGAACGGTCATTGTACTAGCCGCTATCTTTAAAAATACTAACAGTATATGATTCCGTGAGAACTGTCGTTTCAAGAGCTAGACGTTGTTCTTTCTCCACGTCATAAGCTACGTAACATAATTTTTCTTTCAATAATCGAACAGTCTCGAAATCTGCTGTATGGTTGAAAGCATAACCTCGCAGTAGCAAGAGCTAAAAATGTGTCAAATAAGGATTGTGGAAGCATACTTAAAATTAGGTTACTTCAGCAAAATTTTTTAAATTTCAATATGACAGCTCATTATCTTTCATGTTCGTGAGAACAAATCATAGAAAAGTAAAGAATACTTGTATTTATTTTCCATAAACGTTACAGCATATATTCTCTACGTTTACTTCTAAAATTATTATAACTTTAGTATAAAACAAAAGTAAAATAAACCGATGGTTTGGAAATCTATCTACATACTTTAATTAAATAACGAGTGATGTCACGCCCAGCAATATCTAAACGGCGCGTCAAATGATTCAAAGCGTATCCTTCGTACACCGGACAAATGTGTGTTACACCTTCACCACTATCAACAACAACACCCGTAAGTAATCCTTGATGATAAAGTGTCAACACTGCCTGAATTTTCATCCAAAAAATTAAGAAATGAAAGATAATTTGCCAAGAAATAAAGCAGAAAATGAAGTAGAGATACATAAGACCAAATTTTTATAATCTTAACAATTAGTAGTCATTTGAAATGAGTATAAAGAAAAAAATATTTAACAAGAGGGTTCAGTTCGGATTTGTAATGAAATACAAAAATAAGGAATACAAGTAAAATGAATGGTTCAATATAAAAATTCCTTTCAGATTTAACTGAGGAGTGTGGACTGCACTAAACCAGCTAAAAGAAACTAGAACTCAGTCATCCAGTGATTCGGATAATGGAACACTACGACGAGAAGTGTTCGTTGAATACTGTTTTATCTTCAATAAAGAATTAAATTTTCACAGAAACTATTAAATTCTTAAATTTTCATCAGCATATCTAGAAAACTTACTTGTACAGCCACGTAGAGAGAGTTGAAACCGTACTGCTCAAACATAACTTGGAAAAGTTTCTCACGATTACCACTTGGATTCAACGGTGGCTCAGTAAGTAATAATTTGCAGTCCTGGAATTAAACAAATTACAGTAAATAATTTTACATCAAAAAATTCAAATAATATATCGTGATCTGCGACTAGATTTCATCAAAGTTACACGATGTTATATAAATGCCTGTCTAGTAAATTAGTTAATCTTACAGTTGGGTTCTCACAATAGCGTTATAAAAGATAAAAAAGAAGGAAAACAAGAACACACTTTCGGATCAATATCCATCTTTTCTGGACCAAATGTATAGTCCCATACATGACCCATGTCATCCCAATTTCTAACTATTCCATTTTCCATTGGATAACTGCATTCTAACATCTGCCTTAACTGAGTACATTCTTCACCAATCATAAGATCCTGAAAATCATCAATCTTACCCATCTTTTTACCTAACAAAAGGATTTATCCAAATCAAAAAAAAAAAAGGGTTTGAAGTGACGAAGTGGAAAATTTACCTTAATTTCTATACTGCCAACTTTTTGTGATGATCGTACCAATGGACGTCCTACTACTGATGGAAATATGTGAGCAGGAAAATTGGTTCCAGCGTAACCACATTTTACAAACTAAAAAACTTATATTTATTTAAGCGCTTTGGAAATTTAATGCTGCCAGATTTAATTTTAGATTAAAAATTAAATTAAACAAAAGAACAGTCGAACATTACAAACTTTGGAAGATAATAGACTTGCTTTCCAATATCAATTTTTTTCCTATTTTCTTTAAGTGAAAAGATTACTCCAGTGCCGTTGTCAACGACGATAAGCTTTCGACCTTGTGAATCCATAACGATACTTAGAAGCTAGCAAAATACACCTTGACAACTAACTATTTGCCCTGCTTCTCGCCAATCTTACAGGTTATACCTGCAACAGATAAAACTAGTCAAAAAAGATTTGACCACAATGTAAAACTGATGCTTGGATACATGTCAGGCTATAATTACCAACCGTCTTCTACCAAAAATTAAAACTATTATTCCGAAAAAAAAAGTCAGGATATTAAGCAGCACAATAATTGGAAATAAAAGTGAAAGAAAATGTATAAGCGGAATATCGAACTTATAAAATGTGATGATGAGATTTAAAGTAATAATCACAGTGACTGAAAGTAAAGTAATGGAAAGAAAAAGAATGCGCAAGAAAAGTGAAACTGATTTGATATGAATTACAACAATGTTAGGAAAAAAATTCTTTTTTCAACTTATGCTGCATAATTTGCGAAAACTAACAACTGCAACTGCAAAAGTATTTTATAACTGAATAAAAAAATTTGAATTATAATTACTTTAATTATGACACATGAGTGTACATATTAAAAAAAGTCGTCGTACGATAAAATTAATTAAATTTTATATATATCAAAATCTAATGAATTCTACATAACATAACTTACTTATAGCCGAAATAATCATCAAAATTAATATGCTAGCCACATATGCAAATGTAAAGTGTCATTTTATGACTCATTAAATGACTCACTAAATCACAAATTACGGTACGTAAGTTAGCGTTTCGAGAATATCGTTATATAAGTCAGCACTAAATATTAAAACAAAGTATTTAAACGAACATGATTAAAATTTTTGAATTCCTGGCTAAAAATCGTTTAATTGACAATAATAACTACTTAATCCGTACATTTTAATTATTCGATCAATTGAACAAATCTTTGTAATATATTAGATATAATTAAAATTGAAAACATTACGCATTAGGCTAATTTATCAATCTATTTGATTTAGGTTAATTTATTAATCTGTTAAATTGATCATTCTCTTACTAAAAACACGATTTTTGTTAATTTGTTACAATTATTATTTCGTATAATCGGCTTATTAAAAAAAAAATTTTCTTTTTTAGGATATAAAATTAATGAGACGCTTTGCTAACTATTTTGTAATTCATTTTTATTTCACCATGAATAATTCATAAAGATGGAAGAAAAGCTGTTTTGTGAATTATATCATTCATATAATTTGTTATAAATTTCTTTTCTTCCGTTTTTCATTTCTATTTTTATTTTCCTCTTTTTTTTGCAATTGAATTATCGAACTATTGATGCATCATATGAAAAAATAATGCAGTAGTCATTATATAATATTTTATTCATCATACGATAGTGCTTCATTATACGGTATTTCATTCATTATACGATATTTCATAAGCAGTTCATTATACGGTATTCCAGTTATTACACAACAGTATTTCGTTATACGATATTTCATTTATACAGTAGTACTTCATTCGTTATGCGATAGTGTTTCATTATGCTATATTTCATTTACATTTATCAATGATTATGCAATATTTCATTGCATTAAGTGATAGGAATTGGTTGATTAAATGTTACTAATGGTTCACTAATTAACTAATCTGTTAGTAATTGGTTCATTAATTAACTAATCTGTTAGTAATTGGTTCATTAATTAACTAATCTGTTAGTAATTGGTTCATTAATTAAGTAATCTGTTAGTAATTGGTTCATTAAGTGACGGTAATTGGTTCATTAAATGATAACAATTGGTTATACGGCGCTTTATTATATTGCTTGGCGCATTGTTTGATTAGCAAATGAATAGATCAAATTATAATGAATACTGATTTGTTTAATGATCATGCGATAGTAGTATTAGCAGCTATTTTGTATAACATCATTCAACCATTTATTCATAGTATAATGGTATAAATTCAATATAAACTTATTTTTAATATTTATTTACATAAATTTATGGTATAAAATATTTATGGTCCATTTATATAATATTATTATAAATATTATAAACCACTTATGATATAAAACAAATTTGATTTTAAAGTAGTAGCTTTACTATATTGGGCCTTGTTTTAAGTGGAAAAAATTATTGCTTGTAATATGGTTTAAGTTTGAACTAAGTATTTCTAAGCTTCCAATTCACAAAATTTGATTCCAATAGTAGTTTTTTACCTCCTTTTTTTTCTATAGCAGTTATATGATTATGTGAGCAGTTTTATTTCCAAAAAAAAAAAAAAAATAATGTTGGTATGCTTCGATGAAAATTCATTATCTGTAATTTTAACAATAAACGGAAGTGTAAATTAAGCTGAACCATGTAACTGCTTTTTACTTTTCGATGTATACGGTTGAAATAAATACAACCTAAAAATTTTGATTGACAAGAAAAAAAGTGTAAACAATTTTCTTTTATTTAAGTTTAATTTAACTTTCTTCACCTCCTGTAATTACTGTCTGGAATTTTAAGTAATTTGATCCACAAAATCTGAACATTACCGCACTTTGTAAGTATTCTTTTAGGTAAGCAACGAAGTCTTCAAATTTTCAATTTCTGATTTTTAAACTGAATTTCAATCAGTAAAAAAGGACATGCAATATGTAATATGTAGAATACCGATGCAACAACAATAATTGTAATAACAGCTATCCTCATTTCAAGTTTTAAAATTATTTTACATCAAATGATCGATTTAATGATGGTTCGAGGAAGGTTTCATATATTATGTTTATTGATCAAAATATTTAAATTTAAAGTCACATAAAAAAAATCTTGTATAAACTATTATCAAAAGAAAAAAAAAGAAATTGCATTGTTCAACAATATTGACAATTTTTTTTTTCTTCCTTTAAGCATTTTTATCATATTTATTTGCTGCTGGAAATTTTTGATTTATTATACTGATGTAAGTGGGATAAAATGAATTGATTCAAAACTATGATAAACAAATAAAAATAAAACAGAGGAAAGAAAGCGGGTTTAAAGGACAGAGAGAAAGAGAGGGAGATGGTGAAAAAAAATTTAAGTCAGCATTTCAACATTTAAATAAAATAACAAGTGGAAAATATTGGAGGGAAAAAAATTTTTGTTCTTCCTTTTTTCCAGCTAAATTTTGTCTTGTATTTCATGCATTGTATAAGAATGATAAAGTGAAAATTGTTGAATGATATAGGATTGTAAAAAATGAGAATTATTGATTGTTTATTTATTTTTATTTATTTATTTATTTTTTTTTTTGACTTTTTGCATTTCAAATGGAAACGAAATTAGTAGTGTGAAAATATAATAAAAGAAAAATTTCATACAATATTATTTTTCTTGTTGTAGAAAAAAAAGAATGATGCAAGTTTTTCACTTATTTTTTGTTTTTCTTCATTTCTTTAATTCATCAGATATTTTTACGCATGCATATGATTGACATTTTACATAAAAAATTTAATTTGTTGTTTTTTTTTCTTACAATGTTAATTTTAAACCTAAATTTAGTTATTTTTTCTTTTTCAATATATTATTTAGCTCCCGTTGTAATTTGGTGAGAGGAAAAAATTCGGTAAATTTTTAATTAGTTTTTTTTTACTCTTCATTTGCAAACTTTTTTTTCTCAACATTAATTATTTTATTAATTTGATTAGTAGTGTCAAATTGAAAATTCAAAATATTTGCTACTTGAACATAAACCTTTAATTGCAATCCTAACATATATTTGGAAATAAGCTTTTAATTATACGCCTAATATACACATTGATAACCTTTTAATTAGTAATACTGAAATACTGAAATTACTGCCATAATATGATATAGGATAGAGTTAATTTCATAATATATTTCAGGAAGGAAATATAATTAAAAACTTAATATACATATAATAAACTCTACAAATGTTAAGCAATGAAAAAAAAAAAAAACATTCCATACGGTAGTTTAAATATTGTTAAATGTTTAGGTTTCTACATGCTCCTTATTATAATAAAACAAAGAGTTAGGGAATGAGAAGAAGAAGAATGAAAAAATTTTAATATGATTTTATTGTATCCTAAAATACCTTATCCAAGTAATGATTTCACATATCAATAAATATTCAATCTATTTTCTAAATCTTATGAAGTAATACAGTCTTATTTTTGAGTCTTACGTAATAATACGGTCTTATTTTTGAGTCTTACGTAATAATACGGTCTTATTTTTGAGTCTTACGTAATAATACGGTCTTATTTTTGAGTCTTACGTAATAATACGGTCTTATTTTTGAATCTTACGTAATAATACGGTCTTATTTTTGAATCTTACGTAATAATACGGTCTTATTTTTGAATCTAACGTAATAATACGGTCTTATTTTTTGAATCTTACGTAATAATACGGTCTTATTTTTGAATCTTACGTAATAATACGGTCTTATTTTTGAATCTTACGTAATAATACGGTCTTATTTTTTGAATCTAACGTAATAATACGGTCTTATTTTTTGAATCTAACGTAATAATACGGTCTTATTTTTTGAATCTAACGTAATAGATACAATCTTATTTTTGATTTCTACATGGTAATGCAATCGTATTTTTAATTCCTATGTAATAACAGGTTTAATTTTAAAATCCAACATAATATTTTAATACATTTTATTTTATTTTTGAATTCTATGTGATATAACAGCCCTATTTTTGAATTCCATATAATAATGATCTTATTTTTGAACCTTACGTGATCATACAGTCATATTTTTGAATTATATGTGATACTACAGTCTTTCTTTTTCCTTTTCTTTATTTTTGAATGTCATGTAAAAATTCAATGTGCTATAATCAAGAAGGAAGAAATTTGATATTATATCTTTGTGATATTATATCTTATTTTGCAAAAATTATATTTTTCTAGACTTATCAAAAGTTAGCATTTTCAGAAAAAAATATCTGCAAGCAAAGCAGAAAAATAATCATTGATAATTTTGTTTACTTTGATCTTGCTAAAAATTAATTTTTCCTCTCTAAAAGTCATAGAAATATTGCATTTTATTATTATTATTATTCTTTCCTTTTTTTTTGTTGAAAAACTTAACAATTAATTGCTTTGATCAAATGCTGAAAAACAACCACAATAAAACAAAAAAGCTATTAAATTTTATTAAATATCAAAAGACTACCGAAAAACTATTAAAATAACCATTAAAAAAAACCTATTAAAAAAACTTTTCAACAGTTGAATTCTCTTATTAGTTTAATTAAAGCACACATTTTGGTATTTAGACATGTTAACGTTTCTCTGTTTTTCTTACTTTTTTTCTTTTACTTTTTTGCTTAAGTATTCTAATTAAAGGTTCAATTTAATATTTGAAACAGCAATGATTTTTTATGGAATATTTTTAAAATTCTGTGATCAAAAACGTAGCTAAATTGGTTTGAATATCAACTTAGTTGGCTTAGCAAGTAAAAAAAAATTTAATTAATCATCTTATTTGTTTTTTGTTTCATTTTTAAACTTTTAAATATTTGCGCATTGAGTCTGTTGATTTATACCTTTCATTTTTTTTAAGCAAATTAAAAGGAAGAACAAAAATGAAGCTTAGTTCACTTAAATATTGATAATATTAGGTAAATGGTACGAAAGAGTACGAATAATTCGTTTAGATGAAACTAACAGGTGGTTGGTTTAAAACAAAAAAAAACAAACGAAATTTGTCATAGAAAACAAATTTTCAATTTTTGTTTCTTAGTTTTTTTTAATTTATCGTTTACTTCTTGAAATATAGAGGAAAAAAAAAAGTTCGTCTTCTTTCTTTATCGAAACATTATTACTTTACAATTACGTCAATCGTTATTTGATCGTCCCATAATTCATTTTCTTTCCTTTCTTTTGGTGTGAAAAAAAAATTTCTTTTTGAAACAAAAAAAAAAAAAGAAAAAGAGAAAAATTGAAATTGAACTTTACTGCTTTTGCAATATTTAAGCAAAACAAATGATATGCATATGTATATATGTGTACTTTCTTCTTTTTTTTTTTTATTTTTTACTTCAGTTATCTGAAAATTGTAAATATTTGTCAAATCATTACTTATCAGTAAATTTATCCATAATTCCTGATGAATTGGTTAATTTTCTAGCTATATATTGTTAAAGTAGATAAGTTGTTTTATTTTAGTTGTAAATTTTTGAATATTTGAAATTGTCGATTTTTTTTGAAAAAGATTAGATCATTCGAAAAACTTCTTACTTATTTCATAGGTTTGACATTTTAATTATTTGTTACTCATTTGATATTTTAATTCATTTGCTTGCTGTTTTAATTTAAAAAGAATGAATTCAAAGAATTGAAGCATTGAATTAGGAAATATTTTGCAGTTCATGTTCGAGAATAATCATTTATTTTTTAAGAGAAATGAGAAGTAAGAGAAAAGTATTCATAAGTAGTGGTGCTGATAATAATAAAAGTAATAAAAGTACTCATTACCTATTTTATTTGTAATGAAAGTAAACAACAAGCAATATGGAATTTCTTGATTGCTTTTAATGTAATTAATAATAATAATAATAATAAGTAAACTATTACTTATTGTTTGTGATAAATAAATTGACAATAAATAGTTTAAATTTTTAATTATTCATTGTTTATAACAAAAAAAAAAACAGTAATTATTAAAAATTAGTTAAAAACAGCAACAAAGAACGTAGAATTTTGGTAAATTATTGTTGTTAATAAATCTTTATTAATCTTTATTAATCAAATTTATTGTTAATAAATCAAGATTTATTATGTGACAATTAGAAATCTGATAGCATCATTAAATTAAAATTAAGAAAATTTTTGGTGACTTGTGGTATAATTATCAGCAATGAAATTAGTAAAATTACTTATTCATTACTTAGTCATTACTTATTGTTTGTGACAAATCAACAAACGATAAAATTTTGATAATTGTTGATAATAAATTGAATTATGATTAATTATGATAAAATTAAAAATCAGATGGTATTATTAAATTAAAATTTAAAAGTATTACAGAATGAATAATAGCTAAAATGATGATAATATTGATGCTAGATGGTTTAATGCTTTTCAAATTTACAGCAACATTTGAGTTATATTTTTAAACGCTTCATCACAAGTGCAGCAAATAGAAGTGAGCAATAGCTCTTTAAATTTATTTTAAACTTTTTCAATTTAAAAACTTTAATCTATTAAATTAAAGCAAACTTTCTCTTGAGTTCTCTTTTGCTTTAATGTGTCATCTTATTTCACCATCTATTTTAATTCATTAAATATTATTTATAATTTAAAACCTTAAAATTAATTGCTATCAAAAAAAAGGAAGAAAGAAAAGTTGGAATGATTTGCGAAGAAACGATATATTTTTGTTTGATAATTAATAATTGAAAAATATTGTAAATATGTAAGTAATAGAAATGCATGAACATTATAAATATAATAAACACAAAATATATAATATGTTTAAAAAAAAAGAATAAATAATGTTTAGAGTTAAATTCGCGTGGATGTAATTTTATGGAATCTTTAAAAATGATTTATCAAATAAATGCTTCAATAAATAATGAAATCAATTCTTTTCTATAAATATATATTAAAATATTATTTATTAATTAATGAAGAAAATGAATATGTGCAATTTTTCATTCGTTTTCATTCCGAAAAATGAAAACGTTTTTTATATTTTGAAAATGAATCACTGATTTTTTCTCGTTTTTCCTTTGTTTTTTTTTTCACGCATAATTGATCGTTTTGAACGGTATAAATGAATATTTTAGCGAATAATCTGTAAATAACTTTATGAAATTCTTTCTTGTAAATTATTGATTAATTAAAATTTCATAAATTTTTAGAATTTTAGCTTCAACAATTAATGATGACAATTGAGAATGATACAATTGTTGGACCAGATGGTTTGGAAAGTAATTTTGATTCTCAAGCCTATCTTTCGGTGCATATTTTTTTTAATTTGTAATTTAGGAAATGTAATTTCCCCATAAATTTGAAAGAAGTAAAAACTTGTATAATTGAAATGGTAAAGTTAATTCGAAATTTGAAAAGTAAGATCTGAGATTTAACATGCAATCATACATATAATAGCAGTAGGAGTATTTTGAATGATCAATATTGAATAATTTTTTGTATTAATTGCAGTTTGAAAAATTATTGATTGAATAATTTAAGTTTAGAATTTGGTAAAAATAATTTTACGTTACTAAAAAGCCTCAAGTATTAAATTGTTAGACCAATAATTATAAGAAATTTAAACTAGAGAATTAAAAATATAAAATAGTTATCAAATAACTAAACAATATGGTAACAAAAAAAAATTTTTTAACAAAATTTTATTAATAAATATTTTTTATAATTGAATTAAATTTTTAAACTTCGAAATTCAATTAAATTTTTTAATTATTAATTTAGGATTTTTATCAACGTGTTGATGATCCAGCAATGCAAATGATGATTATGTTATTACCTAGTATTGCTGAACGTATTGATTCTTATGATAATCTTTTGGATTTTGGTGCCGGACCAACCATACATGTTTCGGTTGTTTTCAGGAATAAAGTAAACAATGTAGGCATTTGTCATAATTATCCGGAAAAATCTTTTTTGTCTTTTTTTCATTTTTTTTTTTACTTTAGTATTCTGATAAAGATTAAATGATATTAATGACTTCAATTAAATGATTATGGTAAAATTTATCTCATCAATTTTTTAATTTCATCCCTTTTTTTTTTAATTTGCCAAAATATTTTGAAATATAACTGGTGGATGTCTAAAATTTAACTATCAATAATATTACAAAAAAAAAAAAAATGTGAAGTTATATTTCATTTTTTACTTTCTTAAATGATATAAAAAAAGAAAAAGGAATAAATGAAATTCAAAATGAAATTTTTATTTTTAAAATAA
Source organism: Wuchereria bancrofti (assembly GCA_005281725.1). Taxonomy (NCBI): domain Eukaryota; kingdom Metazoa; phylum Nematoda; class Chromadorea; order Rhabditida; family Onchocercidae; genus Wuchereria; species Wuchereria bancrofti. The sequence continues at coordinate 9,621,691 of SSBO01000009.1, forward strand.
CATTGAAATTACGTTATTGTTGCTTTTTTTCTTCTAGAGATGAAATTTGCAAAATTTTTGAAATTTAACCAATGGTTGTCAGAAATAATGCTTGAAAACTTTTAAGTGCAATATTACAATAAGAGGTAGCACTAAAACCTTTTTTTTTTTTACACTGTTGTTTCCTTTTTTTTTTTGTTTGATATTCCTCCCAGATAAAATTTATATAAAAATTTCAAATTGTAATTTTGCTGACGTCAAGAATTTTAAATTTGAAAGCTTTTAGACGCATTAAAATTTTTTCTTCTTTTAATGTTATCATCTTTTCATTCATTTGGTATTTTTTTCAAATAAAATTTATTGAAATTTTAATTCTAAACTTGCTGGTGTCAAAAGTTTTTAAACAAAATAATATAAATATTGCCTGAAAATTTCGGCAAACGAAAAGTATTACTGCTAAAAGAAAAAACAGAAAATTGTTTACTTGCTTGAATTAGAGGAAACAAAAAAAAGTATATGTTTTGCAAAGATTTATATCAGCATAAATTATTTCAAAAAAGTTGATTGTCTTAAATTTTTTTAATTTAAATTTTATTCCAAGAAAATCTATTAAAAATCATAGTGCATATTACAATCAAAAACAAAAAAAAAAAAGATTTGCAATGATAAATTAGACCTTAAATTACATTCCTGACATGTTTGACTCATTTTGGACATGCGATAAAATCTATTTTTGACTTACATAGCTTTGAACATAAGAAAAACTCAATTTTTTTTTTTTTTGACATACTTGGCTCTTTTATAAAATATTACTTTATAAATGTGATCAATTTTAGACTAGCTATAAATTTTAGGCTAATTATATTTCAGATATATTTGGCTGATTATTTACCGCAAAATCGTAATGAATTATCACGATGGGCGGATGGTAAAAGTACATTTAATTGGACGCCAGCGCTTAAAATGATTGCTTCAGTGGAAGGTTCCGGTTGGTTGCAACTTGAAGAAATGGAACAGTACACTAAGTCAAAGGTTATAATTTCAATTCTATCAATTAAATGTTGTAATTTTTTGAAATGAAAACGAAAAAACAATGAGGACGAAAAATTTTTCTGATAGTAATTAATAAAATTAATTAGAATAAAAAACGCTTTTTTTTGTTTTAATTTTTTTTTTTACAGATTCGTTCAATTTTTCACTGTAATTGTCATAATAAGCCATCGATAAATGCTCCGAAAATCCTCCAAAATAATTTTGATGTAAGTAAAATTAAGAAGAAATTAAGTTCCATTTTCATTTCATGCTGATATTTTTGATCATAATATTGAAATAGCATGAGATATTTTGAATTATATCCATTTTATTAATTGATAAATTTTAATTAATTAGCAAAAGTTTCAAATTTTATTTTCAGTTTTTCTTTTTGAATTAATATTTCAGATAGTTGCGACTATTCTTTGCTTGGAATATTGTTGTAGCAGCGAGATAGAATATAAGGAAGCAGTACAGAATGTTGTGGATCAAGTAAAACCTGGCGGTAAATTTTTTTTTTCATTCTCAGAAATTTCAATGAAGGATATTGTCCTGGGACTAATTAGCAAACTAATTAGGAGGTGACATTTAAATGATTCATTTAAAATGGAATTATATGAAAGTTTTTAATTAAATTTTAACCAATCAAAAAATACATATATTTTACATATATTTGCCAAGTGAAATGAATTGGTAAAATATATGCATTTCTACAACAGTTCCTTTTTTTTTAATTAAATAAATTAATTACAAGGTTTCAAGCTTAAAATGAATAATTAATATTTAATTTCAATTATTCGATAGAAAAAAAAAAGAAAAATTATTAACAATTTTGAGATTAATTTCATGTTATAATTTTAGGTTGGTTTTTAATGGGTGGTGTATTAGAAGAAACGTGGTGTTCATTTGGTGGACGTAAATTTACGTGTTTATATCTTACCGAAAATTTATTATTTGAAGCATTACGTGAAGCTAATCTGTTAGTAGATGATGATCAGTCATGTATTTATTACTGTGCGCAGGGTATTTTCCTCATTTGTTGTAAAAAACAAATTTAAATGATAAATTTAACATATTTTTAAGCATTTATTTATTTTTTAGAATACTTTTTTTTTCTGCTTATTATTATGAGAGAGAAAAAAACTTCTTTTGAAAAAAAAAACGAGTTAATTAGTTTTAAAAAATTGATCAAATAATTCATAAATTTCTCTATCTTTTATTTGTTTACCATTGTATTTCATTAGCTGCTTGCTATCTTTCATTTTATCATCTTTCTAATTTACTTGCTCATCTTTCGCTTAATGTAAAAATATACGATATCAAAAGAATAAATATAATAAATTATTGTTTACATTTTGGCACAATAATTAATATTAAATTTTAAAAATAGTTCATCTTCTGTGTGTTTTTTTCGAAAAAGATTATGATTATCTGACTTAAATGACAATAACTTACGTTAACTTTTTTCTTTCTTGTTATTTAAAAACATTGACGAAATACAATAAGCGTTTTAAATTCAAGTATTTATGGTTTAATTAAAGATTACATATGAAAAAATATTGTTGCAAAACAATTCAAAAGGAACACGTGATTTCCGTGTTATGTGCTCTTCTACAAATTATCTTTTTCCATTTCTCCGTACACCAATAAAGATCTCTTTATATATGTTAATGAAAGAAAAGATTCTCTCTCTCTCTCTCAAGATAGAGAGACAAGAAGAATCGAAAGGAGTGATTTAATAAATATAATTTAAATCTTCGATTTATATTGTGCTTTGTTCCTATTGAATTGAATATACAAATGAATTCAATTATACAAATATAAAAATATTTGCAGTAAAAAAAAAATTGCAATAAAAAATTTGAGTACAAAATATACAACAAATAAAAATTCAATATTCAAATTTTATATCTCAACAAAAAATCTACAAAATTTAAAAAAAAATTAAAACTAATAAGCAAGTAATTGAAGCGGAAACTATTGATAAATTTATTGTGTTACCTTTTGATATTTCATCATTTGTGTTTCCTTGTCTCGTTAATTTGATTAAAGATATCATTTTCACTGGATCATTCATTTCACTGGAATTTCCTGATAATGACTTGAACTTAGGCTCATGTTCAGTCTTCGAAAATTCCACTACAGCAGCAGATTGAAGCATTTTACTTTCGATATCTTGATTTGATTTCGATTGAAAGTTAGCAATTTTATTCGTAATATCAAAATTATAACAGCATGTTGTTGTTTCTATTTCGTCCGGAAATTCATTGGAATCATTTGTCACTGACTTCAACTCCGGATTTGTCCTGCTTTTCAAACTATCCGAACTTATTGAAATTTTCGTAGTTTCCATTTTTCGATTGTGAGAAGATTCGAAATTTTTTTTAGTTGTTAACCTGTCGATATTTGTAAGTGTTACTAAATCATCCGATAACAAGGACACGTCGATCACGTGCGTTACAGCTGGTTTGACGTGCATTGAACCATCTTCACTCAATTCCGCATACAAAACACTATCCACATCATCGGAATTATGTTGTATCGTCGTTGACTCCAAGTCTAATGTTGTTGTCGCAATGGTTGTCACAACTATCCCCTGAAAATTTTAAATATGCTCCAGCAGTTGTCTAAAATGGTAAAAAGAATCCTTCTTTGTTTTTTTAATTGTTAAAATTTATGGTGATAATCTGGAAAGTTACATTTATCTCGTTTTTGTTTAAATAACGACATTTTCACATTGAAATCTGTTAACTAAACCAAAGTTTAGTTCACTTGACGAAAATTTATGAAAGAAATCCAAATTGCAGCAAATGTTGAATTGCTGATATCAAATAAATATCAAAATTTCTTCTGCATTAATAACAAAAAATTTCCGATGTAATTATAGACATTTCTTTTTTACTTTCTATTGTCCCAAATATTAAAATTATTTCTGCATCTTTCTTTTTTTTCTCGCAATAAAATTTCAAATCATTTCGTAAAAGAAAAGAATTTAATTTAACACAAAAATGAGAAAGTAAAAGGAAAAAAAACCAACAACTAGAAATAAAGCTAAGCTGATCGATCATATCAAAAAAAAGATGAAAACGAAAACCTAGCATTTTACCAAAACTGGTTGTTAAAAAAGGACATTTTTGATGAAAAAAAAAAAAATGGAAAAAAGAAAACCAAAGTTCAAGTGCAATATTCAACTTTTTTTTGTTGTTCAGTTTTATTCACGTTAAAATTTATATTCCTCTCAATAAAAATAAGGAATACTCAAATATTGATTAGCAAGAATAATTCGTTTTATCAAGAGTTTTATCAAGAATTGAACTTTTCAAAAGCTGGTTATTTTTCTGTTTTTTTTTTCTTTTTTGTAAAACTGATAATCATCTTTTTCATTTTCTAAACTAAATTGTTCTGAATTTTAAAAAAATTGACTGGTTATGAGAAAAATTATTTAAAAAAGTCTATAAATCTAACAAACTGTAAATAATATAATGTCTTGCAAAAGTCCCAGAATTTAAAATTTGCATTAATGTTTAAGTATAATTGCTGAGACAAAGAGGTAAAAAGCAAAGCTGCGATCATTTTTTTATTAGAATCGATATGACATTACTGTCTTCTACTAAACCGAACTTCCCTTTTTTGAAAAAAGACTGAGAAATTTTTTTTTTTGTTTTCTTTAAAGAAAAAACAAAATAAAAATGTAAAATGAAGCACAAATAAATTTCAAAAATTAATTTACTGCATTTTTAATATATAAATATTCTAATTAAGCGCTAAGTTGGATATTCTACTTCATCTCCAGATTACTACGTTTCTATCTTATCCTGTAATTATGGCTCTATATTTGATCATTTGCAATATTATCAAGAAAATAATAATCCAAAAGAAAAAGAATGCATTCAAAATGAAACAAAAAAAAAAAAAAATGATTTCAAATTTTCTAAAAAACAAATACCTCATTATGGCCAATTGTTGAATCATCATTCGACAAGGATAAATGTCCATTGCTATGAGGCAATCTTGCAGATAAAATGTTACAAGTAAATGAAACAAGTAAGAAAAGTACTAAATTTGACATAATTATTTGGCTTTCTACGGTAGCTTACAGTATCAGATAACTATACGCAAATATCAATTAATTAGCAGCACCGAAATAGGAAATGTTATTAGTTTAGAATATCTGATAACTATATATAAATATGAATTAACAGTACGAAAATAGGAAATGTCACTATGTTACAGTATCAAACAACTACATACAAATATCAATTAACAGCATGAAAATAGGAAATGTTTGTTATTAAGTAACATCGAGTAAAAATGGGGCGGTAAAATGAAAAGTACTGAAAAGGGACAAAAAAAAAACAGAAAAAAAAATTTTAACTTATGAATCATTTTCATTTCGAAAACTGCAAACCAGTTTCAGAGTAAAAGTAAAGACAGTGTAATTTATAATTTAATATCTGTAGATAATAAACAAAATTTCAATTTATCATATAAATTTGTAAGATTTACATGGAATTTTATCTCATATACATATAATGGGAATATGATGGTGTCGAGAAAACTGAAATAATTTATAATATAAATACTTCTAAATAATCAAAGTATTATAATATTATTTCTCATTTAAATGATTTATCACATAAAATGAATGTAAATTAATGTTATGATATCTAATGAAATGAATGATTTATCTAATCCTAATCTTTGTTTCTGATTGTTCAACTTATCACACACCAAAAACCAATCTACATGTAAATGTTTCCGTTCTGATAGCTAATATTCAAGAGTTAAGGTACAACCAGCTCTTTCTTTCTCTACACACAATTCCCTTCCAAATATGATTGTATTTGTAAATGAGCCGATATATGAAGAATTAAAATTCATTAGCCGCATCTTTTTCCCTGTTGCTTTTATGCCATTTTTTATTTTTCACTCTCTACGGAGGATTTTCGCTTCGACAGTATGATTATCACTGAGTTCTCCTAAACTGTAACTCAATCAACTTTTCATCAATTCCAATCCAATATTACAACTAAAGAATAAACTTTTACAGTGTTACGGATTCCTTGGCTTAAAGCTAAATATCCTCATTCTTAGTCACACATATATATGCTTCGTCGTTTTACATTGTGCTAACAGAGAGCGCTATATTAGTGAAAACTTGTGATCTTATAATGGTACTACACCTCTCCTATCGAAATTATTTTACAAAGTAATTTGGGTGAATTGATTGGTTGTGATATTGGGGCGTAATTTGCGATCTTTCTTTTTGTTGATTGATATCATTAAATTCGCCTTATTGAAATTCTAATTCCTGTAGTCGTTCTTGTATTAATCATTTTATCAGAATAAAGATTTAATTATCCAAATTTGAGATACCGAAAAGAAAAGAATCAAAAAGGCAGAATAAACTGGCAAAAGATAACAATTCTTCCTATGAAATACAAACTAAAGTCAAAAAACTTCGCGATGAATTTGATGCCACCAGCCAGAATATTAACAGCTTAACAAAAAGCGCTTAATCAACGCTAGAAAAAATGAGAATGACTTCTCGGAGAAATAAAAGAATTGGATTCATCACCAATCAATCGAAAATGAGCTGTGAAGGAAAAATTAGACCATCAATTATATTCAAAGAATGGAAGAAGAAATAGGATTTATGGAAATAGTATTTTAAGATTAATAAACCAAGGAAAATGGGTCAAAATAATTTTAAAATTATATGGAAATGGCTATGAGTTAGCAGTTCATTACCTAAATTCAGGATATACAACTCAAGATCTAAACTAAATCCAGGATATATAACTCAAGATCTAACTCATTCATAAGAAAGACTTAAAATAGCCTAACAATTGACAGCGAACCTATTATAGTTACAATTACAGACACAATTACAATCACTTCAACAAAAATTAACTTTGGTATATTCAATAGTCTAAAACTATTCATTAATCGAATGACTTTAAAAAGATAAAAATTGTTGGTAGTATCCAAGCAGATAATTTACTTTTTTGGAAGTTTTGATATTCCAAAAATTTTCCGATTGCTTCTAGCTATCTTTCAATTGCTTCTATTACTGCTTTCTGATCCAGATCATCTCGTTTGATAGATCTAATTCGGTATGTTAAGATTTTTATTTATAACGGATGTCTTTACAAATTTTTCAATTAAAGTATTTCTACTGCTGTCTTAGTTCTGAGAAGCAATATTGTTGCCTCTAACAGCTAAAGGACTTCTCCTTTTAGAGAGAACATTAAATAACTCAGTTTGTGAAGTGATAGATTGTGGCATCGGAACTGTTCCAGAAATGCCTCCATCTTTTTGAATCACCGCTAAATGTCAGTAAGTGTAACTGTGGTATACTTACTGTTATTTGTGGGACGTTTTAGATATTTCCTGTGAAAGAGTTAGGCGTTGAATTGTATATCCTGGATCTAGGCGACGAATTGCTGACTGATAGTTGTTTTTATATAACTTTAAAGCTTTTTTTAACTTTTTTTTATTGCTTGATAATCTTAAAATACCTTTTTATTAATTGGCAGTTTCCCTGTAAATTCGTTCTTCCTTTCTTACATTTATAGTATTTTGAATATAGTCGAGCTAGTTATTGTTTGTAGATTTTAACATCATCAAAATACTGCTATATTTGTAGCACTATACTTGGCAATAAATGCATAGATGATTTATTTTGCATTATTAAAAAACCTTAAGCATATATGACTAAAAAGGAAGTCAGGTAAAATATATGATTAATAAAGAAGTAAGGTAACTAGTTATTAAGTTAAGGGATAGTTAAAGGAGCTAGTGAAGAATAAGATTCGACAAGGATGTCTGTTGAAATAAATGAAAACGACATGTAAAGATATTGGCAAGTCAATTCTGCGAGAAATTCTGATGAAAAATATAGTTATCAAAGTTCACTGGTAGTTTTGATCTGTCATTTTTATGATGAGTTTAGTTAATGTTTTCAGAATTTCATATGCTACTTAATACGATGTTCAGGATGGCTATCTTCTGAAATTTCATGTCTAAAGGATTGGTTGATCATGATGATTACTTTCAAATGTACTATATAGAATAGGGATTATGCTTATTCTATTACAGCAACTGTAATTACGAATTGCAGGATGAGAAATTTTTATTTCAAATATACAAGAATTTAAGTGTTATATTTGTTACAGGAAATTTTTGACAAGATCTAAATTAGGCTACGTATCAGATGTGTGAAAAATTGGACAGAAATCCTGGAAGCACATCTCCATAACCTAGAAAAATATGAATTTTATGGATTTCTTATTAAGAAATAGTTTCTTTGTAATTTCTTTGCCAAAAAAAAAACATTCTTGTGAGTGAAAAAATTACCTGCAATAAACCAATGACTTCCTGGAAAGGTTCAGTTATTAAGATGCGGCAAAGAGATGCGTCCTAATTCATCCACTGTATTCGATTCAATTAAGTTAAAAATGAAAAATATCTGAATTAAATTTAGATTTAAATTTTAATTTCTTAATTTTTTTAAAATTTTAATTTAAATTTATTAGATTTAAATTGAAAACTTTTTTGGATTTGAATTAAATTTGTAAATAAATAAAAAATGACAATGATTCCAAGTTAAAAATGTAGTTAAACTGCAAGTGATTTAAATTTCTAAATTAATAATTAAAAAAATTTTAAAAAATTAAAAATGGGGAAAGAAATAAAAAACGTTGTCACGGAAAAAACTGGAATTAAATTAAATTTAGAAATAAATAAAATAATGACAGTGATTCTATGTTAAGTTAAAAATAAAAAATATCTAGGTCAAATTTAGATTTAAATCAAATTTATTAGATTTGAATTAAAATTTTGTTTTTGAATTTAAATCAAATTATAAATAAATAAATTAATGACAGTGATTATAAGTTAAAAATGAAAAATATTTAAATTAAATTTATTAGATTATTAAAGATTATTTACCCTTGGGTAAATAACATACCGATGCTTTCTTTGTAAGAACGAGCATCCCAAAGAAATTCAAAAAAATTTGAAAAACAAGAAGGCTAAGAAAGTCTAATTTGCAAATAGAAAATTCAAATATCGAAATAACTCCAAAAAAAGAAGAAGAGAAAATCTTCCAATGGCAAAATAAGAAAATTTCCTTTCATAAGCATTTTAATTTTACTCAGTCATTGCAAACGATAAATGACAGGTACAAGTGTAAAACAGTTACAAAATCCCAATCTTTTCCATATATTGAAATCAATTGCTTTCACATATAAATCAAGCAACAAAATCTTTCTTCGATTTTCTTTTTCCCTACTTTTTATTTGTATTTTGTTTTTTTTGCTTTTTTTGTTTTATTATCTTTTTTTAATCTTTTCCCATTTTTCTTTGCATTTTTTTAATTTTTCCATTTTTTGTTTTCCGTATTTTTTCTGCTTTTTTTGTTTTTTTGCATCTTTTTTAATTTCCTCAGCTCTTTTGTTTTTTTTTTTGTTTTTTGCATTTTTTTATTCTTTTGATTCTTTTTTTCATTTTCCCCTGTTTTTACATTCTTTTTACATTCTTTAACAATTTCCCCTATTTTTTTGTTTTCCGCATTTTTTCCTTTTTTCCATTTTTTTGGTTTTTTCGGCATTTTTTATTTCTTGAATTTTATTAATCCGCTTGGACGTATTTCATTGGATACAGGATGGAGAACTGAATTAGGCAGCGACAGGTTGGCTGCGCGAGGAAGGCCGGTTAGCCTAAAACAAAAAAATTAGGATTATTTTGTTTCCTATGGTCATTCAATTAACTTTTAAATCTCACTTTTTCAATGGTACTAATTTCTTACCTAAAATGAAGGGGTGATGAGCATCCTCTTCTCTCCCCACAGGACCAAGTTTGCGGCGGTGCTTCACCTATTTTCCGCTGATTATGGCCACACATGCCATCGGGTACCAATCGAGGACATAAAGTTCCATCGCTGCCTTCTCTGTGGGGCCGTAAATCAGGATGGTAGCAAGAGGTGGTGGCCACAACGGACGCAAAAGCCTGGAATATGCATGATTAGTGAGTCTACTGGCTTTTAAATGAATCAAATGTGTAGCAACGTTTCTAAAAACTCACTGAAAATTCCATTTCAAAACACTTACCATCTTGCCTGTCTCGAGGCGTGAATACGTCACCCTTTCAGTTTCTAACTGCTTACCGCAAATACCTGAAAAATGAAATGATAAGAAAATATTGTTGCACAAATTATTGTTGGAATATCGAATAAATGATTTTGATATCATAAGATTTTATCAGGAAGAAATCAAAATATGTTCCTTCCATAAATTATAGGCACATAATCATTTCCAAAGTTATTAAAATTATAAATTACCGGTTTTATTGTTTCCCTCCCTTAAGCCACCGTGTATGGTTCTGCCTGCGACACTTTTAACAATCCCTTTCGCAGTAGCTTCGGATGATCTTTTAATTTATCCGGGTGAAGCCCTTCTACTGTTGCCGCAGCTAGTATCTCCTACGTAACTAGGAACCGGAATTCTGATCGTCTTCGTCGTTATTCTATAAAATTAGCAAATTTACCAAATATTCAAACACAAAACACGTGATGCAACTATTATTTACATTTAATAAAAGAATTACACATTTCAATTTACCTACAGTATAATACTACCTACGCTAAACACTAAATATACTTTCTCCTATTCTAAGTCCGACATAAGAAGAAAATGATAAGAAAAAAAATGACGGAAATGAACATCCATGATAGTAATTTTCTGTATTCTCTCGCATTCATGAAGATATGCAAATATTTTGTGTGTGTGTGGAGACTGTTTAATCCTCTTCCTCTCCTGCTTTTTATGCTTTTCATAGCGAATATCATTTACACATCTCAATATGACATCCTCACATTATGTTTTTGTCACTCTGCTCAAACAGTTTTCTTAAGTGTTTCTTTCAATTGATGAAAATTTCTGTTGAATTTCCTGAAAATTAATAATCATACAAACGTTGCTTGCAAATTACCACTGCTGATTTTTGGATAATTCACTGAGATTTCTTCAGCAATTCTTCTCATATTCTATTCTTTATATTTTCCATCGTCGACTAAAATTTTTATGTCAACCATCGAAAAGTGTCGATCAATTTGCTTACAAAAAAGGCGTTATATTAACTATTTAAACAATGTATCCTTTTAATCAGTTATTATTCAATATGAAAAGACCAATGCTTTTTGATTTTATTGGTGCGGAATTTTTTTCGATTTTTTGTTTTGTAATTTAGTCGTGATTGCTATTGAATATATATATTCCATTATGGTGCATTAGTGATAGACGTAGCGGTCTCCAACAATGATTTCAAATTTGCTGTGTGGCGGTTTTCTTTTTCATTGGAATTTGATTTCATCAAATGTTGATTTGTTTCTAATTTGTACGTAAGTTGAATTTTGACTCAAAACTTTCAAATATTTTCTTCCTTCAATATTGAAACATACATTTATGCTTTTAAAATTCATTCGCAATTAATTCTTGCCCTGGTTTTTGCTTTTATTTCCAATGTTTGTGTATTGCTATCCAAATTCAAATTTTTATTTTTATTTTTTGATTTCAAACGTTTCCGTCAGCAAATGAAATCAGTCTTACGGCGATTTGTTTTTCGTCCATACTGTTTTAAACTTTTCAGGTATCTATTGTAATAAATTGGCTGATGAAGGATTACATTAAAGCATGTTCTCATCGCATAGTCATAGGTCCCTTATAATTTTAATACTTTAAGCTAGTAATTTCTATTGTGGTTGTAATAAGTTTCATTTTCAAATACAAAATAATTAATCTTACGGTGAATGTCTTTTCAGATAAGAATCGGCAGTAATCCTGTAGTAACAATAAATATTTATTGCTTCCAGAAAATTTGGTTATTTGTATTTTTGTTTCTTTTTCATTTCATATTTTTGATATAGATCAACTTATCTATTTATTGAAGGGACATGAATAAACAAACACCCTGCAAATTTGTTGAAATAAAAATTAATGTTTAGCACTCTTGTAATTCTATCTGGCAAAAAAAAAAAAAAATTAGAAAATTTATCAAATATTCATTAAGTATAAAAACACGTGATGTAACTATTACTTACTTATAGTAAAAGAATACGAAGTTACACATTTCAATTTACCTACAGTATAACACTATTTATGCTAATCATTAAATATCTCATACTTTTTTTTTCTATCATAATTCTGATATAAGAAAAAGAATGGAAGGAAAAAAAGTGACGAAGATAAATATCCATAATAGTATTTTCCTGTATTCTTTCGCGCCCATGAAGATATACAAATACTTTACTTCATTTGTGTGTATGAAGACTGTTCCATCCTTTTTTTTTCTAGCGCATATCATTCGCTTTATTTTCTGATCTCTAATACATCTCAATTTGATATTCTCGTGCTATGTGTGTTGTCATTTTTCTGTGCAAACATTTTTTTGTTTCTTAATTATTTCTTTTAATTGATGTAAATTTCTGTTGAATTTCCTAAAAAAGAATAATCCAATAAATATTGCATGCAAATTATCACTTCTGATTTTTGAACAATTCAATGAGATTTCATCAGCAATTTTTTCTTCCATATTCAGTTCTTTATATTCTTTACCGTCGTCTCATATTTTTATGTCATTATGGCAACCGCCAAAAAGTGCTGTATCGACCAAAACGATTGCAATTATGGGATTTGCTTGCAAAAAAGGCGTTGGATTTATTACCTAAACAAGGCATGACTTTTCATCCTTTTAATTAATTTTGATTTTAGTCCTGCGGAATTTTTTTCAATTGCTTCTTTTTTAATTGCTATTGTATATTTATATATTTCATATCGATGTATAAGTGATAGATGCAGTAATCTCCAGTGGTAGTTTTTTTTCTTTTTTCTTTTGGCGGTTTTCTTTTCCATTGAAATTTTATTTTGTCAAATGTTGATTTGATTCTAATTTGTATGCAAGTCGAATTCTGACTCAAAACATGCAAATATTTTCTTAAATATTGATTATAAAATTATATACCTTTAAGATTCACTCTTAATTAATTTTTGTCGCTAGGTTTTGCTTTTGTTTCCAATGTTTGTATATTGCTATCTAACTTCAAAATTTTATTTCTTTTTTTGGTTTCAAACGTGTTTTGTTATTTTTGTTTTAAACTTTTCATGCTTTTGCAATAAATAGCTAATGAAGGATTTACATTATCGGGAAATATATTTTAGATTTAAAATAAGGATGCAAATTAATTTCATTTGCCACAATGATTTCTAGCTTTATTCAGTTCATATTTCATAAGTCCATATTTTTTTGTGGAGAAACTTCTTGAACTATTGTATTTTAGTGTTCAAATGAATTCTTCAGATAAGTTTTATCAATTTTAGATGTCATCGTTTTGTGCAACGACCATAGTTCATAGTTCAATCATAGACATATTCTGCAATATGATATTATATGCAAAAATAAATGCAAATTACCATGAAATATTTCTGGTTGAAACAAACAGGTGAACATCTAGGATGATAAAACTTAGAAGAACAATCCGTTGATGATATCCACGTGGCTTAGTAGGTCGAAAAATCGATGTGCTAAACTTTCGAAACAATTGTTATAATTTCATTTTCTTATTTGAACTCAGAAATCCACCAAGCGTATGAGATAAAAAATGCGGGAGGAAGAATTCAAATACGTCGATCATAAACAATTCCTATGCCCCATAATACAGATAGTTTGTTCTTCCTAGTTCGAGACTAATCTTGCTCCTCCATTGTGCTGTGCCATTGTCAGACAAATGCAATGCTAAATTAACTGTTGTTTTTAAAAAACTGTTGTTTTTCATCAGCAATGTAAATTTCTGTTGAATTTCCTAAAAAAGAATAATCCAATAAATATTGCATGCAAATTATCACTTCTGATTTTTGAACAATTCAATGAGATTTCATCAGCAATTTTTTCTTCCATATTCAGTTCTTTATATTCTTTACCGTCGTCTCATATTTTTATGTCATTATGGCAACCGCCAAAAAGTGCTGTATCGACCAAAACGATTGCAATTATGGGATTTGCTTACAAAAAAGGTGTTTTCTTTTCCATTGAAATTTTATTTTGTCAAATGTTGATTTGATTCTAATTTGTATGCAAGTCGAATTCTGACTCAAAACATGCAAATATTTTCTTAAATATTGACTATAAAATTATATACCTTTAAGACTCACTCTTAATCAATTTTTGCCACTAGGTTTTGCTTTTGTTCCCAATGTTTGTATATTGCTATCCAACTTCAAAATTTTATTTGTTTTTTTGGTTTCAAACGTGTTTTCGTTATTTTTGTCTTAAACTTTTAATGCGTTTATTGCATTCAAGAATGAAAGAATTGAAGAGCCACTGCAATTTTTTTCTCCAATAATTCAATTTGATCAATATAACAGTTTCTATCTGATTTAATGAATTACTTAAGAAAGTAAAATGGGACAAAATCATTTCAACTAGTAAATCAGCGGTAGAATGTAATCACTATCAATATTGATATGGCTTGACAACATATATGCGCCATCTATAAAAGCAGGAACGAAATTTTATTAATTGAAAAAAACGAAAAATGAGGAAGGGAAATAGTGAATGTATGAAAGAGTGAACGTATAAAGCATATTTATTAATATGATATTGCTAATAAAGAATTTAAAACTACATTTTTCAATTTTCTTATTTTTATAATGATCGTTTAGATCATGAAAATCGTTCTTGATTGGTTTTCTTGAATTTGAAATTATATATTTTTAAATTTTCGTTGTAATTCGAACAGGATTCAGCCTGAAATCGTACTCATGCATGTTCGAGTACGAAGCTTCCAACTGTATCATTGAAATAATGCGTTTTGCTCAAAAATGGCAATAACGTTCCGGAACTAAAATTTAAAACAGATTTGAAGGGAATAAAAAATTCAAATGTTAGTATTCTTATAGAAGAATGAAAGAATAACAGAACAATAAATAATGTGAAAATATCAAAATTTATTTTAGCAATAACTTATGATTTGGAAGAGAACGGCCAGGAAAGTTATTTGCAATTGCGCATACTACAGAATAATAAATTTGATCAGAAAGATGGATCCATCGATTTTGATCGTGGCAACATTTGCCAATGAATTAGCCGAATAATCCCCTGAAAAATAGATGGAACTAATAAGGAATGAAAATTGAATGAATTTGTTTTGTTGCAATAAGAAATTAGCAGAAGAGATTGCAAGTTTCAGTTAAATCAGGAGAATAATCTAGCTAACATTTACTGAAATTGAATTCAATGAAAGAGTATTAAGTGATAATCTTCAAAATATAATCAATCATTTCGGCCAAAATCAACTTTCATACGTCTATTGACTTATACATAATAAATATAAAACATTCTAGCATCTTGTTTTCTTCAATTCTTAAACTGAAATTACTACTGGAATTATATATATGCAGCTATATATATTTTTTTTAATATTTAGATTACAATTTTCCTACTTTATGTATTTGAATTTCTTTTTTTTAGCTGAATTAATACATTAATTTCATGCATTTGAATGAAAAGCGTTCACTTTTGTGCAAATAAATGTGGTGGGACAGAAATATTTTAGAACTTGAAACAATAAATAAAATTTGCTAAGGTAATAAACTAATAGTTTAATTTGATTCAAAATTTACAATACCAATTCTAAGAGAGAACAAATTTTTCATCCTAACTAAATGAAATATGAAAATTTCATAATTTAATGAATTGTATAAGTGCATGATAATTTCAATAACAATAGAGAGATAATACACAAACATGCAAAATATCTGACTATTTCACTCACCACTATTTTTTTCTAAATTTTTTAACACAAAAATACTTTTAGTGTTTAATTTTCTAATTTTTTTTTTTGAAATTTATTTTTTTTCATTCTAAACATACCACAACATTTGCTACATTTCGAACAAATTGTATTTTCATGTTTTCATAATATTACGCAAAAATAATCATTCAACAATAATAATGAAGAAAATTTCACCCAGAATAGGCGACATTTCCGCTCTTTACTGCAAAATATACAATGTTTGCATTACACCGTTGGTTGAACATGCCTTTAGAGATATTTTTTGGTACTCAATTTCAAATGTGCCATGTAAAATTTGCAAACTATGGTTTAAAAACTGTCACATACGACATTACCGCTTCATGCAAATAACATTTTTCTTTTTTATAATAAAGGCATTACGAGCAATAAATTAAACTAATGATTCCCAATTCGTCAGAAAGAGATACATTTCATACATGCAAATGTATCTTTGTAAGTGCACATCTATACGAACACGCAAACGGACAGACACACACACACACACAGACACACGGACACACACACAGACACACACACACGCACATTTGCATAACACGCATATTCCATCTTTAACAAAGTATCAGTGGGAATTCATATCAAACCAAACCACGGTTAGTTTGTGCTTGGGTATTTTTTTTTTCAATTGCCCAATTTTATGGATTGATCGAATTTAATTTATTTCATTTACTGTCATTTTTTACTAATTTAATTTTGTTTTCATACATTTTGCATATTTTTGGATTGAAAAATTTGCTATTTACATTTGACAATTAAAATTTAGCTAATTGATGTAAACTATTAACATTTATTATTAATCTCTGATGATTAATTAAAGATTTACAATGTATGGTATGTATTATTTGGGTATTGTTTTGGAAACGTCTGATGGTCGAATTAAAGTATTAAGAAAAACTAAAATTTATCAATTCAATTGTGAAATACCAACAAATGTTGTACCAGGTGGTTGGATCAATTTCTCGGTAAGTAATTTAAAGTATGAAGTGAAATTACTATGCATATTTAATTAATTAAACTTTAATTTTAATTTGAAATTAGATCTAGTTTATACTACATAATATGTTAAGTAAGAAATGAAGAAAAAGGCCAGAAATTGTAGGCCAAGATGTTTTCTTTTACAAGATGTTTCATATGTTTTTCATGTTTTTTTTTTCAATTTTTTAATTTGGTAATTTATTTTCCAAATTGTAGATAATATCTGTAATCAAAATTCAGGTTTGAATTAAACAATCGCAAAGATTATGCGGTAATTGTGAGAAGATTTTGGTTAATGTTATAAAGAGAATTTGAAATCATAGCAAAAAGTGTTTTCTTTTCGTTTTTTTTTCTTTTGATTACTGAGTGATCTTGATTTCACTTCAACAGAAATTGTAAGTATTTTAGTCTCTGCATTTATTTCATTTATTAAAATTAAAAAAAGACTATAGCAAATAATCGAAACATTTTATTTATTATATACCGTTGGAAAAATGCTCAACTTATTTGTCTTTTAATGATTCGTTTTCATATAATTTTTATATTTTCTTTCGCAATTAACGATAATAATGATTTTATTCATTTGGTTAGACTAAACTATGTCGCATTTCATATTTTAAGTTATATATTTATTTGAATAAAATTTAAATAAAAATTAAATATATATATATATATTAGTTATATCGCTGAAGTGAAAAGTTGTCCCAATGAATACATATTATAACTCTTATATGTAACGCGATTGAATTTCAAAAAGTTAAATATTATGAAAAAAGCGGTTCAAATTTGTATTAAAAATAGATATTTTAATTTACATACGAAGAGAGAAGACGAAAAATGACAATTGGGTGAAAATGAATAATTATATATGTTTTTCAATTTAAAAAAAAGGAAATTATTGAATATATTTTCTTCCTAATGTTTGTTTTATAGTTTAATGATGATTCGATGCCACCATTCATTGAAGCTTGTTCACCAATTCTTCCAACCAAAATTGTAAAGTTATATGATAGTGATGGTTCAATAAGTAGTCGAATTTCAGTATGCTTCAACATTTGTTATTAGTAATTATTTGAATTTTAATATAATTCTTTCCATTCTTTTCATTCTTTTTTTTTTAAAAAATTGGAAAAAAAAACTTCAAAACTATCTTTTCATTCTTGGTATCAGTTTTTATTTTCAGATTCAAACAATCGCAGCTACACCTTATCGAGAGAATTTAGATAGTACTTTGGAACAATGTGTTTGGTCACCTCATTTTGAGGTGGTGATATACTTTATTATATTAGCTTATAATTCATTAATTTATTTGTAAAAATTTATGTCACTTATTTTTAATTTCATTCAGTTTTAGTTTATAAATCTTCTGATTATTTTATTGCATAATTTTTGCAGTTCTAATGTTACATTTCTCATAATCTCATGAGCGGAAAGGAATTAGATGAAATGCTTATTTTCTTAAATAAACATATATATATATATATATTCTTTGGATAATCTTAATTAATACTACTTTAATATGAATCTATGTTTGTATCTTTTGCAGTGGATCCTAGATGATAATGGAATATTTAATCATGAAAATGTTATGCCAGATATTATTTATGTGATCTGGGTTGAATTATTAACCGAACCGTACATGTCGAATACTAACATTTTAATGAAAATAACTGAAATTATTCGACCGGCTTATAATCAACTTCCAATTTATGATGCGGTTGGATTTTTACTTGTAATTAATTAACTAATTTATAAATATTAAAAAAATACTACCTACACACTTAATACTTCTACATCCCTTCTGATATGAATTGTGTCATTGATATAATTAACTTATAATTCATCAGTTAAAATAGGTAGATTTCTTGCTACAACATAAGGTAATTTATGATAAAATTCCAATCACTGACTCATAACATTGAAGCATAAAGTGGAAATTCTTTAAGCTTTATCGGTTTTTACAAGAATTATTTGTCAAAAGCTATTCTTTCTAGCACACGGAATATTTTGATGGATTTAAAAATGATTTATTACGACATAGCCATAGGTTTTCTTTTTTTTTTTCTTAAGACAATTTTACGCATTATTCGTAACTAAATTATTTTCAATTTGCACATTATTCATAACTAAATCATCAGATGGTTGACCTTATAATATTTAGCTTTTATTTATTTTTTTTTTTGCTTTTTTCCTTTTTTTGATGAAAAATCATTTTTTTTCAGCCATGAATTGGATCAGAAATGCCAGCTGATGCGAAATTACTATCAGTTCACTGTTTGGTATACGTCTTCTTCATCCTTTATTTTTGCTAAAATTTATACTTATTAAATTTACTATTAATTTTCAATGCCTTAATTTATTATTTCAAATTACTTCGTAACGTAATGTCAAAGCTAGTCTTTTTTTTTTCTTTTTCTTTTTAGCAAAATCGGTCTGAGAATAAAATCAATCCAACGACTATATATTCAGGATTAGTAATTCGACGTGATATGAACTGTCAAGGAAGTGAGTCATTTCTTTAAAATATTAATGGTCTCTTTTTTTGTGTGTTTGTTTTTTTGTTAATTTTGTCTAAATGGTAAAATTATTTCTTGGCGTCTAAAATGTTCGATGTTACACTCAAATATCATCAAAGATTTAGAATATTATACATATTTTCGGATTGATTTTATTTAAAATATTATACATACTTCTGTAAGTCTAGTGATGTTTGTTTAATTTTTTTTTTCAAATATTCAAATATTGATAAAACATCTAACTAACTCAACATCAAAAAAAGAAAAAATGACAATAAAATTAATAAATCTTTTGTTGTTCTAATAATTTTTGAGATTTCAAAGTCAGATATGATTTTATTATTAATATTAGCATTCATATTTATTGCCATTTCGTATTCGTTAAAGAGATGACTTCAGTATTTTATTTTCTTCTTTACACTTTTCCAGTTATTTTATTTTAGCTCTAAAAAATAAATTTATTGAAAGCAAATATCTTGAAATTTATTATCTACTTTTATCTAATTTTTACATCTTTTACTCATTTATTTATCTAAAATCATTTTTTCCTTTTTTTTTTCAAATATTATTGATTTTATAGTGGAGCAAGTTGTCTTATGGTCGATAGCAACTGGAATTGTTTACTTCCGTCATCAACAATATCAGAATATCTCAATAGGTGCTTGAATTGATTTTGTCGTGCGGAATGGGTTAGTTTCTATTTTGTTTGTCGTTTTTGTCCGGTTTAGCTATCTAAGAATTCCCTATTCCTGAATACTTCCACTTTATCCGTTTTTTAAACGTTTTATTTCGTGATGAAAAAGCAAATTTCTTTTTTTTCTTAAACTTAAAAAAAGAGATAAATGACGATAAGTTAGAAGCAGACCCGAAATTTTTGAAAATTTATTTAGTATTAAATGTAAAATTTCTTCTTGAAGTTTAACTTTTAATTTTATAGGCGAGATGGTATTTTAGAAGCTCATAAATTAAGATATTCAAAGACGCAAATGATACTAACAAGAGTGGTAGAGAATAAAGCTCAGGTAATTATCATTTTCGTTTCATGAAAATGCTGTCATAAAATTAATTTAATTTTTTATTTCCGTTTTAACTTGCGTCAAATGAAATTCATTCATTTTTTATTAATATGCAATCATTTATATGATATATTCGTAGGAATTGTAGATATGTGAGAAAGTAAAGATGCCAGAAAATTTACCCAAAGAAGATTGGGTTTGGATAAGTGATGTTGTTGGAAAAGTTTGGGTTGATTTGGAGCATTTTAAAAAGTCAGTGATGAATCGATGGAATGAATTAGCTGGAAATATCACATATATTTGGCTTTCATATGATCAGTTTGGCTCTACAGTGTGTTGGAAATTTCATTCTATCGTTGAATCAAACCAATATGTTAGTTTTCATTTTGCATGTTTTGTATAAGTTAGTTTATATTATGTACTTTATGCAAGATAGTTTATGTAGCTACACGTATTTCACGTTTATACGTTCATTTGTTTGATTTAAATTTGTATAAATTCTTTTTTTTTTATAAATTCTTATCTTTCGTTCATATGAACACCAAAAGTCTCATCTTTCAATACTAAACTTCGTTTCAAACATTGGGAAATATCAGTAAGATTTTGAATTAACTCAGTTGAAAAAAAAAAAGATGAAACGGTTGAATATAAAATCATATTGATGTATAAATAATTTATTTAAAATCTCATTTACACTTTATTTACTAAAATTTCAAATGCTTTTCAGATAGAAAGAAAAGAAGATGTTGTAAATATTGAACGTTTTGCTGATTTGGCTATATTATAACGAGGAAGTTCTTCTCTGGTAAATTGTTCACTGTACAAATTTTTGAAAAAAATCTTTAAATCGTTTAAATAATTTTCAAAGATTTTACAATCATTTTAAATCTTACACAATAATTTTACAATCATTTTAAATCCCTCTTCTTTCCTGTTTTTTTTTTCCTTTTCCTCAATTTTATTTAACAGTTGTTATTTTCTAAATTTTAACTTCACATCTTTTTACATTATTATTATTCAGTTCTTTTTCAGTTTCTGAAATATCATCTCATATTGGTATTAAATAACTTGATCTTTCGTTGTAAGCAATGATCAGATGATGGTGTTTTATCGAATTCTGATGGAGCTAATCAATTTTGTATTTTATGGGATAACTGAGCTGTTTCGTGTACTAAAGTTCATTTTAAAAATTCCCTCAAGTAATAACAGGTTATGAGTTGGAAAGTAATAGATTCCTATGAATCGGAAAGTAATAAGTTATGAATCGGAAGCCTAATGATGAGTATAATGGATTTGAGTATTTTTTTATAAAAATATTTAACAGAGATAAATAACAGTTTTATTCATTCGATGAGATATGATAAACGAATGTATCATTGATCCATTTAATAGAAATTCTTTTATTTTCAAAATATTAATTTCTAGTTAATATGGTCTGATCATCAGGAAGAAATCAAATAGTTTGTTTTTTCTTTTTAAATGTTGCCTTAATTGAATAATTCTCTTTTCTTTTGTTTTATGGTTTTTATAAAATTTTCATTTCATTTTTTATTTATTTTTTTTTTTTGTCCATAATTTCTATTACAAAAAAGAAATCAATGATATTATAATTCAAATATTTCATTTCGATTTCGATTCACAAATATTTTGTATTCCTGATCGATTAGTTGTATGCATTAAATATTAATAAAATAAATTAAAAACATCACAAAACAAGTATTCAATGATAAATTATCAACTAAGAAGAATGATTTGGAGTGATTGTTTGTTTATCTTTGTTTATAGGATTATATGGTGTTAGAAAAACCATGACAATTTATTATTGATAGTGGCTTAATTTTTATAATTTTCATAGATTAGACAGAGG
This sequence comes from Wuchereria bancrofti, assembly GCA_005281725.1. Lineage (NCBI taxonomy): Eukaryota > Metazoa > Nematoda > Chromadorea > Rhabditida > Onchocercidae > Wuchereria > Wuchereria bancrofti. The sequence continues at coordinate 9,643,945 of SSBO01000009.1, forward strand.
ATTAGTTTTTCAAAATATCTCATAATAATAATAATAAATATGTGATAGTAACAGTTAAGCAATCACTATGGAATATAATGGATTGAATAATTCGATATACATTTTGTCTTTTGTCGAACTTTTTTTTCCAGAAATATCAATGACAAAAGAGTAAAAAGAAAATGCCTCACATATAGCATTTGCTTTGTGACGTTAAATTAAAAAATCTGTTATAAAATTTGAAGCGGTTGGGTAGGCAGATGTAATAGAATATAGTGCTGCAAAACACAGTTTCTTGTTCCAAACGCGTTTTGAACTACGGTATATTGGGAATTTTGGGTATTAATCGTGTTGTCCGGGCTGGTCGTGGGGTTTGTTTGGTCTGCGTCGGTTGCAGAAGCTCGTGTGGTGCGTGCGGTAGGTACACGTACGTCACATATGTGGCTCACGTACGTGAATGTGTATAAGATATATGTGTATTTTGCTGTTTGTTTTACTGAAATTTTTCAGTGGTTGGTAGTTTTTGAGAAGTGTCGGTTTCGATTATTCAAAAGTTCAAATCTTTTCGTACGTCTTTCAGAAATGTGACTTCTTGAACACATACAACAGCAATTTCGTCTCTATACATGGAAACCCTGTGATACGGTTAATATCTAATCAACGCAATTTGCAGGGTATTATTCAGTAGGCGTCAAATCTTATACAATGAGTAAGATTCCACGTGATACGCTATTCGAGTGTGTCAATGAGGTGTTGAAAGCATCGAAGGAAAAGAAGCGGAAATTTCGTGAGACAGTCGAATTGCAAGTAGCACTGAAGAATTATGATCCACAGAAAGATAAACGTTTCAGTGGATCCGTAAGGTATTACCAACAACTATAATCAGCACCAATTAATCCTTTCTACAAAATGCCTACTCTTTCCATTCATGTGGAATTGTTGATTGGGATGAGCAGGAAGTCGTTTAACATAAACGGCGAAGACTTTAACCCAGAGTCTTGAAATAATGGGAAGGATTTCGTGCACTATTCTTTTTTGTTGTCTGAAATCCGAACTAATTATGTTAACGAGTGACGAATAACAGTAAGCATTACGTTTCATTTTCTGATACAATATAATGGTGAAGGGATCATGAATAAGCATGAAGGAGTGGTCAGAATTGAGTTAAAATGAAAGAGATTGAATAGGATTTGATGAAGCAAACAGAAAATAGGATAGAGTAGTTTTGGGCAAATTTCATGGGATGTTAGGAGTGAAACTTTTCCATTTGAACTCGATAGCTCACTCAACTTAATAGTCATTCAGGTCATCCACATTTTTTTCCATCACATCATTTGCCTGGTTTTACATGTCCATTTCCTAATGGACGGATCTTTTCGTAGTGCTATTAACTGAATGAGTTGTAGATTACGTATAGCTGTAAAATGATTTGAAGTAAATGAGTGTATTTCTTCTGTATTTCGTTTTGTTTCGGGATTTCAATTAGCAAATTTCTATAGTAATTTCTCAGTTTAACTTCATATTGAAATATTTACAGTTCTTAGGTTACCTATCGATAATTTCGATTGCAGATAACATATTATATTTAGGCTGAAAAATATACCAAGACCAAATATGAAAGTGTGTGTATTGGGCGATCAACAACATTGCGATGAAGCTAACGCAAACAGTATACCATGCATGAATGCGGATGAATTGAAAAAGTTGAACAAAAATAAGAAGCTTATTAAGAAGCTTGCAAAGGTTTCCTTTATTTGTTTTTCATCGCTCTAATTCGTTAATTTGACCTTTATGAGATATGTGCTGTTGGTCGGTGTTCATTTTGGAAGAAGGTATCAGCAATGTAATAGTGAAAAAAACATTCCTACATTTTTCAGGGATATGATGCATTCTTGGCTTCGGAAGCTTTGATTAAGCAAATTCCACGTATACTTGGACCAGGTCTAAATAAGGCGGGTAAATTTCCAAGTGTTGTTGCTCATTCTGAACCACTGATAGCTAAAATTGAAGAAATCCGTTCAACGATCAAATTTCAAATGAAAAAGGTGAGTGCTTTCGTTAATCGAAATGACCACTTAATGTATCAAAACTTCCATATCTGAGAATTTCAAATATTGGTCATTGTTGCTCTTAACATCGAAGTAGCATTTTAATTGCAGGTGTTATGTCTATCGGTAGCAATTGGACATGTTGGAATGACACCGGAAGAGCTCGTTTCTAATATCGCACTTTCTATCAATTTTCTTGTGTCGTTGTTGAAGAAGAATTGGCAGAATGTGAGATCACTACATATAAAGAGCACAATGGGGCCACCGCAGCGACTATATTGATTTCTATTGTGTTGTCAACTGTTATTAGTGTTGTTGCATTATCTGAAGTGATAAATAATTTGTTTCAATGAGTGAAATATTTGAACTATACTGTTGGTTAGTGGAAATTGGTGGTCTTTTCAAAGATAATTTGAAATATATTTGGTTAAGTTTTACCATAAAATGTTTAGTTCCAGAAGTTGTGTTTTCTGTTGGACGACAAACAATATTGAAATTCTGCCAATAGTAATTTATTTGGTTGCAGGTGGTGATATCTTCGGGATAAATTTCAGAATTTTTTGGGTGGCCACTTAATAGAAAAAGTATATTTCTTTTTTTACTAAGGTTTGAGGTTGGGTGTGACGTTTGACATGAAATATAAAGAAAGCCTTAGAGTCTTTGACATGGTAACATTTCACTTTAGTTACTATCAAGGTGTGTATTGTATATGGTAGGGGTAATGAAAGGATTATTAGCATTTCCGGTAAGTCTTTTTTGGACTCACGGGACCGGTGTGTATATTTTAAAAAGCAAATGTTCTGGATTCACTGAGCGTATCCGTTTCAAAAATATTTTCAAGATCTATTCAACCGGGTGTAAATATATGTTTTAACAAAAACAAATCCCAGGTTCTAGGGTTATGTTATACGTTTTCTTTTTCTATTATTGAGTATGTTCTTGTTGATTATCTCGAGAAACGTATTTAATTTTTTTTTTTTAATGAATATGTTAAGTCTTTTAAACAAATCTAAATTCTTACGCTCAATTCTTCATTTTTTATATTCTAATATTTCCTCAGACCATTATGTAGTTTGATGTAATTTAAAATAACCATTGAAGTCGACGAGAAAATGCATTTTTTTAAAGGGATTTTGTAGCAAGTGCCATTCTGTCAAGCTGTCAAATTTGAAGGTAAGAAAAAAAGAACTTTATATAAGGAAAGAAGGCGAAGAGATACCATTACGAAACTTGTGGCATACGCAAGGGAAGCACATGCCTCAAATTAATCTATAAAATTAATTTAATTCAAAGGAAAAGCGAAACAATTAGTCGTGAATTTCATAATTAATTATAATTCATTGTAGAAATATTTTAATAAAGAATAAATGATGGGCAAATTGTAATCATTCATGGTGCTGAAGGAATAAAGAAAAACATTATAAAATGTTTAATTCCACTAATTCATATAAACATTCTGTTATTTTTATTATTCAAGGAAAAAAGAGACCTTATAATTTTAGTTTTAACTTTTCCTCCAAAATATAAATCATTCAAATTGAAAATTTTCGCTCATTTATGATGCCATAATAATCTTGTCATTTATTTAATAAAGCCATTTCGAAAAAATAAATATGAACCATTCTGCTTGTGCAATAAAAAGAAATGAAACGTTTCATGTTGGAAAAAAAGTGCATTTCAAATTAAAGAAAAAAAAAGCAAAAAGTAGTCTCAAAAATGAATAAATTAATTGATGGAATATTTAAAAGTACATTCATAAAAATTTAACGAAATGAATAATTATTTGAAAATTAGTAATAAAAAATTATTACAATTGGGATGCATTAAATAAAAGTGATGAAAAAGATAAATGAAAAAAAAAAAAAAATTTTAAAATTTATGACAGGGGAGATACGGGGCGGAGATTGAATAGTGAAAGAAGTAAGTAAGTAAAATAGAATGATTGAAATAATTCATTCTTACTATCAACATTTTACTCTCGTGCTACTTGTTCCAAAAAGCCACCTTAGCTGACGATGATAATTATTACTTCAATTTCGTTGTCAAGCTCTTTCGATGTAAATAAATACTTGTACCGGAAGTACTATGTTGTTTACCTTACTTATTTTCTAGTTTAAATTTAAGCTAACTTCTATGTTATTTATCTTATAAGATTATCCTTTAAATCATGTTCTAAGCTATTTATCTCATAGGTTAGTTTTAATTAAGTTTAAAATTAAGTTCTAAGTTATCTATTTTACAATTTTCTTTTTTTTTTTTTATGTTCATAATAACAAAAATAAATTTGATGAGAAAAATAAAGTGGAAAATGAAGATTTCGTTTTACCGTAGACACTTTGCTTGTTACTAACTAATAATTAATCTGTTTTTGTGCATGAATATCAAAAATTTTAGTATTAATTATTACACGAAAAAGAAAAATTCTATTTTAACTAAAAGAATTTTCATTTTTTTTTTCTTCCATTCTTTTTTCCATTCTTATTTGATGTCATAAAATCAAACATTTAGAACTTTAGATGTTTTGAAGAAAACTATTTTATTAACATTTGTTCATTTTTTTAATTTTATTTTAATCTACAAAAAAGTGTATGTCATCTTTCTTTCTTGATCTTTAATTATGGCAAGCAAAAAGAAAAAGTTCATATGCGGATGTAAATTAGCTCTTTTATTGTCAAATCGAAATTTAATAAAATTTTATCCAAAGCTATTTGAAAAAAAAAAATTTTTTTTTTTTAATTTTCTGTGAAGAAATGCGACCATTTATTTGAATTTCAAGTAATTAAAAGCGAAAAAAAAAGTAAGAATTAATCACTCATTCACTTTTACAACAATTATTCAATTGTGTAATAGCAAAAATTAATTTTTTCATAACTTTCTTATTTTCTTCACAACTTTCTTAATAATATTTACCACCGGTTGCAATAATTTGTATGGGAAGGAAAAAAAAAGAAAGAGTGAGAAGAGAAGTAAATATTGAATTGAATATAATTTGAAATGCAACGATTTCTTTTTTCTTTCAATGGCTAACAAATAAAGCATTTAAGCCGCCGCCGCCGCCACTATAGGACAAATAAATAAAGAGAAAAAAATTGTTGGAAAAACTTTTATATTTTTTCTAAAAAAATGAAAAAAGAAAGAAAATGGAAAAGGAAGAAGCGGAAAGTGAAAGAAAAAAGGAAAATATATTTTAATTTTTACTTTTTGTTTTTCTTTCTTTTGTTTTATTTTCTACTTTAAATACGAAAATATTATAATATACAAATTTATAGGACGGTTTTCAATAATATTTGTATTAAATGCATTTTACAACCAATCATTTATAATATTTAATTCTCTTTCATTCTTCTCATCTACCTTCTTTTACTCTATTTTCCTTTAAAACATTTCCCATCCTATTTCATTTTCATTTTTTTTTCCTCCTTTTTATTTTGTGGAAATCTGGAATGAAGAAGATGAATAAAAGAAAATTTTGATTAAATTTTTGTGTAAATTTAGTATTTAACTGACAAATTCAATTTCAATTGAATCAAAAAAAGAAAAGGAAAAATTAAAAAATTGAAAAAGGTTAGATAAAAGCTTTTATAAGTCTTTCCTTCAATGGTTGTCATAGAAAATAATCTGTTGAAATTAGAACGATTATTTCAAAATTAATATATGATTTAGTGCATTAAATTTTTTTTTTTTTTTGAGGAATGTATTTTTAATATAGAAAAAGAAAAGACGAAATAACATTACTGTCATACTGTAGCGGTACAGTAACTGCTGAACAAATTACGGTATAAAAAGAAAATAATGTACAAAAATACAGCAATAGTTTTGGAACAATTATATCCAAAAAATGTATGTATCCAAAAAAAACCTGAAATAATATAGTACTATTATTAGCGTCATTTTATGATGTCATCATTACTTCGTTGAAAAGATATGATTAATTGTTGTTAGCATTTTTTTGATGACATAATATTTGATAAAATAAGGTGTGCATATGTAATTCTGAAATTTCAAATTTGATTTTAAAAAATTTGCAAATTCACTTTTTCTGTTGTTCTTTTATCTAGTATATGCTTATTTCGTGAAAAAGAAAACAAAAAAAACCATGACTATTTCTTTTTCTAATTACCCTTAATTGTTTCTTTTTCAAAATATATTTAGGTTATATGTATCAAAGTTATTTTTTTTTCTTATCTATAATATTAAACTTTAACATTAAATTTGGAAATGCAATGCAATAATACATGCATGTATATATAACATATCATAGATTCATAAAGTTATCAAAATGGTAACAAATTATATCCTTGCTAATTATTTAAATTTATGCTATTCACCAAAATTTGACTGAAGAAATTTTTGACTATAAACGTTTCTTTTAGAAACTTTTTTCTTTATTCATTTTACCTATTTTTGTCGTAAACAAATTTAAATAATTTTAAATCGAGCAAACTATTATCATTCGATATTATGGAATTGTAACAAAATTTTTAGTAATACTTGTACTATACGACTGTTGACAGAAACATATATTCCAGTATTCCGGTTACAACTTGAACTAAATACACAATTTCCGGTAAGTGACATTAAGATAGAAGCTATTTGAATTAATTTAATTTGTGCATCATTTTTTCTTTTCTTTTTCTTTTTGTATGCAGTGTTTCTTTTTCATAAAAAATTTATTAATAAATTGAAAGCGTTTTATGTTTCATTCATTTCTGTCTTTTCAAATTTCAAAATTTGAATCAAAAAAATTAGCAAAATCACCGTTATTTTTTTCATCCAGTATATGCTTATGTTATAAAATAATTTGACTGCTTTGCTTTCAAAAAATATTCTTTTTTTTAAGTCGTTAATTTTCAAATTTTATTCATTTCAATTTTAGCAATACATTTCACTTTTTTTTTCTCAACACATTTTAATTTTTGATGAAGTAAATCATAGCTATAAGTAAGATGTATAATTTATAATTTCAATTTATACAAATTTTTGCCTCATTTTCTAAATGAATTTCATTCATTTATGTACATTTCAATAAATGGATCAATAAATGATAACCGCTTTTTCTTTTTTGTTTTGGCAAAAAAAGAAATAATTTCTGAATTAAAAATTTTTATTATAAAGTATAAACTATTATTATTATTTTTTTTTCAGAAGAGAAGTATATGTATTCTGCTAATTAGCAAAAAAATTAAATTATAAAGTGCAGATACACTCATATGCTTTATCATTCATTTTTTATTCTTTGATCTTTTTTTTGCATTTGAATGTTGTATTCATTTTTTTTAATTAGCAAATTTTCTTTTTTTTCTGCTCCAAAATACTCCAATTTCATTGAAAAAAAAATCATAAAATCATAATTTTCATATGCTTTTAAAAATTTATGGGATTGCCATTTAGAAGAAATTTATACATATAATTTTCTGAATTTTAGGAAGTTAATTTTTTTTTGATTAAATCATTGCAATAAATAAATGGCGTTGTAATGAAATAGAAATTCTCGCATCTTTCCTTTTTCTTAAAAAAAATTTAGCTTATTTATTTGATATATTGCACAAATATTAAGGTATATATAATTTATCTAAAATAATTTATTTTAAATTTTTATCTAAGGTAGTTTATTATATGATAAATTAAATCCTAGTTTTAATCATTACAATAAAAAAACCGCTGCATAATTGGTTTATTTATTTGATGACGTATTAAATGTGAACATAATTAAAAATGTTTATCATATAATAAAAGATAAATGATTTTTAATATTTTTAGTTAAAATAAATTATTTGTTTTTAATTTTTTTTTATAATTTTTTTTTTATTCTAATAGTTTATAATTTTTAACAGATTAATATCTAAAAAAAACTTTTCATTGAGTTATTTCATTTTTTCTTTTCTTATTTACATCAATCTATTTAATATGTCTCGAGTTTCTATTGTTTACACAATCTATTACAGATAATGTCTCACAAAAAAGAAAAAAAAAAATGAAAATAAAAAAAATCATAAATGGAAAATTAAACATAAAAAAAAGCGAAAGGAAAGATGATGAAGCACAATTTTTTAATTAAATTTTATTCTTTCTTGTTTACTAATTTAAAAAGGAACGCGAAAAAAAAGGAATGATTCGTTTTCTTTTTAATTAAATACCATTATTAAAATTTATCATTCATTATTTTATAATTCAAAAAAAGAAAAAAAAACAGAAAAATGTTATTTCTCTTACTTTATTACTTTTAAANNNTTTACTAATTTAAAAAGGAACGCGAAAAAAAAGGAATGATTCGTTTTCTTTTTAATTAAATACCATTATTAAAATTTATCATTCATTATTTTATAATTCAAAAAAAGAAAAAAAAACAGAAAAATGTTATTTCTCTTACTTTATTACTTTTAAATAATTACAAAGAGTCACAAAGAAAAGTATTAAAAAAAATTTATTCATTTCTCTCAATAATAAAATGGAATATCTCGTTTTTTTTTTTATATCATTAAATGATCAAAGTAATATGAAATAGGTTAACGAATTAAATTATAAACTATTAGATCAAAAAAAAAAGTCTCTCTCTCTCCTTCTCTTTCCCTTCTCTCTCAGTTTCTATCTCCTCTCTCTCGTTCAGTAATGTTGCTTAACTATTTATGTGGTTGTTAGGGCTTTAGAAAAAAAAAAAAGAAATTGTTTTATAAAAAAAATTACGCAGCGCAGACAATATGAAAAAAAGAAAATCGTAATTTCATTAATTAGTTTTGAACTGTAATTGAATTATTTTTTTTTTTTAATAAATGTTTAAACTAGAATTTTTTATTATTTTTTCCTATTTTTATGTTTAATATATTTTTCTAATACTAATTTTAACACTTTTGTGACGTAATTATTTCACGTATTCTTTTTTAAATTCGATAATCGCTTAAAAAGAGCCTTAAAAAAGTATGTTAACTCTAATAATAATACATTGATAAATGAACAAATCCAATTTGTTAAATTGAGCCGAAAACGAAATACTTATTATCGTAACTTAATATCAGTTCAGAATGATAATATAATATGTGAAATTTATTGGTGATGAAATTTGATTTCATCAAATTATATCTAAACTTTTAGATACATAATATTAGTTACCTAATAAATTAATAAATAATACGAAAAATTTGCTGTTATTAAAAAAAAAGTGATAATAGAAGCAATAAGGTCAAAGATTAAATGTGAAAAAAATGAAAGGAAAAGCGATTATTTAACTTATAAATAAATTTATTTCGAGGTATGAATTCAGCAACTTCTAAAGTTATCTCTTTGGTAATATTTAAATATTTAAGTAAAGGGAAAAAAATAAAATCTAGCAAGTGAAATTATCATTTTGCTCACTTTTTTTGTTGCATTTGAACTTAACACTAACATTGTGATAAGACTTTTAAATGTTTTTAAATGATGGAAAGGTTTGAACTGGTATAATTTATGAGTGTTTTTATATCATTAAAGAGTTAAAAAATCCATTTTGATATCCTTAGAAATTTCCATTGCTTTTGAATTTTTTATAGACATAATGCTTATTTAAAAAAAAATGAAATAAAAAATAAGAAATGGTATAGTTTCAGAGTATTATAAATTCTTGAAAAGTTTAAATTTACATAATTTTCCAATTTGTTTAGACATTCCTGAAAAGCAAACTTCTAAAATTAAAAATAAAAATAAGATTAAAAATAACGTCAATTATTTATGAATATTATTAATGATTAGTCATGTGGAATGAATTAGTTTTTTCATTCATTTTTTTTTTGTCAAAAATTATAAGAGAAAATGATGAAATTTGATGAAAATAAAATGATAATAGTTATAGGATATAACATGAAATTTTTTACATTTAAAAAAAGAATAATTTATGAAATTTAATAATATTAAAATGCATTTTCAAAGTTTTTAAAACAATGAATGCCTTGTTTTCGTGCTTACTATTAGTGATATATTGTTGACATATGTTTGCATTGTTTGTTTGCTTGTTTTGTTTTGTTTTGTTTTTTGTGGTTAAATTAAATTAAATATTTCTTCTTTTTCTTTTTCTTTGTTATTTAAAATTTTTTTGATAGCTTTTTTAAATTATTTTTTTTTGATATCTTTCAGCAATTTTTTTAGTTTACTTCCTCCTTTTTCATTGCAAAATATTTCATTTTCAACATTCTTTTTCCTTCACATTTAATTAATGTAATCAGATTTTAAGATCAAAATAAATTGATCAAATTTGAATTAATTTAAAAAAAGCAACCGAATCAATAAATATGGATAAATGTTGACCAAATATACAAACTATATAAGTATGCCAAGTATAAATCATATCCAAATGACTCTTTTTTTTACATTCAAATAGATTAGTTTGTTTTTCAATAAAAAAATCAATAAGAAAAAAGAAAAAAAAAATTGAAAAAAAAGTAAATGAACTAGAAAACGAATGAGAAAGAAGTAGGGAAGAGGAAAAGGAAAAGAAAAGAAGAGGCTTTTCTGATAAAAATTTTTCTTCCATTTCATTGCTTATATATTTTCCTTTTTCAATTTCACATTTTTTTTTTTTTTTTTTAAATAAAAAGAAATAAAGAATTGCAACATTTCACATCTTTTTTGTTGCAAACATAATTAGAAAGGATCAATTATGATAGATAGAAAAGAAAAAGTTTGAAAAAAAAGAAGCTATAGATAAAAAATCTATAAATTTTAAATTTACTGAATTTTGCTGAGAAGTTATTGGAGCGATTCGTAATTTATTCTGAATTCATTAAGCAAATTTTATGCTTCTTTTCTCTTATTTTTCCGTTTCCTGTCACACTTTTTCTTTTTAAAGATCATTTTACTTTTCCTGTTAGCATTTTTCTTTTTTTTTTTTTGATTTCGTTTAACATGCTAAATATATTTTAAAAGTGTAAAATTATCACAAAATTTTATTTTAAATTGAAATATACGAAGTTAATTACTTAGCTACGACATTTGTCACAATTTCATAATATCAAATTAAGTGCGTCGTTTTTCTTTTGTTCGAAATTTCATCCCTAAGAATGACGACAAATTAAACTAACTACTCAGTAATGGTCAGTATGAAAATGATTCCTTCAGTTCACTTATGAATAGAAAATAAAGCTTATAATTTAAATTACTTCATTCCATCTTTCTTATGCACTCTCCTTTTGCAACAAACAATTTAAGTTGAAATTTTAATTAGCTTGGTGATAAATTTTAATTGCCTCCTCCTTGTTCTCTTATATTTCCACCTTTTATAATTTTTTTTTTTTTTTTGCTTTTTCTCTATCCATATGTTTGCCCTTGTTTTTCATTAAAAGCAGAATATTTCCAAAAGTTTTAATATTAATATTTCATACAATTTCATTTTTCAATCCATGAATCAAAGTTGTTAATTTATTATTTTTGAAATAATCTAAGCAATTTTCTTCTCTCTTTTTTTTGGAAATATCAGAAATATGTATTAAAGTTTTTCATTTCCAAAATTTCAGTGATATTTGTTTTAATTAAATTTGCAATTTGATAATTAAGAAAATAATGATTTCTATTGCTTATTTTTTTCCTTTTCTTTTTACCTAATCTTTCTTAGGTAAGAAACATCACTTAATCTAATCACTTTAGGTAAGTAACATAATACAATGTTATGTTCAATATTCAGTTTTTAATCTAATATTTCAATTGTTTTTTTTTTGCTTGCGGAGAATCTAAAACTTACACATATGGCGTTAGGTAAAAATTTTTCCCCATGCTTGCGAGATTTTTCGGCTGCTAATGGATGAAATGAAATAAAAGGCATTTCTCAGATACAAAAATAAGTGGAAAGAATTAAAATAAATTGAATGGGAATTCATTTTTGTTATTGTTAATTTTTTCCACTTATTATTAATTTATATTATACATTTTCCTTGAATTTTCTTACATTTTTAATTTTCTTTCATTTAGCTTTTTTCCTTCTTTCTTTGCCGTAAAATTTGATTGTAAAAGGAAAAAAGAAAGGTACTGCAAACGAAAAAGAAAAAAGAGCACATCAAAAGGCACATTTTGCATATTTTTAATTAAAAATTTATTACTTTTAGTAATGTTAAAAAGTTATGAAATTTTCCCTTCCTCACTGACATTGTAAACGTGTAAAAAATTGACATAAATGAAAATCAAGTTGAGAAATTGCAGAAAATTGAATTAAATGGAAATGATGTAAACTAAATCAGAAATGAAATAAGCTAAACTGAAATAAAGGTGAAACAAAATATGTCCTGTGATAGCAATATAAAAAAATTTAAACGATCAAAATAAATTAAATGTAGTAGTTTTAATTTAATTTTTTCCAAAGTAAATGAAATAAAATGTATATTTAATATTAATATAAGAAATAAAAAATAAATGAAATTCAACCTGAATTTTAAATTCTATGATATGCTAAATAAAACTAAAGAAAAAAAACATATATTCTGGAGTTAATAAGTTATCTTCTTTGAGGAAATTTTTTGAACTAAATTCGAATATTATTTATGTTAATATGCTTTGCTCAGATATTAATTATAAAAATGAAATTAATTACTGAATAAGGTTTTTTTTTGATAAAATCACAAAACTTTCGCATAAAACAATTTCAAAATTAAATGGCTAAGTTCTCTCTGGACAATTCATTGAAATTAAAACAGGAAAACTTAGAAGACGGATTTTTTTATTTAAAAAAAAATGATATTTCAAAAAGTCGATATCGTGGGAAAAATTTTTAGTGTTATCATTTTTTCTTTATTTCGATAAATTTTATCATAGTATCTTTCCTTTGTTTGCCATTCTCACCCAATTCGAGTATGTGAACATATGTTATTATACAAGGACTAATGAACACTTCAACATTCTAACTTACTTTTTAAGAAATATTCTCAAATTTACTTTGAAAAAAATTAATAGTTTTGATTATTTCGTAATACTTTATATCATTTTATTCCCGTCTTCGTTCCTTCCATAATTATTTATTACATACGTGTCGTATAATTATTGTTTTGCTATGGTAATTCAATAAAACTAACACAATGAATAATGGCACTCTTATACCGTAACCGTTTCGATCAATACTAAAATTCTATTGGGTTATGGTAGAATATCATATTGCGTACTGTACATACCATATGTGCAAGAAATGTTCATATACATGTGTCCTCTTACCTTATCAACAAAAGCAAAATATAGTTTTTACAATTCAAATAAGTTTAGCAGTTCATTTTTAAAATTACCGCGATAAATCTTTCCTTTAGCTTACGATAGCGTTCAAGTGTTGCTACGGTATAGTTAATATAATATGCTGCATACTGTACGTCAAATGATACACAAATATCTGTATGCATGTATGCTTGTAAAATTTAAAAAATGAGTTCATTTATAGTATCACAGTGAAATGTTTCTAAATTAATTCTGATATTCTCTCAAAATATTTATTATTTTGAAATATTTAAAGTCAACAACGATTCATTTTAGATTTCATCAAAATTTCCTTCTCATCGATTTAAAAATGATTGGAATGATGATAAAGATAATGGTGAAGTGATAATGTGATACGCAAATGTTTGCTATAATTACAGTAACAACTAATATATTTCTATTAATACTACTAACATTGTCACCAACTATGGCATTTTTCTTCGGCTCCAGTGCTGATCAAAATCAAAATCATTGCAATCGTTTAAAAGTTGAACAATGTTTCAAAACTGCCTTTCAGGTATTCTACACTTTTTTGAATTTTTTTTTAAAATTTGTTTTGGAGTGACATTTGTTTTTCTTAATTTCAAAAACATACAAATAAATTAAAATATGACGATATTAAAACGTAACAATCAGCAAAATCGTCTCTTTTAAAATTACTTAAATTCTAATCCTCTTTTTATTAAAAAAGATTTGTATGTTTTTATTAAAGTTTTTATTAAAATAATCTCTTTTTATTAAAATTCGCAGCATATAATTTCAACCATTGAATCAAAGTAATTTCTAAAAAATATTTTTCAAATTTTTTCCTTTACAAATCCTAAATAAAATACAGATTCAGGAAAAGAATTAAAAATGTTTTAGACAATGCGTATTCGACGAAATGTTGACAACAATCAAAATCGTTCAACAGAAACGTCAAAAGTACGACATCGATGTTCGTTGAGAAGCGTAACACACGCGATGATGCCGAGAAATCAGCACTTATGTGCTGCAAATCGACATTACTTATCGTGTTTCAATAATGACGCATGCCAAGATGATTACACAGCACATGTAAATTTTTCTCATTTCCTTCTGTTTTATAAAAATTTTTAGAAACATTTAAACATGAACGTTAAAATTAAGTGGTAATTTTACAAAATTCACATTCCTTACATTTTTTAATGTTCAAAATGCAGAAACAAACGTTTGTTATGAATTTTTGGAGCAAAATTTTAACACTTCATTTTTGGTATTTTTGAATTTTTGAAATTTCTGTGATAACTCTTAAACATTTCAAAATTTCTTCCAATTTTTATGCTGCAGTTTTTCTAATGTTTTATAAATAGGTATAATTATAACATTTATAGATTGCATCAACTGTGTTTAACCAAATTCATGGACGCATTTTACCAATACAAATGTTTTTAGCACATCGAGGATATGCTGTACGAGTAAGTTTATCCTTTTAAAATTAAAAAATTGAAATTAAAAGACACAATTTTATTGATTTAACTGTTTAAATTGCAATAATTTTTGAAATTTATAACTACATTTTATCGATCGGAATTCGTACAAAAAAGAAAAAAGAGAAAGAACCTGTGGTATTGCTGTGAAGAAATATTTATTCTCATTTACAACTTGGGTTGCTTATGAAAGCGAAAATAATGAATTGTCAGATATTTCATTTTAAAAAAAAATGCTTGAAAATTATTTTATCATTAATTTTCAAAGTTTCGGAAGAAGTTTATGGAAGATCGCTTTTGTTGGAATAGAATGGAAAATATTTTATCAATTATAATATGCATATTAATTTGAAATGATTTTTTTTTCTGATTTTCTAGCTAATAACTCTCATTTTTATCGTCGAAAAATGAAAAATGAAGAAAGTATTTGAAGTAAATAACAAAAAAAAAGACTATGAATGATTAGCATTTACATTATATTCAATTAATTCCTAAAACTTTTTATTTATCTTCACATGTCCTTTTTACAGAAAATGCAATAATGTTTGAATTTTCCATTGCTTTTTTAGTTTCTCTTAATTTTCGAACTTTCTGAAATTAAATCATCAAAAAATGGTAAAAAAAAGATATGATGAAAATATTACAAGCATGTTCAATTAGAATTTTTAATATATATGCATGAATTGGTTATGTTTGTTTTTCTAACCAAACATGTATATGAAATATTATTGTGTCTGTCTTATTAAATTAATTGCTTCTGATTTGTTAATTTAATTGACTTGAAAAAAAATTAAAGCTGAAATTTGAAGGTCACTTATTAGTTTTATAATTAAAATTTATTAATTCATTTTATTTTATCCAGATTAATTGACACTCAACTGATAATGCTTTCAATGTCAATGAAAAATTTAATGCATGTTATTTATGCTACTACTGCATTCATATTTATTGATTTTAATTATATTTACTTGTTTATATTTGTAATTGTATAGTGTTATATCATACTTCTTTATTAATTATATTTTTTAATTAATTTTTATTATGTCCATTCATTTTTTCCTTACATTTACTTATTTTAACTTACTTTTTGAAACAACTATGAATATAAATTGAGAGTTTTTTGTTTCTTTCAAATGTAAAAATTTGCATCAAATTAATATTATTATTGTTATCACTATTACTTATTTTAGCTATGCTCACAAACGTGTTCACATGAAAGTCGCATGAAATGTCAACAAATGCTAAGCACTGACGAACGACAAGAAGAAAAAGGAAATTATTTGAAATTGGTAAAAATGGCAAAGAAAATAAGCCTATCAGGTTTCATTGATGAAATTAACCTATGCAATCGCTTTAAAATGATATTAAGGAAGGTAATAACATTTGGTTTATAAATTTTCTAATAATGCCATATATTTTAATTATAAAAAATATTTAAATTATCTGATCAAATTAAATTTAATTTTTAAATTATCAATTAAAAGTAAAGACTTTTCTTTAGCCTGCAGTCTAAAATCTTAACATTTTTCTCAACTTTTAACAAAACAAATAGTTCAATTGTATAACGCAATTAAATTTAGTGTTTAAATTGTTTGAATTATAAGCAACTTATAGTTATGATATCAAATACACTTAACAATTTTTCATTCTTGCTATTAAGTGTGCATGTTCATTAATAGCATTTCTTTATAATTTTTTTTTTTTTTAAATAAATAATTATTTTCAAATTGTACAATATTTTAAAATTATTGTGTTTAAGTTATGAAAATACTTAATATTTTTCAGCTTATCCAATATCGTACACGATTTTGTGGTGAAGTAGCGAAATGTATTTGCAATGATATGAATATTCAAGCAGGTGTGATGCATTGTAAAGCAGGTTGTGATAGTACTGTTGAAAAAATTACGACAGTCAAATCAAGAAGAAATAAAATTTCATCAAAAGCAAATACAATTTCATTTAATAATTTTATTATTTTATTCGTTCTATTCAGGTTATCATAAAAAAAGTTGAAAAATTTTTGTGAAAATATTATGAATAAAGCGGCTAATTAATTATATTGTATAATATATTTTCATTATCATTCTGAATCAATCGTCTTTTTTTTTTCATGTATATTAATAATTAAAAGTTTAATATATACACAATAATATATTTATGATTGATGTATAATTGAATTATGATTGAAAAAATTGAAAGCAGATATGTTGAACATGTATATAAGATCAGGAAATGATTAAGGTATCAGGAATCTATTTTCATGTAATTTTGTCAACTGATAAGGCTTGCAATTAGTCAAATAAAATAGATATGATTGGTTAAAACAAAATGATAGTTTATTAAATAAAATAATTTTTCACCTTTTTTGCTGTATATTAATAAATACTGTAATATTTAGCATATTTTGTTATATATTGTATTTAAATTAAAAATGGAAAAAGTAAAATGTTAAAGAATTTCAGCATTTCATTTCAATCCTTTTTTCCACCGCAATTGATTGTATGAAAATAATTGCAAAAAATGTCATATATTTAACCTTAAAAAATAATCAAGGAACTGAATTAAGTGATATGTATTGGCAAAAATTAAGTCTGCTTCAAAAAAAAAATTGGATTTTTATAAGTGTTGTTTTGAAAAACTAATATTTTCATCAAATATAGGATTAAAAAAGTTTGTGAAATTTATCAAGAAAAGAACTTATTGTAATTTTCCTGTATTTATTTTATCGGGCATAATTTTTTTTTTATTTTTTATTATCGTTTATTTGGCTGTGATTTTAATTTAAATTAATTTGAATTATTTAATGTTAAATCATCTTTATCATCAATTTTGCCGCAAATATCGACAATTTGAAGTCAACACTCAAGCAATTATTTACTTGATAAGTAAATTAACAACAGTTATTGCATAAGCTAAACACCTAATAGCACCTGCCACACTACTGTATTTGCTCATCATTTTACCGTATCCACCTACAGTAACGTCTATTTTTGAATAACCATACTATAAATTAGTGGCAGGCTGATGAATGCTGATAAGAAATTACTATATTTAGAATTACAAATTTAGATTTGAATTTAATTAATATTTAAGATAATATTGCTCTTATGGAATCAGCAAACGGTTGTTAGAGAAGCATGATTAAAATTTACTACTTGAATTATTTGAATTTGAAAATTGTATAAATTTTTCGTCTGATTTTGCTTCGTTAAAAATTCACAAAATTATATCATTATAAATATTATCAAAAGAGATTTATATCAAATATTTAAATTATATCATATCAAATATTATTAAAAGTTATATCAAACATTATTAAAAGTTCCTGATCAAATATTGGAATTAAACTACTTCCTTAAAACTAAAACAGCTTCTAGAAAATAATTTTTCAAATTACAATTTAATTAATGAAAGGAATTTGCCATGTATTTCAAATTTATAATTTCGTACAACATTTTTCTAGCTCATTTATTTTATTCTTTTGGTAAAATGCTAGAAAATATTAAATATGATCTGTAGGAAATTTTTGCTGAATTTAATAACAAGAATTAAAAATTAATCACATTGCCTAGATCATATTTCATGTGCAATTACACTAAAGTTTGTTAATGTTGAAATTTATTGAAGTGTTAATGGATTTTTGTTTTTTGTGTGGAATTGGAAAATTCGAATGAGCATTTTTCTGAGAAAAAAGTAGACGAAATCAAAAAATGAATATCATGTAAAGGGTAAAAGATCATCAAACATCATTAATAAATGCAATGTTTCTTTTTTTTTAAATCACTGTTCTTGACACATGATTATTAATTGAAGTAGCATACTCAAAAAAATAATTATGTATAAAATGCATATTACTAGGCTTTATTAATATCAGTAATCGAGTACATCATTTCTAATATGTATAATTAGTTTGTAAGTAAACTGCAAAAGTAGCAATAGGAAATTTTAATTTTCATCTAGTTCAATTCATCGTTTTCTTCCTTCTTTCTTTCTTCTAATCTAATTCTTCCATTAGTAACGTTTGTAGAAATGGAGAATTTTCAAAAAGATTCTCTTTCGAAGGCATTGATGGTAAACCAGGTTCTGGTACATCAGACATTAAACCTTGACCAATCCATTTATGCACCTGTTTGCATTTAGCTTTTAATAATTCAATTCGTTCCAAAGGTGAAAGCTGTGGTATTGTATAATTAGCCCATTCGTCACGTTCCACGTACATTTCATAATCATATCGAGCTTGAATCATTTCATCTATGATTTTTGGTTGCTCATCAACATTTAAGTGCAAACTGAAATTATAAAAATGAATTTAAAAATTTCCAAAAAAAAAAGTTTAAATATGAAATGAAAATTACACATAGCAATAATGACTGTAAGGAATGCAATAAATTGTATCTTTACTATTTTTTTTTCATTTTCTAAAAATTTATAAAATTTTACAGTTGAAACGATATGCATGAATTATTTATGACTGGGAATTTTGACTTTTCATAAGCCTAATTTACAGCTGTTTGTTGTAAGTAAAATTAAAAATAAAATCGAAATGAAAAATTTGTTTTAAAATTTGAAATCACTTTAAATAATCCACAAATTTTGACTGAACTTAATTAATTTTTATGAAAATAAGAGTTTTTTTTTTCTTACGAATATGTATCAGGAAATACTGCAACAATTCGCGCAATTGCGCAAGCTTCAAGTTTCGGAAAACCAAATTTTA
This sequence comes from Wuchereria bancrofti, assembly GCA_005281725.1. Classification (NCBI taxonomy): domain Eukaryota; kingdom Metazoa; phylum Nematoda; class Chromadorea; order Rhabditida; family Onchocercidae; genus Wuchereria; species Wuchereria bancrofti. Next base: position 9,663,331 of record SSBO01000009.1, read on the forward strand.
TTGCAAGTCGCAAAAATTGAAGTGTATTAGCTTCACATGGTGGTCGTAACGTATTGCATAGCTAAAAAAATAACTCAAATAAATTTTGATTAACTGTAAATAATCATTGATTATGAAATATAATCATTAATTGTGCAAGATAGAGATAAAGATTAATGAAGGATATTTTTTTCTTGAATAAATATAGTTTGCTAGAGATATGATCAGTGAAACAATAGTAAGTAATAATGCTAACTAACACTGATAAAAGATATTTATGAAAGTTAACAATGATAATAATGGTTAAATCATTTTTTTTTAAATTTGCAATTAGAAAATAAAATATTGATAAATGTGAAGAAAAAGCAGATAGTTCTTTCTTGCTATGTAATTGATAAAATATTTGATAATAAAATAAAATCAGTAAAGTGAATAGCTTGCAATAATGCATGTTTTAATAATTAATTATTGTATAGCTAAGATCTTAAATGAATTAATCATCAATCAATCAATAAATAAATAATCATTGAAACCTCCTGAAAGATGCGACAAAAATCATCATCATGCATTTGCAACAATTCCTGATACATCAGTGGTTTTAATAAATTCAAGCAAGCAAGGAATTTTTTATAATTAATAAAATCACTGGAATGAAAACTTCCACCAAAATATTTCACATCACACATGCCAGTAAATGCAAATGATAATACCTACAAATTGAAATACTTGAATAATTATTGTAAATCAATACCTATAAATTTTAAACTAATTAGCTAAAATCGTCAATTGAAATCAAAATCGATCACTTAAAAACTCCATCAATTTCTGCTTCTAATTTCAAATTAAATCGTCTAAATTTATTAATTGGAATTAAACTAAATAATCATCTTCTGAAGTTTTAGGCATTTTTTTGAAGTGATTTGATTCATAAACAGAAGGGCTTAATAATTTGTAATGACAGTAAACTTACAAAAAAAAAAAAATGAAATTCTATGACAACAAATAAAATAATTTCAAATTAAAACATATTTCATTGTAAATTTTTGAAATATCTTTTCTTTGAAGTAGCTTTTTTATTATAGCTTCGCTATTTCAAAATAAAAAATATAAAATTTTTATGAAAAAATTATTGATCAGTTTATTTAAAATTTACTTGCTCTACTGTTGCTGATTTAAATTCTAAGCTGACTGAATTTTCTTCCGGATTGCTATCCATGTAATCATGAAAATATCTACATGTTATATACAAACAATGCCGATTATAAAATATTGTTTCATCGATGCATTCAATGTAATAGAATCTGAAAATAAACAAAAAAAAAAAAAAAAAACGGAAAATCTTTGTCATTTGATAAAATTGATAAAAAAAAAAATTTAATTTCAAATTTGAAATTGATTATATGTTTGTTAGATTTGTTAAACCGAAAGATTATATTATCGAGGATTTATTCTTAATTTTTTTTTTTTTTTGATAAATTCGTTAAATTTCCCTTGCATTACATATATGAATTTGGTTTTGTGAATGATATTCCGTGTAAAACTATTTTCAGGTGTAAAAAATTAATATATTTTTCAAATACTGTAATTTTTTTTTCATTTTTAACATATTTTAGCAATATATTTATTATTCATTTCAAAAATTCATGTGCACATCTAATTCAAAATTTTACATTTACTTAATTATAAATTATGCTCTATAATCCATTTACATTTCCATTTCATAAACCAAATAGTAATGTAAAAATATTTCACCACGTATATTATTTATTTCTATGGGTAACTTTTTTTTAATATTTAATATGATATATTACTATTATTACTGCTGTTAACTTATGAAACAATTAATTAAAAACATTTCAAGCTAAGTTCATTCGTTGATAATGTAATAAGTTAATAGAAAAATTTAAATTTTATTGAAAATAAGAAAAAAGAACGAAAAAAAAAAAAGTGTTATTATAAAGATTTGGATAAAACATACGGTTCAGCAGATTTGTCAACAAATGTCATTGCTTTAAATCGTTCATCAGTTTCATCATGTGGTTTCAAATGAAGTAATGGATATAAATTAACTTTTGGTATGATATAATTGAAATCATTTAGTGCAAATGCCAATTTTATTTCAATTTTTAATTGACCCCAATTAAATTCATCACTTTGATATAATTTTGTTAATGTTTCCGTGTAATGTGGAACAAATTCCACACGATGTTTTAATTCTTGCCAATGCGCTGGGAAGCATTCAACTGTAAAAATTCAATTTCTTCTTTGTTTCCTGTTTATTGTTTCATTTTTTTTTTCTTTTCAAATTTGTTTTACAAAATTTTCGAATCATTTTGTAACAAAATCGCGGTAAACTGAAATTTTTTGGTGACATAAGGACAATGAAAACGAAAAAAAAAAGGAAAAAGAACGGAAATAGGAAGTAGGAAGGATCCAAAATTTTTCAATTTATTTATTTTGAATGAAATAGTAGTAGAAAGTTAATTTTTACAATTGTATTTTATGCATTTCATAGAAAAATGAATTTTTTTGAGAAAATTATTGATTAAATTTTTTTTTTTCTGCGTGCTTTAATTGCTGTGTAAAAATGCTATGCTAATTTCATCCATTCTGTTTTCTTTTTTGTTTTTATTTATTTATTCTTTCAAATTCATAATTTTAGCTTTATTTATTTATTTTCAAAATTGTTTTTTCCTTCTTTTAAATTGCAGGAAAAGTTAGTTTTTTTTTTTATCTTTTTGTTAAAAAGATTAACATTTTATTTTATGTAAATATATAAAGAAAAAAAAACACTGAAAAGACATTTGAAAAAAACTAATGTACTATAAAATTTTTAATTGAAAAAAATGGAAATTACAAAAGCTAACTTCTTCTGCTTGTTTTTGATTGTGCACGAAATTGCACTCGAAATTCTCCTTTAATATTAACTTCAGTTTGCCGTATTAATTCAATCACAAATTCTCTTCCCTTTTTTGTTATATGCAATGTCCTGTAGATAAAAATATATATTTTATTAAATTTAATTCAAAATAAGTTTTTCATCAAAAAAAAAAAAAAATGAAAAAAGCAGAAGAGAAGAAAGTAATGCTGAAAAAATGTAGGAAAAAATAGTGTAAAAAACCGAAAAAAAGGAATATAGAAAAGAGGAAGAAGCGGACCCAACCGAAAAGAATGCGGAAAAAATGAAAAAAGCGAAAGAATGCGTTGCGGAAAAAACCAAAAATATATGCTTTTGAATAAGTAAGTGAAAAAAAATTATTTCCATTAAATTTGTGTGAAATAAATATTGGAAAAAAATTGATTTATTATTTGTGCTAAATAAATGTTTGTAATAAATAAATAATCAGAAAAAAAAAATAATATTAAATTATCTTTCAGTGGAAATTATCAATTTATTGGATTACTCAATATCAATACACTGAAACAATCTAAAATTCTGAATTTCTTTATTTTTTCTTGATAACAATTAAATATTTTTTGTTTAAAAAATTTTTTTGTTCAAAAAATATCAAATCAGTTGTCTAGAACAAAAAGTATTAATTGAAATGTTATCCAGTAATTTAAAAAAAAGGAAAGAGAGAAAAATGCTAAATTGCTAGAATATATTAAATCATTTTGATCATTACAATATTAAATTGTATTTAAAAGGATAATAAATGAAATAAATAAAAATAAAATAAAAATTAAAATGAAAATAAAATAAAATAAAAATGCTCAAAATTTGCTAAGATATTGAATTATTATTCAAAAACAAAAGCAAAATAAAATTAAAGATAAGCAAAAAATATGAATTTAGCATGCAAAAATGATGTAATTTTGGAAAATAAAGAACTAATTTTTATTTCTTCCAAAAAATTTAAATTATCATCAAACTTCTGCAAAATTCTTTTTATGTCATGGTTATAGACAATCCATTAATATTATGTCAACTGAAATTTAATATTTAATAATGTATCAAATGAAATGAAAAAATAAAATATAGAATTGAAAATAATAGAAATATTTTTAAATTGCAAGAAAAAATTCGAAAAAATTAATTTTCACTTTTTGTATGTTTCATTAAAAAAAAAAAAAGTTTGTTTCAATTTATTATTTCCATTTCATTTGATTCATTTCATTTTCTCTCCATTTTCCTCTTTTTTCTCTTCTTCTTCTTCTTCCACGTACTATTAAATATTAAAATGTGCCGCTAAAAATTTTCTCTGACAAAAATTTCATTTCAACTTTTTTTTCCATACTTTATTTAAAATTAGAAAAGTCGTTCTACATAAATACGAAAATGAGTTTTTCATGAAAAATTTTTTGATGCTAAAATTTGATTTAAACATCTCTTTAAATAATTGACAAGGAAGCAAAATTTCTTTACAACATTTGAAAAAAAAATCTAATCTATTTTTTGTTCTAAGAAAAAAAGAAACTGTTCAATTAAAATTTTGTTTTCAAAGTATTTAATCAACGATTTAAAATACTTAATCAATGAAATCAAAAAAAAAGGAAATGTTTAAATAAATTTGTTTTTTTCGAAATATCCAATAAAAATACAATGAAAAAGGAAAATTTTTAAATTAAAAAGTAGTGAATAATTTTTTTTTNTGTTTTCAAAGTATTTAATCAACGATTTAAAATACTTAATCAATGAAATCAAAAAAAAAGGAAATGTTTAAATAAATTTGTTTTTTTCGAAATATCCAATAAAAATACAATGAAAAAGGAAAATTTTTAAATTAAAAAGTAGTGAATAATTTTTTTTTCTCGAATATTTAAATACGAAGTTTTCTTTTTTTTTTCATAAGGATGATTTCTGATAGTCATTTAATAAACGATTTAATTAAGTATTACTAATTTTAATAACTATGTAAAGATTGTTAATTTAATAATGGTTTAATTAACGTTATGAGATTATAACAATTCACAATAATTAAAATGACGTAAACATCTTTCGCGTAATGGTTAAATTATTGTCATAAGAAAATTCTAATCATTGCTATCTTTTAACAATTTCATTTAGTATTACTATTTCTGATTAAATTATCATTCATGACAAGTAAAATGATTTAAAAATTGTTAATTTAATAATAGTTTAATTAACGTTATGAGATTATAATAATTGCTATCTTTTTTTTTTCAGTATGATAATTTGATTTAGTATTATCAATTTTGATAATGATAAATCTTGGTAATATTTCAATAATTATCATTTATGATAATTAAAATGACGTAAATATCTTTTCACGTGATAATTTAATTAGTATTTTAAGATGGTACCATTCAATATATCGTACACCATGAACGGTTGCAAATAATGAACGACCAATTTCTGTTGTAATTACATCTTTACGCATTTTAAGATAATAACAATGCGTAAAAATTACTAACATATCACTTTCTCTCATATAATTACTTGCAAAATTTGGATATATTCGACGTGTCAACTGCTCATTTTCAGGATATCTAAAATTTTAGAAAAAATTTTTTCTTAATTTTCAAAATAAAATCAATTTTTTTTTATTTTTGAATAAAAATAATTAAACAATTCAAACATATTTTTGCAAAAAAAAAAAAAAAAAGATAAAAAAAGCAAAAATATTAATAATAAACAATTATTTTAAAATTTAATTACATGAAAATTAGTAATATATCTTAAAAAAAAAAAAAAAAAAAACAAAAGATAGTGCAAAAGCATTAATAATCAACAAATATTTTAAATTTTTAATTTTAATCACACATATGAAAAAATTAGAAAATATTATTCATATTATTTATGAAACAATAGTAATAGAAAATTTGTAATGTTAGAATTTCTAACTGTTTATCAATTAATTTAAGAAAAAATTAATTATCAATGAATTTAACCATAAAAAGTTGATTCCTAAAACATTTACTTTGCATTTATTACAATCAAATCAATTCAATTCAAAAAAAAAAATTATTGATAAAATGAAAATGAATTACCCTAATCTATAAGGTGAGCCAAGGTCAATTCCTAAATCACTAAATGGAGTACTAATTAATGACATTTGTATTGTGAAAGACCAGTAGGTTATTAAAATGAAAGTAAAAGAAATATTATCAAATGAAACAAAAAATAATATTCCACTCATTATATCTTATATTAAAAAAAATTTTGTAGAAATTTTACATAATAATATAACAAAAAAAGTAGAAATTTGCATAAATTATTAAAAGTTAATTAAATTTGTTTATTTATAATCTAATCGCATTCTTGGGAAAAAATTTTTTCGTTTTTTGCAATAAATTAACAAAATTCTTTTAGAAATTTGCAATCAAAATACTTTTAAAAAACACACATTAAAATGAATAAATGAATTCGAAAAGCGATGAAATTTTGTAAATGTGAAATAAAATTTTGTGATTACGAAAATTAGTTAGTAAAATTTTTAAATAATCGAAAATTAGTTAACAAAATTTGAAGTACATTAATTGATTAAAAACAAAAAATAAAATTGAAATAAGATGCAAAAAGAAAATGAGAAAATCATCGTAGAATTATGAAAAATATTTGTTCGATGATTAAGTGATAATAGCATTGATTTGGCTGATATGAAGATTTAAATTGTGAAAATTCTGATAGCATTAAATTTTTTTTCAGTTTTTCTCTTTTTTTTCATTTCATGCATAATTTATTCAAACTTACAAATATATTATAGTAGTGATATGTAAAAATTAATTATAAAATGATTGAATTAAAAAAATTTCAATATTTCAATTTTATTTTTTGTTTTTAATCAATTAATGTAATACAATTTTAATACAATCAAAAATGATTAGAAATTTGTTGAAAAACAAAAACAATTACAAAAAAAAAGTTATTTACAACTAATATTGCTTAATTAATAATTTGTTATAATAAATTGATAATGTGAAATAACAATAAAATGCATAGTATAATCATTTCATAAATTTAATTTAATTCAAATACCAAAGAAAAAATCATTTTCGAAATTATTTTCGATTAATTTTGCAGAAATTATTTTTACACGAATTTTTTTTTTAAATTCCAAATTTCTTTTTTGCGTTTTTACCGGTATAAATCTGAAATATGAAAATAATACAATAGCAATTACTAAAATGGATGCAAATTATAAATTTAAATGACAAAATTTTCGAGCATTTATTTTTTCACCAATTTCAAAAAACAATTGTTCCTCACAGAACCTATTAAAAAATATATAAAAAAATAAAATGAAAAAGAAAAACAAAAAACAAAAAATTATTATCAATGAGATGATAGTTGATGACAAAAATAAATAAACAACATTTGAGCTATAATTTGAATAATTGAGCTAAAATAAGTAAATAATTGAGGAATAAATTAAATTGAAAAGAATTAAATCAATTTAAATTAAATTATAATAAGCTTTTTGATAAATGCGTAAACCAAATAAATCAGATGCAGATTTTGGGAGAATTTTCATCGCATTTGTTGCCCAACGATGCTTTACAATATGCCAACGCCACTTTAAAAAAAAAAAAAAAAAAAATTTTTTTTTCGTTCTTTTTACAGAATACTTCTTTTTTCTTTCAAAAAATTAAAATTAAATAAGAAATGAAATTAATAATTTAATTATTTGGTTGAGTAATTTTTTTTTCAATGCTATAAACTGATGAAATAAATAAACAATTGAGAAATGATTAAACAACCATTTTGGTTTATTTTTTTATATTTTTAATTAATTTATTAATTTACTTTTTATTCGAAATTTATTAATTGTTGTAGTAATTTTTCAATTCATAAATACTACAATTATAATATTTTTTCTAATTTATTTTTGATTAGAATTTAAATTACTAACTTTTGTGGAATATTTCGAACACTGAGCACATTTCTTCTCATATTTACATTCTTTTTCGTTATCATTTAATTGCTTAATATAACCAAACATTGAAGATTTTCTAAAAAACAAAACTTTTATTTTCCTTATATTTTTGAAAGTTTTTAAATTTCATTCAAAAAAAAATTTTGAATTTTGTTTTTGTTTTTATCTGAAAAATTTTATTACTTTAAAATTTGTACCTTTGTTGTGTACATATTGAAAATTGTTGGTCATTTTCTTCACTGAAGCAAACCAATTGTGTACATTCCATTTCAGTTAAATTATCACAATAATGAAATGACGATTTCACCGCCTATTATTTTTATTAAATTTTATTCATCAAATTTTTTTGATTTGTATTTACTATTTGTTTGTCTTTTTCCCTTCCATTGATATCAATTATCATATTAATTATTTACTTGTCAGTTTATTTATTTATTTAGTTAAATTTCTTCACTTATTATTTGTTTACTAATTTATCTATTCAATGATTTTTCACTTATTATTTATCTGACTATTTTTCTGTCTAATTTTTTTTTTTTTTAAAATATTGTTTTATTTACTTACTAGTTCTTAAAAAGAATAAAAAAATGAAATTTCAAAAAAAAAAAATAAAATTTTCAAGTGGTGTTGATAAAGAATTATTTTCTTTTTTCAAACAAATTTATAAATTATTTCTTACTCGAGCATAAATTGCCGATTGATTTAATCCGGTCATATCGGAAAGTGATATTGGTAAAGTATTATTATTATTGTTATTATAATTATTCGTTGTTAGATCATCATTATATACCGGATAACAATTATGTAAGTTACCATTTTCATCCGATGCATCCTCTCTCAACCGTATTTGACGATTAACCTAAAATTAAATTTTTAAATCTAAAATCAAATTTTAAAAAATAATGAAAATATTACTAATTTATAGTTTCAAAAAACAAACAAACAACAAAATTTTTTTTTTACTCAAATTTTTTCACTAATTCATTTCACTTTCACGTACTTTTTTTTTTAATATGAAAAAAAAAGAAATTACTTGTACTAATGCATAACCATTATTGTATACAGCTAAACGTAGAATATTAACAATTTGATCACACGTCAAACGTCGTACGTCAACGCCATTTACTTTTAGTATTTGATCACCTTTGTAGAGAATTTTTGACTGTAACATAGATCGATTGAAATATTGAAAAGATAAAATTGATTTTATTCATTTTTATTTACAATTTCTGCATAATCAGTATAGGTTTGTATACTTTAAGTTTATAATTTTCTTTTTTTCTCATAATCTTTAAGTTTTTTTGTTTTACACCTTTATTAGCCAAAGTTTAAATTATACCTTATTCTTAATTTTAGGTAAAATTTTTTATAAATCACAAATTTACATTAAAAAAAATAAACGAAAAAGTGATGTAATCTAATTAAACAGTTAACATCTTATTAGCTATAGATTATTAAACTTTTTTTTAAGTTTTAAAATTATATTTATGTTTATTTTCTCCTTTTCATTGATCACTATGATATAATTGAATTTATAAATTATATTCATGTTTATTTTTTCCATTTCATTGATTACTGTGATAAAATTGATAATACAAATAGAAAAAATAATAAATGATAAATTGATAAGAAAGAAGATGAAAATAAGTAAAATATAAATAATCAAAAACTTTTCAGTTTTCTTTTCTCTTTTTTCGCTTTTTTTTTTGCTTTTTGCTTTCAAATCTAATTATGTCCAAAAAGTATCATAAAAATTACTTATTTATTTATTTATTTATTTGTTTATTATTGTTACAGAATACCTGGTTAGATTTTTGATTCACGTGCTGTATGAAAACACCACGTGTTTTGCTTCCGGTTAATCGAAAAGCTAATGCACCACTGATTGATCTATCCGGTTCTAACCGTATTTCCTGTTGCCATTCACTTTCATGATATTCATCAAATTCAGTAGTGAATAAATTTGCAATATTCATTGTTTTTGAATAATACTAATACTATGAAATTAATTGATAATATTAGTATTAATAAATTATTTAGTCAAAATTTTTTAAATTAATGCAAAGAATTAGTAACAAACAATTATTTAAAATCTTTCGCTTTAATGTTTATGTAAAATTTATTCAAATTTTTTTTTCATCCAAAGAAAAACAAACATTTATATGTACCATTGCACAACAAAGAACATTTCATTATATTAAACTATGAAAAAGAAAAACGAAGAATCTTAATTTTTTCTTCTTTTAATTAATAAATTAGTAATAATTAATCAATTTTGCAATATGTCGAAAAATATAAAATTTTTATATTGTATTTGTCATAAAGAATTTTTCATTGGTTCAAATATGTTTTCAAAAAAAAAAGAGAAAAAAGTTATAAAATGTTTGGTTGCTGGATGTAAATATTTGCTATTATATGAAAAAAAAAAGATAACTTATTTTGAATAGAATAATTATTTAATAAAATAAATTGAGAAACAGAATATTAATCAAATTATTAACTTTCAGTCAACAAAACTATTCAAGCGAAAATTTGAAAAATAAAGTTACATTATCAAAAATTGCTATTATTATAAATTACTATTATACAATATTAAAATTATTATTATAAACCATTTTAGCAAAAAAAAAAAAATTGACAAATTAACAACGCTAATTTCTTCGTCAACTTAAACATCCTTTAATTTAAATTTCTAATTAAACAAAAATAAATTTGTTTCATTAAATTATGTTTTTCTTTTAAAATCAAAACAATGAAATTTAAAAAATGTGAAAATTATTTTAGTAATTTATAAAAAAAGACAAAATGTTTTTCATCAATAAAATTATGCAATTTAAATTTTTCCTAATTTAAATATGAAGCTGAAATCAAAAAAAAAAATGTATTTTTCATAAATTTGAACAAAAAGTATTTTTTTTAACTTAAATTTGAACTCAAAAAAGGATGTAAATTCTCGCACTCTTTTTTCCTTTTCTCCTCGAAAAGAATATGAATACAAGTTTATAACAAAATTAAATGAAAATAGAATTATATTATTTAAAAGTAAAATAAGTAATTCAATAACATTGTTGGCTGTTACTTATATCAGCTAGTAAGTAATGCAGATAAGCCTTAACTTTGCAGCAATTACAAAAAGCTCCAAGGAAACGAATGATTGGTAGCCAAGAGGGAGAGGAAAAAAAACAAGAAAACAAACATGAGATGAAACTAAAGACAAAAAAACAACAAAGCAAATATAAGGTAAGGCCAAGAGAAAAAAAACAAATATAAGGTGAAGCCAAGAGAAAAAAGCAAATGTAAGGTAAAGCCAAGAGAAAAAGAAGCGAATATAGGGTAAAGCCAAGAGAAAAAAAGTAGGAAGCAGATATAAGGTAAAGCCAAGAGAAAAAAGCAAATATAAGGTAGAGCCAAGAGAAAAAAAAGCAGGTATAAGGTAAAGCCAAGAGAAAAAGAAGCGAATATAGGGTAAAACCAAGAGAAAAAAAGCAAACATAAGGTAAAGCCAAGAGAAAAAAAGTAGGAAACAGATATAAGGTAAAGATAAGGGAAAAAAGCAAATATAAGGTAAAGCCAAGAGAAAAAAATGGGAAGTAAATATAAGGCAAAGTTGAGAAAAAAAGGATTCGAAGCAAATATGGAAAAAAGCCAAGAGAAAAAAGTAAGGGACAGCAAATAGAAGGTAAAATGAAAAGAAAAAGAAAATAGAAAGCAAATAAAAGATAAAATTAAAAAAAAAAAAGCTAAAAAGCAAACATAAAGTAAAGCCAAGTGAAGAAAGAAATAAGAAAAAGCCGAAAAAAAGAAATGTAAGATGAAAAAGTATAAAAATTCATTTCATTAATTATATTTCATTATCAATCAATTGGAAAAAAATCATTAATTCTTATCCATTAAAAAAAAAGAAAACGGCAAAAATTTCATTTTTTAAAAAAGAAAAATTATTTAACGAGAATTTTTTTAATAACAATAATTTGGAATTGTTAAAATACATTTTGTTGTCAAAAATATATTTGGGAAAAAAATATTTTTTGTACTAATCAAAAAACTAAAAACGAGTATTAATGATAATTTAGCAATTAAGACTAATTAATTGTTTTTGTTTTTTAAATCGTTCATTAATTTAAATTGCAAAATTAAAATTGAGAAATTCAAAAAAAAGTTAAGAAAACGAAAAGCTTATCTAGTAAAACCATTTCTTTTTATCACTAACATTAATGAATCTAACAAAGCAATCAAATAAAAATGAAATTGAACTTGAAATGGTTCAAATGAAATTTTTTTTTTCTTTTTCAAACTCTTTCGTTTTATTCCAACATTTCTTGGATATGTAATAAATTAATCACTAAAAAAAGAAAAATAAAATCAAGAAAAATAATAATAAGAAAATTTTGCATAAAAAATAACAAAAAAAAAATTTCAAATTCAAGAAAAAAAGTTAAAAAATAGAATTTTTAGCAAAAACACATAAAAGTAAGTACTTGAAAGATAAACATAGCTGAAAAACGATTGTGAAATAAAATTGAAATTGGTTTAAAAATTTGTTTTAAAAAAAATAAGCATAACTGAAAAATATTAGACATAACTGACATATCCTTCATTTTAATTTAAATTGCTCAATTTATTTTAAAATTTGAGTTATAATAAATTAAAAATGGAATAATTTGCTAATTTGAAGTATTAAATTCTTAGCAATTTCTTATCGTTTCGTTTTTTTCTCTTCTTTTCTTAATAAAGTACTTAAAACAAAAAACTTTCGTTCTGTAAAATTTGAAAATTTGTTTATGAAATTCACCAAAAAAAAGTAAGAAAATAAAAATAATAAAAGAAAAAATTTTTTTTATTTAAATATAAATGATTAGTTAATGCAAAAAATTTTTAAAATTTGATTGGTAAATTTTTGAATGTTTATTCAAAAGATCGAAAAAATTATTTATGTATAATTTAAAAAGTTTATTTTAAAAGATTGTGAAGCTAAATTTGTAAAATTTGAAAACATATCAGAAACAAAATAAAATTTTAATTTTTTTTTATTTCAAAAGTGTGCACTCACTTAAATTGTACAACCTTCCAAAAAGCTTGCAGGAAATGAAAAATGACATAATTTTCAAAAAATTCATCTTTAGAATTTAATTTTACAATTTAAAAGATTCATCATTTTTCATGTTTAACTAGTTGTCTTTCTATTCATGTTGTCAAATTTCATTTCATTTTCATTTCCTCTTTCTTTTCTTCCCTATTTTTTTCATTCATTTTTAAGTGGCATTGAAAATAGAATTTTTTTCTCTGCAAAAATTGAAAATTAGATTTTAAAAAATGTTACCAAAAAAAGCAAACTAATATTAGCATTATTCGTTTGTTTCTCTTTTCGAATTTTTCTTTCATTTCGACAATTTACTTTTGTTATAAAATCACAGTTTATTAAACTTCTCACTTTTTCCTATCAATATTTTGGCTAGCTTATAAAAATTGATTATTTTGCATATTTACAAAGTTAAAACTATAATTTTAAAAATTTTAGCAACAGGTTATTAAAAATTAAATTTTAACAAGAAAACAGAAATGAAAAAAGGAAGAAATTCTGAATTGAACAGGAGAAAATGAAATTATGATGAAATAAATTAAACAATATAACGACAAATAGCTGGAAAGTTTAAAATATTTAAATGACATTTAAAGTATAAATTCTGGGTGTTTACAAAATTTATTTTTTAATGAATTATTATTACTGTTACTTGCTAATTGCTGGGAGTAATAACTGCAAATAATTTTGAGGAAAGAATTTTTTAAAAAGGCAAGAGAAATTGAAACATATTGATTTTAAACTATTATTCATTTCTATTAAATTTATCTAACAATCAACAAACACTTTTTTTTTGAAGATTTGAAATGAAACATTAAAATTTGAAATTTTGACATGAAACATTAAAGAGAGAGGAAGAACAAGTATTCATTATAAAGTAGTTATTATGAAAATCAATCAATAATTACATTCTAAACTATTATGTGTCTTTAAAAAATATATTTCATTTTTTTTAACTTTTTTTTACAACAAAATATTTTGAACTGATAAAAAAGAAGAAAAAATGAAATGAATTATTTATGAGTTAACAAACATTTGCATTGAATTATTTATAATTTTGCAAATACATCAACTGAATCATTTATAAGTCAACAAATATTTAATTTCATTATTTATAAGCTAACAAATATTTAATTAAATTCTTCACAAACCAACAGATTACTAAATTGAATTAATTAACAAGTACTATTATTTTAAAAAAAAAATTATTCAATGCAATTGTAAAATAACGAATATTAAATCGAATTATTTACCAATCAACAAATATTTTATTTAATTCTAATATTGATATTCTCTATTTTTAACTATCACAAAAGAAAAAAGTAAAACGAAGAAAACATTTATTTTGAATGAAAAAAAATTATTGCCATTTATTGGAAAACTAAAAATAGACCATTCTTACTTGGCCTCCTAAAAATTCTACTTGGCTCAAAATTATTCCAACTAACTCATTCATTCATTCCTATTATATTTTTCTCCCTCTTTTTTTTTTGATGCATTCGTGTTAATTGATAGCAATAATCAATCATTTTCTGTTATCTTTCTTCCACATCGTATTTTCATATATTTTCTCTAGGCTATTTTAAAATATCACACAAAAAAATTTTAAAAAAAAAATATTCGCTGACTAACTACTAAGAGAAATTTAGAAAAAAAAGTGGTGTCAAAATTGGAAAGCAAACTCAAAAAAAAAAGACTTTTGAAAAACTAAGCTTATTGAACTTTTATTTAGCCAATTTAAAATATGATTTTTTTAAAAGAGAACATTTTTTAAAATTGTTCTTACGTCCAATTTTACAAACAATATAGATTGTTGAATTGGATTATTTTAAAATGAACAATGTGATAATTCTTATATCATCAAAAATAAGAACTTATTTCTTATTTTTTTGGCAAAATTTAATTATTAAATCTAATTAACAAGTTTTTTCCTAATAAATTGCAATTTTTTCTTTTTTTTTCGTAATTTTATTCGACGAATAACTGATAATTATAAAAAATATATATAGCTTGTTTTACTAAATTTTGTACAGTTGTTCGTGATTGTAAAAAGAAATTGCAAATTTAATTTAGTCTTATCATTTTTAATAACAATAACAATAATAACAACGAAAACAACAAGAGCAGGGCGGAAAATTAAAATCAATGCTAAATGTTATTTAAAATTAAATTAAAAATTTATTTCCACTAAAGTAATTATCTTTTTTCTTCGAATTTACTTATTTTCCCTTTTGTTAATTTTTGAATTAAGCAACAAAATAGTGATAAAAATACAATAAGAAAACAACAACAAATGATAATTATGTAAACAACAAAATGACTAGTTAAATATTAACAAATATTAGCAATGGAAGAAAGAGAAAAAGCAAAAAATTAAAAAATTAGTAAACATTAAATTAATAAACAATTTCAAAATTAAACTTTTGTTGGTTAATCATTTTCAAATCTACAATGAATCTTTTGTCACTTTATAGCTATTTTGTTGTTTTGTTGCTATTTTATTGTTGTTGTTTTTGTTGCTGTTATTTTGTTTATTGCATTGTTTATTAATTTTTCCTTTTTCTCTTCTATTTCTTTCACTTAGAAGAAAAAAATAGATTAGAGTTAGGAAATAATAAAGCAACGACATGAATTTAATGAATTATTGAACTTTTGTTTATATTTTCTCAGGCAAATGTCTTTGTTTTTTTTTTCTATCCTTATTTTTTTCATTGTTAATACGAAAATAAGTTTTTTTCCTACGCACAATTTTTTTTTGTGCAACAAAAAGAGTAAGAAATTAAAAATGTAAAAATTTTCAGCATTATTAGCTAATTTAATGAATTAGAAATTTCAAAATAAGAATTTATGTCGAAAGCATAATAATATTTTTTATTGATTTTAATTAAAATTAAAATACGAAATTGAATGAACATTCAGCTCTACTACAACCAACTATTGCTAATTGATAATGAAAAAAAAATTTGCCTTTCAAGTTAGTTAGTTTTAATTAAAATTAAACCATAGCACTGAGTGAATTTTAAAAATAATTGGATTGTAAAATCAACTGCAACAAAAGAACAGAAAAATTTTTGATCATTTTTAATTAGNCAACTATTGCTAATTGATAATGAAAAAAAAATTTGCCTTTCAAGTTAGTTAGTTTTAATTAAAATTAAACCATAGCACTGAGTGAATTTTAAAAATAATTGGATTGTAAAATCAACTGCAACAAAAGAACAGAAAAATTTTTGATCATTTTTAATTAGGGCTAAATTTTTTTTAAAAAAAACGATGTTTAATAAATCTAAACTTTAATTTCACTAAAATATTATAACAAATATTAAATATTCAGACAATAATAAATTATAAAGATTTAATTTTCAATAAACACTTTTTCTAACACTGTATGATGCAACAAATAATTTGATAAAAAAAATAAAATAAAAGAATAAAACAAATTCTTTAATTTTTTAGAAAAGAATTGTAACATTTAAATTAGAGGTGAAATTTTTAAATTAAAGGGTCAATTCAATCAAATTAAATAGCTCGCATTAATACTACAGTTACACATATTCGTAAATAATAATAAAATTAGCATTCAAGTGAATTACTCAAATTTTATGATAGTTATTATCCCACATATATTTTTTTTCTGTATCTGAAGAAAAAAAAAAGGAAGGTATTTTTGCAATGAAATATTTAATATTTCAAATCGCATCATTTTTGACTAAACGATAGTTGTTAAAAATTTATAGAAATTAAATGTTTTTTTTTTTCAAAAATACATTATTCAAGTTTTTATTAATTAATTTGTTGAAAAAAAACAATAATAGCAGTGAAAATAATACTAATACTTCAATGTGAAATAAGAATAATTTAAAGAATTGATTATGAAAAAGTAAACAGTTATTTCTAGCCATAGGTAATATCTCTAATAGTACTGCTTTATTTAATTAGTAATAATTAATTTATCAGAGAAAGTGAATTGAAAAGATGCTGCATAAAAGTTTGAGCAAATTTGCATTTTTATTTACATTTATGTCGAATTATAAGTAGCAAATAAATTTATTCATTATCTTTTAGGATTAGACATTATATTTATTTGTATGTGTAATTTATGTGGTTTGTTTAATTTGTTTTTTGTTTTAAAAAAAAATTTATGTTTAAAAATTTTTTCTGAAATAATAAACAACAGTAAATAGTTTCTTTTTTTTGCCTTTAAAAAACAAAATAAAATTGCTGCTTTATTTTTAACAATATTATCTTAATTATCGTCAAAATGTTAGCGAGTAATTGCAGAATAACAATTGCAAAAAATTTCAAATTTGAAGTTTAAATTCATCAATTTATCAATGACAAAAACGAATATCTTATGATAGTTGCTTATGACGCTCCAATTAACAACAACAGAACTATTAATAAATCAAGAAAAAATAAGTGCTAAGAAATTCAAAAAAAAAAAAAAAGAACAAGCCATGAAAACTAATGCTTGTTGCTAGGCTAGCAAAAGAAATGACAAAGCCTAAACATTTCAAAAATGTGCCAAGCAAATATCACTAAAAAAACAAGTGACAAACAAATCAATGCATCAATCAATAAATCCTAAAACTTCCAAATATTTACTTTATCAAATAAGAATTGTTTATTAATACATTCTTGTAATTAATAATTTTATTGCTCTATTTTTAGCATTGATAATTGTTTCCAAATTATTTGAAAAAACGGACCATTCCTATTTTATTTCAGAAATTTTAATCTAAAACGTTTCCTATTCCATTGTTTTCTTTCTTTTCACTCTTTTTTTTTTCAAATGCTCATTTATTAATGCCACTGGAAATTTTAATTAGAAATTAATAAAATAATGCGAAAAGAATTGTTTACTATCACATTGTTGTCTTCGAACTTTTATGTGTTTCTCCAACCATTCATATCTCTGTTATCTCACGCAAATATGTTATTTCCACTTAAATAAAGCTTTGAACATTAAATGTAATCTTTGTTGGTAAATGAGATGTTTGCACGTAAATATGTCGTTTGCACATAAATGTACTGTTTGCACTTAAATATAATATGAGCATGTAAATATGGTGTTTGCACGTAAATATAGTGTTTGCAAGTAAATATGATGTTTGCATGTAAATACAGCGTTTGTGAGCAAATTTGCTGCTTACATGAAAATATTCTATTTTCTCAAACAAATAACGTTTGTAAAAGTTTTGTTACACGGAATGCATCCCATTTTCTCTTTTGTTGAATGAACAATTTCCGACAATTGAATTCCATGATATGTTCGATTAATCGCTTTTACCTATTTTTCTCCTCTCTTCCACTTCTCTTTCCCTTCTTTCTCTCTCACTTTACATGATCGTTAATCCGCATTTTAAAATATCAAATTGTTAAATATCAGTGAAAATCTTTGCTTTCAAATATATGCATATGCACTCATATGAAAAAAAAAAAACAATTAATGAATCAAATTGAGAAATTTAGGAAATTTGTTTTGGAATGAAAAATTGCATATTCTCCATCCTACTTTTTTTTTAAAAAAATTCATTTGTTTTATTATTTTTGCATCTTGGATTTTACAATTTAGTATTTTTGCAATATTTTAAATCAATGAAAAAGTGCAGTTATTTATTTTTTGACATCTATTTATGGTGGTAAATCTGATAAGAAAAAATTAAACTAATAAATAAGTTGATAAGAAAATGATAAATTTCCAAATGTTCAAGATTAATGGCTTAATTAATAAAAATATTAAATACCACATAAACGCTTGTAAAAAAAGAGAAAAAAGAAATGCTAGGAAAAGAAACATTAAAAATCCCTTTCAATTTACTCTTTATAATAATCGATCAAAAGTATGCAAATTACATTCAAATTTCATTAATAAAATAATATAATGTTTATTTCTCTTTTATTTTTGTAAATGTTCATATAAAATTTGTAAACTTTGTAAAAGTTTGTTCAATAAAAATTATTGAAAAAAGAAAGAGAAAAAATAAAAATAAAAACACGGATGTAAACGCATGGTTTGCTGATATAGACAAGAAATATTGAATTGAATGGTTTATTTTTATCAATTTTTGCTAAAAGTGCACATTTAAGGCTAATAGCTATCTCAGCAACTGCTTATATATAGCAATAAATATGTTAGCATAAAACACGATTTGTTTATAATTTTATTTTTACTTTCTTTTTCATTCATTTATGCAATTAACCTAAAGCCAATGCTTGTGAGCATCAAATTTTTACTAAGTAAGCATAAATTAAACATAATTTTTTTTTATATTTTTGTGATTTTAGCTTTTTTCGCTTATATATTAACTTAAATTTAGTATTTTGTTCGTAACTTTAGCCAACATGATTTAAAGATTTAGCCCTTTTTTTATTTGCTAAATTTGATATGTTTGGAAAAGAATGAGGCTTAAATTATTAACCATATATATATATATATGCATTTTTCATTGTTGTTAATAATCTGAGGCAATAATATTTCATATCCTTTTAATCTAAACTTTTAATCTGAAATAATTCAAGATGATTCTGCTTAGTTTTTTTTTTTTTTTTTGATAAATTTGAAAGAAAGCTTCTAATTGTTGATTAAATTGGAAAATGATACCACCTGCTGTGCAATGGATATTTTCGTTTCGTGAAAATACGAAGTAATGGTGTTACTCAAATTTGTCGTTTCTCGTTGACCGATAATGGAATTTTTCTGGGAATTAATTTGACCTTAATCAAAAATTATCCTTTAAATTGTCTTTTCAATTATGATGCAGAAGCTTGGCTTTTGTTATATCATGATATTAAATTTTTGAATTTCAAAAGCTTAAGTTATAAATTTTTTATTACATACTATCAGCGATCAGTGTACCATCAAATCTGAATTATTATTGTTTTCTTCGCTATTGCTATTTTTGTTTTTTCTTTATGCAATCTATAATTTTGTTCCTTTTTCTTCTTGTCTACTATTCTATATGTTACCATTTTTTATCATAAGATTAATTTATCGAATTCGATGAAAAAAAAGTTTTAGTAAAATATTTTTTTTTTTGTAAATTTATTAGTAAATCTGAGGAAAAAATTTGGCTCATATTATCATAAGATATGATGTATTTTCAGAAAAAATTGAATAGTAGTAATATATTATTGTATGTTTATGCAAAAAATAAGCCCCCGAATTTCATAAAAATTAGGGAAATAAATCCAATAAATAATCTGCAATATTAAAGAAAAATGAAAATTTTTGATCCTTGAAACTAATTAATTGCATTAAAAGAAAACATTTCTATAATTTTAATCTTCCACTTTCGGTAACATATGCACAATTTTTTGTGGAGAATTAGTAATTGGTACTTTGAAAAAGTATAGATAAGCGGCTTTAAACAAACGATAAAGGAAGACAGTTTCAGATATTTCAAAGATTAAAAAAAAACTTAACTGAATTTGAAACTGGATATTTTTATGGTATGCTGAAATTTTGGTGATTTTGATTGATGAAAAAATTTAATGTGAATGACAAGCACCCATTTCTGTTTTATCTCACCATGTAAACGGGATTCATTGCTGTTTATAAATGTATGTTATCTTAAAATTGATTAATTTATATTAAAGTCTTCAAAATTCATTTTTGATTTTAGGTTAATGCTCTACCATCCATAACTGATTTACTTCAATGCTATGATATATTGATAGGTATGAAAGAAAAAAAATTGTTCATCCATGTTTTTTCAAGTTCTTTTTCTTTCTAAAATCTAAAATCCAGATATTAACTCGTTACACTAGTATAGAAAGTTTTTGTTCGATTACAGTTAAATATTTATTGCCACGAATTTTCTGGAAATTTATTTTAAACTTCATGAGTTAATTATTACTAGCAGCTGTTAGGTAGGCAAAGTTTTGAAGTTAGACAAGTTTTTGAAATTAATTATCAAATATGTAAGCTTTTATAATCAGATACTGATATAATTGTGATATTCAAATATATCAGGTTAATTCAGTCAGAAATTTAAGACCATTGTTTAAGAAAGAACCTGATTTCTTGCATATTTTTTATTTATTTTACTCCTTCATTTGCTCGTTTGGAATCTTAATTTATGCTTATTTTATTTTAATTTGTAAAATAGAGCAATATTTAGGCAGTGAAAATGAAATTATATGTTTATCCTTTAGTATTTTATATTTAATTTCTGCTACCTTAATCTCACTTTCCTTATATAATTTCTATTTTTTATTTTCATCAAATCACAATTTTGCACAATACCACTTCATCACATCTATTATTCGATACGGTAAAATACAGTAAAACTCATGTGTTGTAATACGGTAACTATTTATGCATGGAACACAGTAATAATTATTTGTGCTGAATAATAGTTAACAATTATCTGTAAGATAGAGTAACATTTAAACAGTGAAAATGTAATTATATGTTTATCCTTTAGTATTTTATATTCAGTTTGTTACAGATTTCACTTGTAACAAATTGTTAAATGAAATTTGTAAGAAATTAAAACAAAAACTGGTTTTGTATTATAACATTTACAAATAAATTTTATATCAAATTACTGTAACAGTCGCTAGAGTAACAAATTATGATACTGCCAAAGTAATTCCAATTAAATTTTAAGCCAGTAGTTTAAAGCAAAATCTTTATGGTTTAACCCAATACAGTTCGCAAAAATACTTTTAATTAAATTAGTTTCTAATTATAATTGTAATTATTATTATCGTCATTATTTGATCAATTAATTAGCTAATATCCATTATTATATGATAAATTAAAGCATTATAAAAACAAGTTCATAACACAACAAATGATATAATTTTTAAGAACTAATTCAATTTATTTTTGAAAATCTCTTTAGTTTGATCAAATTTTCACCCTAATTATTACCACTATCACTATTATTTGATTAGATAATTAAGTATGAATAAATGATTAGACTGAATGCCACTGAGTTTATTTCTATTACTAATTCTTTTTCCATTCCTACAAAAGCATAAATTAAATTAAATTATTGAAAATTTCATTAAATAATTGGATAAAATCTGTAACAACAATCACAATGCATTGTTATTAATTAGCACAGTGATTTCCATCTATATTAAACAATAACTAATTGGATTATATAAAAGATATCACGGTAGTCTGTTATGCAGTTGATAAAAGTTTCATAATTGCAATTTACAATTAATTTGATTTATTATCTATTCTTCATTCTTCAATTAATTATCATATTATCATTTAAACCTTTATCACTGATGATAATGATAATGACGATGTTAATAATTATGAACAAGCAATATCAATCGTGATTTCACTGCAACATTTTAGGATTGTAAGAGGTGGTACGTCCAGCCGGTTTAAACTATGTCATTGTCGTTGTTGTCATCATCATCCTGGTTGTCGCCAAGATTGGTGTCATCAAAATCAAAATGATCCTTTACTGCTCATTTTATCCATCTTTCACAACACTTCTTCCTTCTTCAGATACATAAATATCCTAAATTTTGCTGTTTCAAAAATTCTTTTGAAAGAAAGGAGCGAAAAGAAAAGAAAAAAAGGAAGAAAGGAAGGAAGGAAAAAAAGAAATTCATTTATTTATCACCGGTAAGAATTTCCACTTCTTTTTTTTTCTATCTTCTTTTTTAGTGTTCAGTTTATTGCCAACGTCATCAAAATCATTTCATTCATTCAATCACCCATTCACCCATTCATTCATTCATTCGTTCATTCGTTCATTCATTCATTCATTCGTCCATTCGTTCATTCGTTCATTCGTTCGTTCATTCATTCATTTGTTCATTCGTTCATTCATTCATTTTGAATGATCCATACTTCCATATTTTCTCATTGCTGTATTGTTTATTTTATTTCTGACAATTATGATCTGAAAATTGAACTACTCGAAGATAAACAAATTATCATACTTACTTAATTCTTATTACTTTTGAAAAATTTTTTGATTAATATTTCAAAAAATTCTACTGTGGTATTTTTTTTTTTTGTTTTTTAATGAATATGTTTCATGTGGAAATTTTCAAATTAAAAAAAAATGACTGAAATAGATTATCATCTTCGATAATGCGATCCAGTCTATTGTTACTATTATTATTATCATCGAATAAACAAGACAAATCATTGATAAACAATTTTTATCGAGAATTTGTCACAATAATTACCTAAATGGTCAGTAATGTTGGCGTTATTTTATTATTTACAATATTTGTTGCTGCTATATTCAATATTTCCTTGCTTCATTATTAATCGGCAAATCAGTTATGCGGTAAGTTGTTTACTTTTTTCTGTCTCGATTAACTTCTTTTAATATTTTAAAAAAACACAAAATGATTTTTTTTTTAAAAAAAACTAACAAATATCTTTAAATTTATTCAAAAACTTGTATGTTTATATAGATTTTAAACATAAAAATCACAGTGATATAATATGAAATATAAAATGTAAACTAGATAAATGTTAGTGCTTAATTAAAATAATAAATATTAAACTTGCTCTTTTTTTTTAAGTTTTATAATTTAGCTGTTACTTTTTTTAGATTTGACAATTAGAAATTGTAAAATTAAAAAATAAATGGAAATCTATTGTTGAATCATATGAGTACTAAATGAAAATTTGGTTAGGAACAATGGATAATTTAAATAAAAGACATTCAATATGGCTGCTGCCTTTTTTCTTAATTTCTAAAATTTCAAATTTTACAAAGTTATGTGCAGGATTAGAAATTCAATATAGTATGAAAACTCAAATTAATAGTGGAAAATAATTTTTTTTTAAACTGTCAAATATTAAATACAGATGTAAAAATATGAATAAATGAATTAGTTTGAATTTGTTAATCGTTAATTTTATGACTATAATGCTTACATCAAATTTTTCAGTTTTTAAAGTTGCTTTCTCTTCTTTAATTAACGCTTAAAATTTATGCATAAATTATTTCGGTTGATCATTCCACAGATATTATCAAATTAAAGCAAACATTTGAGATTTTAATTTCGTTCATTTACGATTTCATCAATTTTAATGGAAGAGAAATCAACTTTTTCTTTCGTCATTTTTTGGCATAAATAATAATTTAGTGCAAAATAAATTACTTTATTTTACTCTTAAATTATCAATTTTTTGCACCTGAGAATGAAAAAAAAAACAGTTATTCCACTAATAACTATTGATTTAGAAATATTTGTTGGAATACTTTTTGAAAAATCATTTTTTCATTGTTGAGATTAACTGAAACTAATTAACTTATGACTTCCCTCAAATTAATAAATGAAGTTAATTTATCAATTAAAAAAAATAAATGAATAACCAGACAACAATTGTAGCCAAGTGAAAACAGAAATTATAAATGAGCAAATTATGAAAACATGTTTTTATCATTCATTTAATTAATCTGAAAATTTTCTTCAAATTTTTAAAATGAAAAAAACAATTGTTCCACTTAATTTTTAAAATTAAGTCACTTATTTCTCTTCAATTAACATTTTAATCCTAATATAGCCATCATAGTTGAAACTATTTGAAGGCATTTTTCTTTCACTTACTACTAAATTTAAATTTTTTTTTTGAAGTTGTGAAACTGGAAAAAAGGAAAGAGCTTTTAAAAAAAGAGAAAATTTTGGAATTCTTCAAATTTACCAGAAGAAAAAAGAAAAAATGATAGTATTTAAAAGAAAAAATGACATAAACAATTTTCCTTGTTATACTTCGGCTTCAGTTTTTTCTTTATTTCTTCTACTAAAATTTAAAATTATGATTTTATTCTGTACTATTAACACAGTTATTGCTATTAGTACTATTGCTATTAATTATTAATTCAATTTATTATTTACACTTCTAATTAATTAAAATATCTAATAATAAACATTTATATATAATAGTAAATATTCTAGCTATAATAAATGTTTAGTGATATAATAATATATTTAATAATTATGACTGATATATTGCTTTACAACTATTTTAATAATTATAGTAAAATAAATATTCCTTTCATCAAGTTTAATTGTTTTATTTAAAAAGCAATAAATAAATAAAGTCATTTAATCAACTGAAATATTTTTATTATGGTAATAAATCTTTGTAATTTTTCTTCTATCATTTTATTTAATTTTTTATCCCAATTTATTTTATCTTCTTTTTTCATTTTACTCAATTTTAAAATTCAATAATTCCCTGTTGTTTATCACATATTTTCTGAAATGAGGAAAATTTCATTTCACTCAATATATTTCTTGCCATTCATTTTTGTTTTGAAAATTAAATACTCAAAATTAAAACAACTTTCAAAAAAAAAAAAAAAAAAATTGATTGAAGTGTAAATTAAGAAAGATGAAGGAATGAAAAGGAAAAAAGAATTTAAAAAACGAATAAGGGAAAAGGAATGAAGGAAATAAGGAAGGATGAATGTGAATGATGAAAGAAATAATCCGATAATTAAAAAGGAAGATGACAATCATTTTGAAATTTTATATTCAATGTTGAATTTTAAATTCCTTTCTCATTTTACAATTTTTCAACATATTTTATATAATTTGTTTACTTGCTGACAGCAAAATCGGCAAACGTTCCGAAAAAAAAATTTTTTTCTTTACTTTTTTACATTTCATTCATATCTGAATAAAATTGAAATTCATCAATATTATTAAATCATTTTGAAACTTATTGACATTTTTCTTAATGTTACATTTTCATATTTCAATAACAAAAAGTAGAAAATTGAAGATTAAAAAAAACAAATGTAAAAGAATTTAATAGGATTTTAGTAATAAGAATGAATGGGAAAAAAGTAGAAGTGAATAATTTAAATTATTGTAAAAAAATTGTTTTCAATGTGAATATTTTTCAATGTGAATACTTTTTAAAGTTTTTTTCCTTTCTCCTTTTTTTGTAAATTCTTTTTAATAATTCTTCAAAAAAATATATAAATAAACAAATAAAAATGATAAATTGGAATGTAGAATATAATGAGGAGAAAAAGTTGCAATTGTTTGTTGCATTTTGTTTACAAAAAAAAAGTTATTTTATGGTTTAAAAAGTTGCAGTTTCGAAATTTAAAAATTTAAACATTTATTGAAAATATGAATTAAAGAAGAAATCATCAAGAAGTCTTGGCTTTGTCAAACATTAAAAATTCGCCTGTTCTAATTCAAATTTTAATTCAAATTCAAATTAAGGTTTAACTTTCATTTCTTTCCTTTTCAGAAAATAATATAATTTAGCATGCAATTCCTCATCTATTATAGTCTTTTTTTTAACCAACTTTTATCATAAATTTTTTTTTTCAAATTGAAAGGAAAAAATGCATCGTAGTCAGATGAATGCAAAATTGCGAACGATTTTAAAAATATTTCAAAATCAATAAAAAACCAGATTTCGCTCGAAATAAGAGATAACGAAATGAAAACATTGAGAAATTCAATTCAATAACACAATGAATTTTTTAGTTACATTAAAATAACTTTAAAATTTTCTTCAAAAATATTTCAAATTTAATAAAAATCAGAAATATGCATATAAATTTCAAAATGGAAAAGAAAATAAATACATATATATGAATATATTCAAAAAATTAATTAACAAATAAAGAGTGAATGAAACAAATTTGAAGAAAAAAAAGTAATATTTTACGTGTCATTCATATTTATAATATTATATAAAAATTCACAATTTATTTGTATTCATTCTATAAAAAACAAAATTAAACTATTTTCTAGTTTCATTCTAATTAAGCATTTTTAATTCGTCTTTTTTTTTCGCATTCCTCATTTTATTGTTATTTTTATTTTATCGCATTTGAAAAAGAAAAGAATTTGATTTAATTTTGTCTTATTTTTCTATCCATACATTATTTTAAATTAATGTAACACTTTTTTGTACTTTTTTTGTGATAAACAGGAAGTTTGTTTCACTCAGAATTAAAATTTATTCGTGGTTAAAATGAAAAAAAAAATTTTTTTTCTCTATCCTTAAATTGAATTACGAACGGATTGTGAATTTACATTAGTATATGTACTTCAAAATAAAAATTTAACATTATTTCCTTTCATAAAATAAATAATAATTATTGCATTTAATGAATTTGTCCAATTTATTGGAAATTATTAAATAATAATCGTTTTTTTTTTGCCTAAATTATTTTTCAAAAAAATAATTTCAATTTGAAAATTTGGAATTGCATTTTTTTTTTTCATTTCTTTTGATCATCTTTTTGAATATAACATTTTGTACAGTCATTTAAATATTTTCTCTGATAATTCAACGAGATATTTTTAAAAGTCAAATTGATGAATTGCTATTCATTTAGTACCTTAAATTTCTGATTACAATATTAATATAATAATTTTTCTATTTAATTTAAATTAATGTAATTTCTTTATAGATTTCTTAATTTAGTTGCTTAATCCAAGTTTTGCTTTTAGCTTATTTGTGAAAATAAAAAAATGAATAAATTATTAGTTTTTTTCAAACCAAAATTTTTTTGATATAAAAATTGCGCTGCAAATTTATCCTTTTACAAAATAAAATTATATGATGACATGATTTTATTACGATAACTTAAAATTGTTGTGGGAAAATAATTATTATTAAATAGCTAATATTTTATTAGCTAACAAAATTTATTGTCAATAATTTAATTAATATTATAAAAGTACTTTTTTCGTACGCATTTTTTCTTTTTGAATTAAATTTATCGATTTATCTAAATTTATTCAAAACTGGTTTTAATTTTAGGAAGAAATGATGAAAAAGAGAAGTATATGAAAGAAGTTTTTTTTTTTTTTTTTAATGATTATTGAAAATAGTAATTATGCTGTTATTATCGTCGATATTACTTGGCATAATGATGATTTTATAGTAAAATTAAAAATTTATAGTAAAATTTATTATAAATTAAAGAAAAAAGCAGATTTGGCAATGACTGTAATAAATTATATATTAATGATAGTGATAATATATTACTTATGATAATGATAGCGATAATATAAATGATGTTAATAATTATGATTTAAGAAATTAATATTATTTTTTCCCTAAGTTTAATGATTAATTTACATATAAAGTCGTCTGTTCTTTTCTAAAATAAAAAAATTGATAATTTGCAAAATTTGCTTCAATGTAAAATAAAAAACAAAAAATGAAGTAAATATTATTCAAATGCCAAAATTAAAAATTAAAAAAGGACTAAATGCATTTTCAATTATTACTAGTATCAATTCTCCAATTAAAAGTTTTTCAAAACTGACTATTTATTACAACAATTTTTTAATTTCGGGTTTTTTAGCGTTTTAAAATAATTCCAAATTTACTGATGAAAATAATTTTTATTAATTCGCAGGAAAAGGATTTTGTGAGAAATGTCTCGTTGTGGAAATATATATGATTTTACTTAATTAATTAATTATTTCATTAAGTGGTCGGTTTAGATTTACATTACTGAGAATCATTTTGTTCAATATTTTATAACCCATAATTGCTTCAATTGCTTTTTTTTAAATTAGTTTTTTTTTTTTTTTAAATTGCTTGCCAACATTTAAAATTATTCCATTCACTTGTTATTCTTTATAATTTATAATTATTAATAACTATTAATCCAATAACAACAGTTATTTTTTTACAATTATTTGTTTAATAATTTCATCAAACGATTTTAGTCAAATGATTTTAGTAAATGTTTAATTTTGTTTCACGTTTATTTATTTATTATGAATAAGTTAACATTTCAACTATCATTATGTCATATCATTTGCTTTTTCACTTTCCTCACTTATCCTCATTTTCATCATTGATCTAATAATCGCAGTAAAATCCTTTCTCCTCTTTTGTCCCTTCTATTCAAATTTTAATGTATTTATAAATTCTCATTAACCAATAATTTGAAGTGATTACGTCATTGACATATTAAAAAATTATTCATATTATGCATATTAAGTTTTATAGCTAATTAATAATAATAATAATGGCAATAATAACAGTTGTAATAATATTGGTAATCATAATTAATAATGATAATGATAACAATAATGGTAATAGTAGTAATATTAATAATAACAATAATAGTAGTAGCAATTATAATGACAATAATAGTGATGATAATAATAGTGATAACAATAACAATAGTAATTACTACACCATAGTGAGAGTAATAGTGATAATGTTAATGGTGTTAGACGAACAATGGTGGTAATAATGATGATAACGATAATGGTAATTAATGTGCAATAATGACGATTTAAAAAATGATACAACTAATTATTACCATCTGCACTGTACAAATTGTACCATTTCTAAAGTTGTACCATGTATAAAAAATGCATTGACGAAAAAAAAGGAAACGCAGCGTACGTATTGTACGTGATTTAAAAAGTTGACGTGTTTGTTATTGTTAAATGATTATAACAATTCATTTGTCATATTAACAAAAACAATTTTCTTTTCGTTGAAAACAAAGCCGAAACTTTTTTTCTTTTTAAAATTTGTGACATAAATGAATTAAATTTTTTTTTAATTAAAAATTCTACGTGCAATTTTTTAAGAATTTATAAGTTTTCTCTAAATTTATTCATCTTTTTTGGTAGTAAGAAAATCCTTTTTTTTTTTTCTTTTTCTATTTGAATTGAATACAATGAAGATGGATTGATTTGATTCAAAATTAATTTCTTCTTTTTCTTTTTTTTTTTCTTTTTCGTTGTATAAAAGAAATTGAAATTATTTCAAATTTATGTAGTTGAAAGATCCGGTTTCCTCCTGTCTAACTTGTTTATTCTAAACTAGTTTTATATTTGATATGTATATATCTGTTCCTTTAAAAATTTTACCTAAAATTACCATTCATGTCATTTGCTGCTACAGTTCTATCGTCCTAAACTTCAAATTATCACATTTAAAGCATTATATACGCATGCGACATTTAGAAAATATATTTGAATGAAATTGAATATAATTATACTATCAAACCACTTAGTCCATTTACAATTATGATAATATTCGAAAATTAATTATAATTTTCAAAAAATTAACTGCTATATAAAATAACAATAATTACTTTTCGAAAAAAAAAGATGAATGAAAAGAAGAAATAAATTTAAAAATATGAAATTTGAAAAAAAAAAAATCGAATGCATAATAATTATCATCTAAAGAAGAGAAGAAAAAGAAACAAATTTAAATTTTGAAACTGAGAATAGAGAACAAAAAAAAAAAAAAAAATGAATTTTAAAACAAAATTGTAGTTCGTCTTTTTTTCTTTTGATTTTTAGATTTAAAACAAAAATTTTTGGTTTTTAAGAAAATTTTAAATTTTTTTAGTTTTTAAATTGTGTAAGCATAAATCATACTTTTACTTGGAATAAAATATGACAATAACTAATAAAATATGACAGTAATAAGTAATAAAATTAACAGCAAGTAATATAATAATGTATATTACTGATAGTAATACTGATACTAATAGTTATCAGTTGTAATAAATCAAAGAATTCTTTTTTTCTTACTGCACAAAAAAGAATAAGGTCACAAAACGAAAAGATATTAATAGTTTTAAATCCAGTAAGTTTTCGCCTTTTTTTTTTAAATAAATGTTTTAAAATGGTTTTGTTTGATCAATGGATAATTAATTTTTTTTTATGAAAGTATGGTTTGATAGGAGATGACGAAGAAAATAATGTATCATTTTTTATTCAAATAAAATACTAAAGTTGCATTTTTTCCTTATTCTTATCGTCTTCCACTTTTCCAAATTACAAATACCAATTTTTAGAATTAAATTTGTTTAGTGATAAAGAATGATTAACATATCAACGATATGAGATATTAATGTTAAAAATAATGAATGGAATGATTGGTATACGTATATTATTATGAAATATACTTTTTTCGCCAATTTTTTTTCAAAAGTTTTTATTTCGAAAAATATTAGAAATTAAGGATTAAATTGACTAAATCAATTAGTTGTGTAAGACAATGAAAATTTATAACAAACTTGAGATATGAATGAGTAATCAAATAGTAATAAATTTGCCAAATTTTTTTATCATTTCATAAAAACAATACGCTATATTTTTAGCGTTCATTTTTTCTAAAGGTAAAATGGCGAAAAATTCAACCTGATAATATAGCATTTCAAAATGTTTAATGATAAGATAACATCAGCAGCAGGATATCATGATGATAACTAAACTTAGTGAAAGCATAAGTAATAATAATAATTTACAATAACTAATAAAGAGATGATAAGATTATAACGATCAAAAAAAAGTGATAAAATTCCATAAAAATAGAAGCAATGAAATGACATAAATGTTATAAATACTAATTAAAATTGATCATAGACAAAAAAATCAAAGGAAAAAACGAAAAAAAATTAAATTATTGTTAGGATTATTCATATTCAAGTAAATATTGACAATGATTTTGTTTTAGCGTATAATTTATAAATGAATTTCAAATGACAATTCGTTGTCTCATTTCTTTCATCCATTTTTTTCTGTTTTGTTTTTGTTCTTATTTCGTTTTTTGTTAAAATTTTAGCGTAAAGTTTTATCATTTGATAAAATTTTTCTTCCATATCTTTTTTTTATTACGGAAATTACAAAGACATTAATCATTACTGTAATTTCTTTTCATCTATTCCTCCCTTTTTTTATTTCTTTTTTCATTCTATCATTTTAAAAACAATAATTCATTTCAT
This sequence comes from Wuchereria bancrofti, assembly GCA_005281725.1. Lineage (NCBI taxonomy): Eukaryota > Metazoa > Nematoda > Chromadorea > Rhabditida > Onchocercidae > Wuchereria > Wuchereria bancrofti. Next base: position 9,694,923 of record SSBO01000009.1, read on the forward strand.
CAAAACACGGATTGAAAAAAAAAAGAGAGAAGGAGAAAACCCAAAAATAAGTAAGATTTCATTAATTAAATTAAAAAACTTATAATGCAAAAGAAATGCAAAAAAAATCATCTTGCTCTAATTTAATAATTATTATTTTAACTGATTATCATTCATAACAGAAATAAAAAAATGAATAAATGTAAGAAAATGAAAAGAAACATTTCATTTTGACTTTATTAATCGGTTATAGGTTTTAATAATAAAATTTATATCAGTTCTGTTTGAGTTTCTAAAAAAGTATTTCGGTCTGAATATTTTTCCATTTGGCTTAATATTTGAAAAAGTTGATTTAACACTTCAAAGATTTGATCGAACACTCAAGACAATGCCTTGTTCAGCTAAACAAAAAAGTATATAGGGAAAATCTTATTACTTAATTTCTTTTTAAACAAATCCAACAAGCAGTTCTTCTTTTACTTTTAGTTTTTGTCGAAAAAAAGCAGTTGAGAAAAAAAATGATTAATTCAAAAAAAAAAAAAAAATGAAAAAATGACTTATTAAATATTTTTCTCTGTTATTATATTATTATTACTATTAATTACAATTATTTATTGCCAAAATGAAACTGCAAAAAGTAAATAGATTAATTAAAGTTTGTTTAACATAATAAAACTTATTATCATCTTCAGAATTTAAAATACATAATTTGCTAAAATAAAATCATAAAAAAGTTAAAACGATTAACTAAACATTTAATTAATACAGTGTAAATTAATTTTATTAATTGTTACGATGATAGTGCATAAATATTACTAATTTATTTATCAACATATCATAGAATTGATCTAAGTATTTCTAAAATTATATTTTATGAATAAAGCTAACAATTGTTATCAGATTTTTATTTTCAGCAATATCAATATACCTCAAAATTTGACTATCGTCGTCGTCCAAGCCATTTAATTATTAATAATATTAAAAAGTTACGACCATTCAAACCTACTAATACTATAACGGAGACATTTGATCAACAAATGTAAGTAATTAATATTAAAGTTAAGTTTTGTTTTTTCTCTCCAATAATTTTTAACTTTTTTTTTTATAAATTTCTAATTAATTGATTAGGCATTGCGCACTTAATATATGTGAAATTTAATTTACTTTCATTATCAGAAAACAACCATTACAAATAATGAGCAATGAGAAATTGGAACGTTCACGTGATGAATTCCAGAATATCATAAAACAAACCTATCCACGGTCAAAATTATTCTCTTCTTATTCCAAGAATGTTAGTATTATTTGTTGACAAAAAAAAGGAAATAAACAAAAATCAAAAAATGGAACGATAATTTTTACTTAAAATACAGTTTTCCTATATTCTACCATTATTTTATTCCTGTACCTCAATCCTATCCCATTTCGCTTACGCCATTATTATATTCCTGTTCCCTCTTGTCATTCTATTACTGCACTCGTTCAGTCTCCCTATTCCGTTCCTATTCTATTCCTGTACTCCAATACCGTTCCGTTTCTTTAGCTTATACGATTCTGTTTAATTTCAGTGGTATTCTATTTCACCACCCTTACTTTTTTACACCTCATTATTATTCTCATTAAGGTTTAATTAAAATATCAAAATTTAAGGGTACGGTAGCGTATAGTGCATGATACAGTATCCCTTTGAGTACTATACCGTATACTATGTGTAAATTTGGAGTTTCTCTTCAGTATCCTTATTTGTTTACTGGGATTATAAATACCAACTTTATTGTTTACTGGAAAATATTTATTGCACATAAAAATTTCCATTTTTTTTCTCCATTTTTCAGGAAATGAATCGTATATTACCGAAAGTAATTTCACCATTTCTACAAAATTTCAATGATAATGGAAAGGAAGAGAAGCCAGTAAGCGTAAAGCCAAAATTAAGATTAACAACAACAACACCACCAACAACAACAACAACAACAACAGCAACAGCAACAATGACAACAACAATTCTAACACCACAACCAATTCTATTAAGTCGTATATCACCGGGAAATGATATTGATAAAGCAAAACAAGCTAGGATACAGGTACGGTAATTAGAAAAAACAAAAAAAAAAATTATATTTTAATACACGTTATAACTAGCAGTTTTCAACTTAAAAATATGTTTACTCTTTGATATTTCATTTGTTATTTGCTATGCGTTGTTTCAGTTAGAAAACGAATAAATAATAATTGCTGTTATCTTTATTGGTTTATTCTTTTTTGTTTTTTTTTCAGTAAAAATGAAATCTATTAAAGGAATTAGTTAATATAAATGTTGATCCTTCCTCTATCAACAATAACAATTAGTGTAAATTAATAATCTTAATGACAATAGCAATTGAATTTGAATTTCATTCTAATTTTAAACATTCATACAGGCTAGATGGCGTAAATTAGGTCCATTGGTGAAATCGATACAGTATCCGTATGTTCGGCGAAATTGGAATCGTATTATTTTAACAAAAGATAGCAACAGTCCATCACATTTTTCAAATCGAATGCAAAAGATTATCAAACGGTTACAGCAACAACAACAACAAGAACAGCCAGCACAAATACGTGAAAAAGTTGAAAAGCGACCGCGTGTGGGTGGAATATTACTTTCAAATGTTGAAATAAAGTCAAAATTATTCACCAGCGAAGGTTTTTTTCACACCATTTCTTGTCTTGCTTTTCTTTCATTTGCTTTTTTTTTACTTTTTTTTTTGAAGATATCTTTGCTAATGAAGAAAAATCATTTGATGAAATATTTGGCAGAATGAAATTGATCAGTCAGTTAAACAGAATTATAAAAACTATTGTAGAAACACTTTTACTTTTTTTTCATCAATAGACTAATTAATTAAATGGTCAGTTAATTAACCGTAATAATGGAAATAAGAAAAAATAATAATGGAAATAAAATTTTGCTTTGTTTAATTCTTACAATTACTTTCATCAATTCCTGAAATTCCTCAAATTTCTAATTTAATTAATTTTGTTGTGATCAAGAATTTCTATGTTAGAACAATTGGAAAAATTGAAAGTGATATAGAATTTCGCATCACTCATACGAAATTTGTCTCAGTAAATTGGGGTCAACAATTCTTTCATTGTTATCATTATTTCAAATCAAACTGAGAAATAAATTTCTACCAAATTAATTGATTCATATGAGGAATAAAATGATTTTTGGTCATTTTTATCTTTTTTTGCAAATTTCGGATTTAAATGATTTGAAGTGAAAAGTGACTTTTTTATTTATAACGCAATTTTTTACATTTTTAAAAGTTTTTAAAAGATTTGAAAATTTTAAATCTACCAAATTTAATGAATGCAAAATTTTTTGCTATTATTTTGGCAATCATTTTCAATACATAATAATAATTTAATTTTAGTAGATGAATGGCCAACGGAAATAGTAAAACCAACAACTACTACTACAGCAATTGTTACCACTACGGTACCTGTTACCAATTTTGTCACCGAAATTACTCCAAAATCAACAACCATTGATACCATTACTTCTACTGATAATACACCAACTGTTATAACTACAACAACCTTCACATCTACAATTGCTTCGAATCTTTCTTCATCATCATTCACCTCTTCAATTCCTACTTCAATAACTGATTTCGATAGCACAACAACAACAACCATTAAACCGAATTCATTTCTGTTCAGCACATCATCAGATGACTATCATTTTCGAAAAATTACACCGGTGAAGAAATTTAAATTTGCTCAGAAATTTCGACAGCAACCACGACTTAAAATACGCAAACCGGGTCAGCTTTCAGTTTCATTTCATATTTTATGCATTACATAATTCATGGAAAGTGGAGTACCATAGTGAATTTTGAATTTTCTAAATTGTTAATGGAATAAATTTTAATTTTAATGATTATTTCTTAATGCATTAATATTTTATACAATTTGTACGTAATATTTTTTTTAAGATTCAGCAAATTATATTATCATTTTTACGATACATTTAAGACTCAACAAATTATATTATTATTTTAATAATTTTGTTTAATTTAACTTTCGTTTTTTTTTTTTGTTTTTTAAGATAATGAAAGACTTTTGTGAACAATTTGTATATATTTTTTTCGTTTTTTAATTTTGCAAAATATTAGATAAAAGATAAAATTTAAAAACCAAACAAAAGTTGAAAATGTATCAATAAGATAAATAAAAATTTCTATTATATATATGTTTATTATTATAAAAATCCTATTATTTTTCATTTTTTTTTTACTGTGCTTTATTTATCTTTTGCCTTTTTTTTAAGATGATAAAGGACCTTTAAGAGGTAATCAAACAGCATCCGGACGAAATCCAATTATTTTACCTCAACTTGAACCATTAAATTTGGAAAATGAAATTGGACAAACAAATCTAGACAATGATGCGAATGGTTAGTTAGTTAGTTAAAGAAAAAAAAAAAATTTTTTTTCTCATTTCATTTAAAACTTTTTAAATAACAATTAAATTTACTAAATGAAACGATTGGACTATAAAATGTGATATTTTAATTGTTATCCAACACACAAATTCTTCCTAATAAACAACGAACTTAAAAATAATGAGAAAAAGAGGTCAAAAGATTAGGAAATTAAGAATTGTTTGATCAGAGATGGTATAAAGATAATGAGAAAGAGATGAGAGAGAGAAAAAGAGAGAGAGAGGGAAAGATAGTAAATGGTAGAAAATTTTGTGCCGAATTTTTATGAAAGAATAACCTATTTTATTTATTTCATGTTTCTGCAATATTAATTTTGCAATAATTGTATTTCATCATAAAAAGGAAATGCGAAATTAAAACAGATATGATAAGATTAATAAAACTGATAAGATATATTTACATAAAGAGAAAATCAGGGAATAGATGTGGTAAGATAGCAAGAAGTGATAAAATATGTCTATATTAAAAGCAAGTAAGAAATTAAATAGATGTGATAAGATAATAAGACATGCTTATATAAGAAAATGAGCAGATATGATAGGATATATTTATCAGATATGATAAGATAATAAGACATGTTCAGGCGGCAAAGAAGTGAGAAAAATATGAGATAAATATAAAGTAAGCAGATATAAATATAATATGTCTATATAAAGGAAAAATAGAAAAATGGACAGATATGATAAGATAATAAGACATGTTCAGACGGCAAAGAAGTGAGAAAAATAAATAAATACGAAAGTTAAAAGATGATGAGATATGATATGATAAGATAGTGATATTTCCTATATAAAAAGAAAATGCAAAACTAAAATGTGATAAGCTATGATATATCTATATAATGTAAGAAAATGATAAAGTAAGCAGATATGATAAGATATTTTATAAAAAAAGGAGCAAAAAACTAAAGAGATATAGTATATACATGGTTTTATCTACTATGACAGATGTGATAAGATAATAAGATATGATAAGATTGTCAGCATAAGAGAAATTTGAGAAGGTAAATGAATGCGGAAAGATAATGAAATATAATATGTCTATATAAAGGAAAAATAGAAAAATGGACAGATATGATAAGATAATAAGATATGTTCAGACGGCAAAGAAGTGTAAAAAATAAATAAATACGAAAGTTAAAAGATGATGAGATATGATATGATAAGATAGTGATGCTTCCTATATAAAAAGAAAATGCAAAATTAAAATATGATATATCTATATAATGAGAAAATGATAAAGAAAACAGAAATGATAAGGTATTTACAAAATCGAATGATATCGAGGGAAAAAATAGATAAATAGATAAGAAGAAAAATTAGCATAAAATAAATAGGAAAGAAAAATAAAAAAAAGTTACTACAAAATAATAAAAATTAATTAAACTTAAATATTAATATGTACTAGGAGGAATTGAAATTTTTACTAATATTATTTCCTTTCTGACTTTTTTTTTCAAAATTTTTGAAGTTTTCAATGTAGATTAATTAAGTTTTAAAGTGTTTTTTGCGAAGTATTTCAAACTTTTTCAGTTTTTCATTTCTGTTATCTTTTCTTGCAGGTCATTCAAGTGGTTCAAGTGATTTCAAACTCGATGGTGAATCAAGTAGTGGATTTGATAATTTTGATAAATCGATAGAGTTTAAATCAGGATCTGGTAAAACTGAAACAAATAATTCAGGATTTGGTACCGGAAAATTTTCAATTAATGAACATGGTTTAACAGGATTTGGTGGTGGTAAACCACCACCGGTTGATTTTGGTCAAGCAAGTGTCAGTATATTTGGTAGCAATGAACATAAAAAATCAACAGATGATCGTAACAGGTGGTTTCCTCTTTAATTTCAATTAATTTTTCTAAATGTATAAGAAAATTTCCATTGAATTTCAAGTAATTATTATAAAAAAAAAGTTAACAATTAGTTTCTAAAAAATTTCTCACCCATAAAGAAAAAATAGTAATGAAAATACAATAATGAAAATTAAAATAATGATGAAAATATAACAACAAATTTTTCTTTTTAGTCTTTTCTGTAATTTCTCCAAAAAATTAATAAATTACAAATAGTTATTAAAAATTTTCAAAATTTTAGCATAACATCAACAGATTATGAAACAACAAAAATGACAACCGAAAGAATTGATAGCACGGATTCTTCAATAGAAACAACATCATTGCAAACTACACAACATTTAAGCGTAACATCATCAACTAATTCACAATCGGCATTGAAAAATTCCGGATTAATTCCTGCATTACCACCTTCAGAATTTGATGGTGATTTTGGAACAGGAAAAACAGGAGCAGGAGTATTGGGAGGTTCATTTCATGAAACACAAACAGGATTCAATAATTTTGGTAACTTTATTTTTTCAATTTGAAATATGAAGTTATTTTTGAAAAAATGAAAAAAAAATGAATAAAAACAAAAAAACAAGGGATTTTATTGCAAAAATCTAAAATCAATCATAAATTGAAGTTGACTATGGTTAAAATTTTTCTTTTTTAAATAAATTAATTAATTGAATATGCAAATATTTTATTGCATATATATTTAAAAAAAAACATTTTATACGATAACTTATTTTTAAGATAATGAAGTTAAAGAATCAATATTTACCGGTGATTCTGCATTAACACCAAATCGATTGGGTCCAACTGGTGATGGCCTTGGACCACCAATTCCATCCGGTGCAGCTATACCACCACCGGTACCAGCTGTTGGAATAGGTGGTGCTGCAGCTGGTATTTTACCTACATTATCAGATCGTTATATTAAAACGCAAATTCCACCAACAACGGTTCGCTTCTTCTTTTTATTTTTCTATTTCTTTTTTTTTTTTAAATTTAATTAAAAATTTTATTTGATTCTTTTTTGCAATGATAAATGATATCTAAATTTTCCGTTCTCTTTTTTCTTTAACTAATCTAATTTTTATGTGAGAAAATGATTGATGTTATCGAAAAGAAGAATGAAACGATTGCATAATTATCACCAATCTGAATGAAAATTTCACTTTTATCATTCTTGATAGCATATTTTGCGTATTGTTTATAAAATTAATGTTAATACTTAATCATTTTTATGTCATGTTTGATTTTCAAAAAAAAAAAAAAAAAAATTGTTGAATTCAATAAATTTTTCAAAAATCTTATATGAAGAAAAGAAAAATTTTTTTCCGATAGTTTCTATTACACAAAAAACAAAAAGAAAAAAGAAAAAAAGAAAAAAAAAAGCAGAAACAAAAACACAGTTTGTTTCTTATTTCTTTGTTTTTAACTTGGAAATTTTTACTTTTTAATTTTCAACATTTCATTTCTTATTTAAAATGCTATAACTTCTTCTTTCTTATTTTTAGATTAAACCATCTGCATTATTGAATTTTTTAACTAAAGCAGATATTGGTTTCAATCAGGCAATCAATCATTTTGAGCAGGGTACACCAATTGAATCCGCCGCAATTGATATTTTAGAAGTAAATTATATATTTTATATTTTTCTTATATTTTTTGAAAATTATTAAATTGTCGTTCTGAATTTTGATTTTTTTACCAGAACACAAATACATCGTTCTTTTTTTCATGCTTTTTTTTCTGAGGAATATATTTTTTTAAAGATAATCAAAGATTATTAATCAATTATGCTAATTGACATTGCTCCTAATAACATCAATTATTCTAGTGAATACGGTATCACGAGGAATGATACAGTATGCCATCTATTATCGTATACTGATGATTTAATTTCGATTGTAATAAATACTGCATTTTTTTTACTGCACTGCTGTTTTTTTGATGTAAAAATATATTTCATTACGAATAAATTGCATCATAATTTTTAAATTTCAGGTTGCATTGGGTAGTGAAAAATTAGATAGCCAAGCTAAATTGCTAGGCCATATTGATCGAACAATTGGCATTGATAATTTGCAAAGGCTGCAAAGATGGGTAAATACAGGTGGTGCATTGGACGCTCTCAAAGAGCAGGTTTAATTTAGAAATCGACTTTATTTAGATTATATTAAAGTAATTAATTCATTAAGAAATAAAAAGAATTGTCTATTTTTTTAAAAATTGAATTATTATTATTATTATTACTATTAATTATTATTATCATTATTATTCGTATATCTAATCAATAATTTTATTTTTAGCTTGTAAACTTTGTTAAGAACTATACAATACCGACGAATTTGCTTCCTACCGTACCACCGCAATTGCAGTATCTTTTTGCTCCAGGAAGGAAACGATAGCTGCTGTTTGGTTATGGTAATCAAGCGGGTACAATGAACTTCGTTCTTTTTTTTTGTTTTTTCAATAACAAATTGTTTAATTTTGCTCAGAATCCTTGCAATTGGTACTTTTTTATTTTTGTCACCAGAAAAGGACGAAGTAGTATGTTTGTGTGTATTTATATGCGGTTGTGATAAAATGTATTGCAAAATTAATTCAAATATTTCTTACATATTTTTATTTTGATTGACGATAGAATAATTGAGGTATTTTTTTTTTGTTTTGATAATGTTAATGTAATAATTCATTAATTATCTCTTAAGTCATAATCAGTTAATTACCTTTTATACTTAAATATTGGTTGAGCTATAAACTAATACTTATGACATTTTATGTATCAATAACCAATGAAACTGAAATTTTTTTTGTCCAGTTAAAGAATAGAAATTGTTTCTGGTGCAGTTGATATGCCTCTAAATGTCTTTCAATTCTCGACTATCTCTCAAGACCTGAAACCATTTCTACAAGTTGATCTTTCTTCTTTCTCACTTCTTAAAATATTAATGGAATTTTGAGGTGAACTAACACCTATATCAATTGAAAGTTTTGATTTAGAATTTAGGAAAGAAAACCGATGAAAATGACAGGAGAAAAGGAAGAATACTAAGCAGTAGCAATTTTTTTTTTGTTTGATAAACAGATGATGAACTATTGATACTTGTGTTTGTTAATTTCTGATTGAAAATGATAAGAAAAAGAGATATAAGGAGCAAAGTCACAGCTATCATTCGATTTTATTGTCAAAAACAAAAGTGAACAATGTCAGTGTATTCGAAACAAAAAAAAACGAGCAAACAAATTAATCTAAAAAAAAAAAAAGAATAACTTTATTGAATACAACGAATTTCACAATTCAAAATGCACTGAATACTGAAACTATAATTTATTATTCTAAACACTGTGTATTCTCAACTATGAATGAAAAATATACAATAATTTAATCTATCCTAAATGTTCATAGTTGCATATTAAATTAATCTTGAATCTATCTCTAATCTATCAAAAATCTATCAAAAACTAACTGTCACTTTCGCTACGAACTTCCATTTTTGTTTTCGCTATTATTATTTGCATTTTCGAACCAAGGAGCAATTCAGCGGAAGAAGAACAGTGTTGTGTTTGTCTAATATTTAATATATATATCTTATAATTGGTTGCACGGTTATGTCATTTCTATGTGTATATATTTTAGTAACTCAATGCACAGTTGTATGTTTCCCGATATATTTATACAAATCGCCCTACCTTTTTTCAGGTGCTCTATAACTTAGGCTCGAAATTATTGCCTTTTTTTTATCTAAATTGTAACAAACTATTAAATTTGTAGGAATCTGTTCTTTTTTTTCTTCAACTGGTAGTAAATTATATCAGCTATAATAAAACAAAAATAAGGTTTATGTACATGTGAAACATGAAATATTTCTTTAAAAAGTGAAATTATAGGATAACTACATCAGTTGAGATCGTCATTCAGATAACGTTTTTGATAAAATCAGATAATCACCAGAGTCTGGACATGATGAATCAACACTAAAGCCATTTTTGTGAAAGAATGCAAGCGAATTTCCATTAAATGCAAACACTGTAGCCATCACTTTGTCCATTGACATCCTAAAATTATCCAACACTCCAAATAACTAGCATATCAAAAATTCATCATCGCAAAATTTCAGTCTAATAAATAATTATTATCCAAGTTAAAGTCAATGCTAGCTCACCAACGATGAACGTAATAGACAATAAAGTTCGGTACCAGCCATAATCATATACCGGTTGATGTCTTATTGCTAACCTTATTAAAAAACTAAGAGTTATATCCGCTTATTTCACATAAATATTTACCATTTAATATTTTTATTATACAAAAAATCAAGAGCTTTTGATAATCACTGATTGAGATATATTAGTTTGCAATAGGACCTGTTATAGTTCTAACAAAGAATTTGAAAAAAAAAAAAATTCTAACAAATAACAAAAAAACTTTTAGCAATTCAATTCTTTGAAGTTCTGAAAACTTTCATAATTTTGAGTCCAGCACAAACATAGCCAAATTTTAGTTTCACTGCTCAATTATGCACTATAGCGTTTTTTTCTTTTCATTTCCAGGTCCTACTATCTAAAAAAGAGAAAATGTTGAACAGCATAAAAATGATGATTACTTCTTTCCAAGACATTCGGCAATGGACAAAAGAGTCGATCCAATACCTTTAACTTGATATTCGCTTTCTACCTGTATCTCATAACTGAAATAAAAAAATTCCAGACATAACAAGAAGTTCCGAAAAAAAGAAAAAAAAAAGGTTTTAATTCATCTTTCTTTCGTTAAAACCACAACATAGTAAGCAAAAAACTTAGATGTCATCCCTTCCAACTTGTCCTTTAATGCATATAGCAATTGAATTCTCCAAAAATTAGTCAACGATATAACTAAACTATAAAATTAGCTCATATAAACGTTATAATGCAGATGTATAACATGTGACAACACTGTTTGAGTTTAAATGAAGTTTCCAAAACATTCATAACATTACTTCTATTCATAACATTATCTCTTATCAACATTATCACCTAGTTCTAAGATATCGAAAAAGTAGCAGTGATACTAAAATCATTTGATAATATCTTTAAAATGAATGCTAACAAATACTAACCAATATAATACAGCTGAATCGAAATCAATATCAAAACGATAATGCAAATAAGCGATCGGTTTATTAGTTTCATTCCTTGCGATGATATATCTGTAAGTAGCATTTTCATGTCGTTTACTATCTAATGAAAGAATGATAAAATTAAGAAAATAATAAATAAAACTACTATTCTATCTTTCGATGGCAAATTCTACAAATACCTTGATGTAGTCGCTTGAAATTCTTGTTTTTTGCTTACTTCATCGTATCCCCATTGAGAGATCTCATACATTGCACGCATATTAACTACAAACAACTGGAAAATCCATTGAAATTCCTCGTCACTTAAGTGTGTACCCCATGAAAACGTAAAATGGACCTTTTCACTAAAAATTAATTTAATGAATTAGTTATGGGGAAAAACTGAGGAAAAAAACTGACGAATATGTAATAAACAATGTAAAATGTTTCATCAAATTTTTCTTTCAAAATTAAATCAGAAATATTAATATATTAATCCTAATATTAATACTAATCAAGTAGAGGAAAAAAAAATCCAATCAATTATTTTATATAGAAAAGGGAACAAAAATACTATTATTAGACTTACTAAGTAAAAAAAAAATTGAAGCTAATATGTAACAGCAACTTTTTTCTCTTGAAACTATTATCAACTGTTTTTAGGGAAAAAAGAGAAATAATTAATGCATGTAATTAATTCTTCCTTCCTTAAACTTTTTTAAAATTCTAAAAAAAAATCAAAATTATCACCAATTTATCCAATAGAAAGAAATACCCGAAAAATACCTAATATCAACTTGTTGAACAAAGATAAAATATTGAATAAAAATATAAACCTTGGAAAATTTTCAAAACGTGTGGTACCACCGATAGCATTTTCAGTATTGATCAATTTTGTTGCTTTCTTTACTAATTTCTTTTTTGCATCCATTTTTGTCCTGAAAAAAAAAAAACAAGATCAGTAATAAAAATAATCAAAGAATAGAATGAAAATGCTAAAAGTTGTTCAAATTTTAGGCATATGATTTTGTATTTTTAAAATATTTAATTCACTTTGACATAGACCGTATCATTATGGCCATATATTATGGCCATGGCCCGGAGCCAAAGAAAGCCTTAAAAATTATTTCAACGTAGACTATACTATCATGGCCATATACATACATATTACATCTAAAGATTTCTAATTTGAGTTATTAAATCTAAAACTTCAAATTAGCCATAACCGGAAATTTTGACCGTACTACCCGTATGCGATAATTTTACTGTTTCCGTAAACACTCAATTCATTTTAACTATTGTTCCGGCAAAAATCAGGAAATGGCAAAAGAAAAAACACTGAGAAGTTTAAATGATAGGAAAGGGTGGAGGAATTACTCCTTCAGATAGTATAAAAGATGAATAAATTCAAGAAAGAATGAAAGAAAAAAAGCAACGATGAAATAGCATATGATTATGAGAGAAGAGTGAATGAATGAATAATTGATAAAGTGATAAAAAGTTTGAAAAAATATCTAACTGTAATATGTAAAATGATATTAATGAAAACTTATAAATAATAGTGCTGCGTGCAATGATTATGAATTAATTGATAATGACCGGATCCGGAAAATAGCCAGCCAGGACAGGTTTATGTTCAAAGTGCGAAAAGCATTAATTTAACAGGATAAGTCAGGATGTTAATGTTTTTTTCGGGAAATTAGGGTAAGATTAAGGATGGGCTAATTTGTTATCAAATTTGTTACAATTATAATTACTTAATTTCATGGCAAATTATTTGTAATCGAAATTTAGATTTCCGTAAATTTATCAGTAATCAATAGTTTTTGCATATTTCGTTGATAATTTGTTAAAAAGTTAACTTTCCACACAAAAACACGGTATCGTCCAAAACAAAAAAAGGAGGATTAGCTATGAATTATCCCTTTTCCATTCCGTTTTTCCGTTTTTTCTGCTTGTTTGATGTGCTGTTCCGGTTCGGTCAAGATGTTATTATGCTGATTTTTATGTGTATAATATGTATAATTTCTTTCATTCATTTTTCAGTTTCATCTCATTATTACTGCGAAGAACGGTTGCTTCTTTTATCTGCGTTTTTGTTTTCCTGAATTGAAATTTCTTGAGATTGTCATTTTGCTTTTTTCTTTCGATATTTCCCTGTTTCTTTGTTTTGTTTTGTTTTGTTTTCATTTTTCTCCATTTTATTCGTGTTCACAATTTTCTTCATTAATATGTAAAAACCGAATTGGATTTTGTGAAGATTTTAAATCGGTGCATCAGTGTTCTTATCCTTAAATTTTATCAGCATTTAACTGTGAATATTAATGAAATATTGATTAATCAGATTATTACTGATAAAACTACTCAATTAATGTATTTTGTAAAATTAATGAATACTTAATAAAAATTATTGGTTAAGTATAAATTAGATTAATCGGATTATCTGTTTCGCAAATATTACCATTATTATTATTTTACTATTACTACTACTATTACTATTCTTTATTATTTTTGTTATTATTATCTTACTATTATTATTGATTGTAAATTGTCATATATTTCTAATACGTTCAGCTATAAAGTGATTAATTTAATTACATCCAATAGGATTTTAGCCAAGCTTTGTACATTTTTTCGTGATTTTGTTTTTTGATGACTTTTGAATTTTGCGGATTTTCGATTTAATTTTATGACGATAGAATGCTACAAATTTCATCATCTATATATGTTTATTTATTTATTTATCTATCTCATTTTTAGGCATAGTTTACTATAATATGTTACATGAAAATTAATCTTGCAACTATTTTTTATATATTTAAAACGGAATTTCATGCATATATTACTTGTAAATTTATATTTTGATTTAAGTAATAGATGTAACATTTAGTAATAAATGAGCGGGGATGCATTGGAAGAGCTATTGGTATGTGAGGGATGGCCGATTAATCGAAAACAGTTGAGTAATTTTATTGGTGAATCAATTTCAAGAATACAGGATGCTAATCAATTAAAGAATCAACTTCTCGATGTAAGTTTAGTTTTTCATTCTTTACATTTCATATATCTTTCCTTCAGATGAAATCCGAAAATTGCTTTAGAAAAAAAAAAACGAAAACTTGAAACGTTATGGTGAAGTGTCAGGAATATTTTGTAGGAAAAAATGCAATATGTCTATATATTATTTCATCTGTTCTGTAAGAAATGTTTCACCGATTAGTTTTATGTTTTTTCTTTAACTAGCATTTATAAAATTTGCATAGCTTAATTTCAGCTAATTTCTTAACCGTAATTTATTTCAAGTTAGTTTAAGCGTGAATCATCTAGTTATTTCCTTTTTCTTTAAAAAAAAAATTTTTTTTAACGATTATATTACGCTCATTAATATACCCACATGTCATTTATAATTTGTTCATGTGGAAATAATTTGAGCAATATTAATCAGGAGATTCCTCATTTCTAATGGATTTTTTCCCATTTTGGAAATTTCATCTCCTAGGTATAAAAACATTAATAATATTTTTCTTCCTTTTTTCACCTCATACTTTTTTTCCTTTTTATGAAAGAATTATTACAAATACTTATTGCAGATACTTTTTGGAATTGACTCAATACATGAAAATAAACAGCGCTTATTAATTTGAATGCCTATTTTAAATTTTAATTATGTTTTAAGTAAAATTTTATTTGTTATTACTTCAGTTTTCTAGTTGGAATGAATGAATTACTGATATAATGCCAAAGTTTTGGATCGTTTCATTAAAAAATCATATTTTATTTCTTATTTCCTTTTTATTTCAGGCTGATATGCGTGAATATGCTATACCGTTACTTTCAGATCGTATCAGTAAACAATTAGGTGAATTTAAGGTGTGTTAAATTTATACGTACATACATACATACTATCTGTTTGATGTCTATATTATTTATTTATCTCGATTTTTTTTTTTAATATTCATTAAATACATCCATCATTTTTTTACTCCTACTTTTTTTTCGTTTTTTCAACGTTAGCATAACCGTAACGTTAACTTTGACAGTTTTACTGACATGAGATTAGAAGATGGACATTTTTTAGTCATATAGTGAAGAACGTAAATGGTTGATCAACTGTTCCGAAAATCCAGTAAAGACCAGAAAATTTAATCGTCTATACTTACTGGATATCATAAATAATTTTCAAATTTCACATCATAATAAAATTTAGTTTAATTTTAATCGTAGTATTATTATACAATTTTCTTTAGGGACCTTTAGTCGTTCAAGTTGTAAAGCAACGTAATGTTTCATATCCAAAGTATAATGAAGTAACGCATACCGATGGTCTTATCAAGATTCAATTAAGTGATGGTTTCTCCAGCATTCAAGCATTATTGTTTGAACCTATACCAAAATTGAAGTATGCTCTTTGAAATATTGTAATCTGGCTTGATATTTTAGTATATCACTTCTAAATCATTTACGACATTTATGAAGGATTAATACTTGAATCGTTATTCTCGATATTAGCAATGAAAATATGTTTAACGAAACATCAAATCGCTTCAGAAATTTACGGGTTTTTTTTTGTTTGTTCGTTTGTTTCTTATTCTTTCTTTTTTTTATTGTTTATTAAAATTTTTCAGCGCTGAAACACCACCGGGCACAAAAGTTTGTTTGGCTGGAAAAATTCCAATCGAGAATGGAATGTTACTAATAAACGAAACAAATTGCCAAGTATTGGGTGGAAATGTTGAAAAGATGATCGAGAAATGGAACATGGAAAAGGTTTCGTGTGGTATTTTTATGCAATAGTGAATTTCTTCATGATAAATTTTTGCATTCCGAAAATTTTCTTTTCGAATTTATAAATTTCTAAAATGTAGTTAAATTTTGTAGAATTGGCTGCAGAAACCAGTACGAAACATTGAAAGTAATGCTCCAAAATGGACTCAATTTTCCAAACAAGTAAAAATTGTTAATTGTTCGGGAATATCAATTTTTTAGCAAATACCTAGGCTATATAGTGGAGTTACCTTTTTAAGTATTAATTACACAACCATTTACCTGCATTCTACGACTTGATGAATTGTGCAGGATCTGTGATGATTTCAATCGCTTAGACAATTTTTTTTTTCGCATTTTTTTATGGCTTTGAAATTTTGAGCTTGTCATTTTCCATTTTTTTTTTCAGCGTTTTTTTTTTCAGCGATTACCGCAGTCTTCTCTTCCGGTTAATGCCACTAATGAAATGTTTCGAGCTAATGACATAATCAGTGGATTAAACAAAAGAATTATTGATGAACGTGGTGATGATTTCAGTGCTGCTAGAAAAGCTCAAATTGATCATGTTATCGAAAATAATACCATAAAGAAATTTGCCCGAAGTCAGGTAATTTATAATATTTTAAAGAATTAGTTTTCTTTCACAATTGATATGATACTGGTGCTGATACTTAACAAATGTATATTTCTAATGTCCTGAATGGCATTGTTATTTAGCCAATAAATCTTTTTTCATTTTTTTTTTATTCTGTTCCTTTTTTTCATAATTTTTAAAGGAATTGGAATGGTATATAATTAAAGCAGTATTTATTTTAGTTGAAGCCAAAACCAATAGAGAATTGTGCATCAACTTCTTGTAACAACAACAGCAAGAAAGATCCGGTGATAAAAGGAAAACTTGACGCGGAAAATATGGTTTTATTTTTTCTCGCTTTTAACAGTTTTAATTTAAACGATTTGAAAAAGCTTTTAAATAATGTTCCATCTGAGTTGATAGTTCCGGATTCGCGGATCCTTCGGTAATTTTTTCGAAGATTGATTGTAATATTTCACTAACCAATATCGTATGGGCGTTTTGCATCAGAGTTCAGTGCGTCATTACTTTAATATAATAGTTTAGAAATACTAATGATTAAGAATATAATGGCCCTATGGTAATTTAGGATCGACGTTTAGTCCGTGATGACAAGAAAAACTTACCAGTTCATCGACCATCGAATCCTCCTACTCTCTATGATTTCATGCAGTCGAAAGTTCCCATGCCTGATGGAATATCTACAGAATATGAAAATTTTGGTAACCTGCAGGTTAGTTGGATTCTGATTAGATCAATGGAATGCTTTTGTAATTGTTTCTAATTATCATACTTTAAATATTTCTTTCATGAATTTGTTGCTCCAAAACTTCTTTATTTCTCCCCTGTGCTTCTTCGTAAACAAAATGTTTACTGGAATGTTTCATTTCAGTAAGCATTAAATGCTTCTGCATTTTTGGTTTATCTTTCATCAACATAGTTCCTGATGATGATATTTTAAAAGGATGTGATTTAAATTAGATTCATCCACAAAAAAAGAAAAAGAAATTACAAAGCATTTAATTATGAACACGAGAGTTCAGTTTCCGATGGAGAAAATTGAAACGAATCAGCAGAATGTCGAGATTCAAGGAATGGATCGACCACGTAAGGGCAGATTTAATGAAAGAGGTTATTGTTCAAAACTTATCACATTTTGACGTATTTTTATTTTCTCATGCTGAAAAGCTTAATTTTGTAGGATTTCGCTATCAGCAAACTCCTGATAATACTGATGGCTCACATGTAATCGAAATTTCGAACTCAAATAGGTATCGAAAACAATGTAATTGGCGATTGGGACGTGAACAAAACTATGCAACAAATATGGTGAATGATAGATTTCGAGTGAATCATGCGGACGATCAGTTGGTTTCAACGGCCAACAAAGGTTTTACATAACTTACTACTATTTAAGGGATTTTTTGCTTAAGTCTTTTCCTTTGCTTGTTTCAAGTAATTAATAACAATCATAATTTTATCATTTTGGAATAGCAATGTTTCTACTAATTTCTTACAGTCTAACTTTTTTAAACATTATTATGTCAACTTTAAGATACAATCCATAGAATTTTGCTTGAAGCTGAAATTGAATGAATTGAAAGAATTGCAGTAATCAATATGGATAATTTGGTTTTATCATTATTAGATAGTCTGATTACCTCCACGAGGATAAATTACGTAATTTTATGTTGATTTATGCAAATTCGATCGTATATATTTTAGGTAAAAATTTCAGAATTTCATTAGTGATGATGACCTTACTATTATAGCTTATGTCATATCATAAGTGGTTATCATTAATGCGATATGGTTGTTATTTATCCATTTCCTTTTTCAGAATTATCGGCACTGCACCTTTCTTCGATTGATAATGGACCGTTAAGTGTTGGTAAAGTTCATAATGTTCCACAAGAAACTGTATTTTTTGAAAATAAAAATCATGGTTATCAGCAAAATGCAGTTTATGGACCAGTATATGAACAACAACAACAACGACAACAACAGCGACAACAATACCAACAGCAACAACAATACCAACAACAGTACCAACATCACCAACAACGACAACAACAGCAACAACAACAACAATCTTTCGATAATATAATGATGAACGGAGGGATGCTACCGGTTTGGAAAATTGGTGACAAGTGCCTTGCACCATGGAGTGATGGCCAAGTAAATGCTTTATCTTATAAGGTTGAAATACTTAGATGTTTATATGCGGATAAAGAGTACAAATTATTTTTGAAACGAATCAAATTGATTTCGTAAGAGATGATCTTGAAATCATTTATTCACTTATTCTTGTTCTCTCTTTCTCTCTCTCTCTCTCTCTCTCTCTGTATATCTAAAATAGATCATACATGTTACACCTTAATTTTATTAGCAACTCATTTACTAGATGCTACATTGGTCATTGTGGTTGAAAAATGCTGTATAGCACTTGTATATACTGGAGTATTGAAATATTTAATAAAATAGGATATCTAAATCTATCTACATAATAATTGTTCATCATACAGTTAGGTATAATTCATTAAGACTTTTTTTTATATATATTAATTAATTTAGTCTTTCAAGTTTTCTAAAAATATTTTTTCAATTATTATTCATTGTTCATTGTTAAAAATGAAAATGGGTAATTTTTGTTTTTGCAGTTTTATCCATCAACACTGGTATCAATGGGTCCAGCTGATATGTGTACCATTGAATATGATGAGTACGGAAATAGAAGCAGTGTGCCTGTTGGAGTGCTTCTTCCATTTCAGACATTCTGAATTTTTATTTGTGAATAATTGATCATTTGAAATGTTGCCTTATAAAGTGTGTAGTTCTCATGTTTCATCTCAAAAAACTATGGGTTTGCTATATGCTACGGGTTTTGAGTAAAAAAAAAGTGTATTATTAAGTAATTATTTATATATTATTAAAGTAATTATTTAACTTTTAATATTTTGAAATTTTAGTGGGGAGAATCAAAATTGAAGGTTTTGTTAGCATTTTCATTAGTTGAAGAGATGTTTTTTCCACTAACTATTCAATGATGAGGTGGATAAATTATTTCCTGTCTGTTTATTCGATTATAATGTATTATAGAAAATGTTATGTCAATAAATGATTTTTTTTTTTTTCATTACTATTTAATATAAGATGAAGATTTTCTTTCTTCTCTTTATGGCATATCTGTTTATATACATTCATTTTTGTAAAATTAGAAATAGTTGCAAATTACGGAATGTCAATTTTGCAAACATTTTTTAAGGGATTTTTTTTTTTTTTTTTTTTTGTTCTTGGAAGTTTTTCTACCTATAATTAAGGTTGTTTTAACCTTTTTCATATATGTATGCGTATAATTTGAGAAAAATAATAATTAGTCGCTTGAGAACATATTTTTTTGTCCGTTTTATCAGGGAAGCATTTCTTTTTTCATGTCATTGTTTCAGGTATTTTGTTACTCACATTAATATTTGAAAAACCAGTGAGGAGTTATATGAAGCGTATGATTTCACGGCATGCTAGTACGGCAGCTCGGGTCATCAAAGGCTCATTCCGTCGTGATATACCATCGAAAATTGCATTATGGTTGACACCTGAAGCTGTGAAACGTGTGAAATATTTACTTAGCAAACAACCGGAAACGACAGCACTAAAAGTATTTTTTCCGTTCTTTCAACAATTGAATATTCTTTGTAAAGGATAGTTGAAGCTAAGTGGTATTAGAAGTTATTTCAAGTAAGTCGAAGGTATATTTTGAAGGTATAATTGGGCAAAGATGAATGATTTGATTTAATTATTTACATATCCGGTCATTTTGTTGTCGGTAATTTGAATTCTAAAAAAATCTAGCAACAAATATGCAGTCTCACTTTTTTTTTTTAAATGAAATATAAAGGCAAGTAGCAAGTTATTTTGCGTTATCTTTCACCACTGAAGCAATCATATCTAAGGAAAGGAAAGATTTTTGCCCTAGATTTAGTTTAATAAAATAAAAACTTGTAGAAAATGATCAATATTTAAAAAAAAGAAAAAAATTGTGGTCCAACAATTTGAAGATGCTAGGATTGTTTCAATAATACAATCATTCGTATTAGTTTATCTAATATAAAGTTTCAAAACATGTGTATATACGGGGAAAGTAAGCGAGAAATATTGGTTTCAGATTAGTGTAAGGCAACGTGGTTGTAATGGACTGACATATACACTTGATTATGCCCAACATAAGGCGAAATTTGATGAAGAAGTTGTGCAGGTGATTGTTAATGATTTTCGTTGTAATTTATACTTAAAATGATGTCACTTTTGGCAAATAGCTATATAGTGTCATTAGTTTTTTTATTGAGGCTTATCTGTTCGTTGATCGAACTAATTTAGTTTTTGTGATTTAAATTCTTTGGCTATAAAATCTATCTCCTGTAAACCTTTAATGGTAATTTGATATCAAATTTATTTTAAGGATGGCGTACGCTTGTGGATTGATCCAAAAGCGCAACTGACGTTATTGGGTAGTGAAATGGATTATGTGGAAGATCGTCTGTCTTCTGAATTCATATTTCGCAATCCGAACATTAAAGGCACATGTGGTTGTGGTGAAAGTTTTAGTATATGATAATAATTTGTATTTATATTGGAATTCTTACTATTAGTTTTAATATGTAACGAGGATATAGTTTTCGATTCTGTTTATAGAATATATTAGGCAGATTAAATTAATGCAGTATTTTGTATTTAAATATTACCATAAATAACAAATCTCTTTAGTAATGCTTGCATTACACAGAGTAATTTTTTGACAAATTAGCAACTGTATAGTTACTTAAGTTAAAATTCTAATGCCCAATTTTGGATGTTACCTGTAATTTTCGTATTATGAATGGATAGCCCTATTTTTTGTTCTACCATTTCATTATCATTTTTGTTTCTAGAAGTCATTGTTTTACTGATTAATACGGGCATAATTTAGTGATATGGAAGAGTTGATAACGCCAAGAGTGCCGTAACAGTTACATAGATAGTAATTCCTGTTGTGGAAATTTTTTTTTTCCATAAAAATTTTGTGCAAAAGACTAATTTGATTTTTTTTTCCAGAAACATTTGCTAATCTTGAAGTTACTTTGAAATACATTTAATGATCAGTTTTGTATATATTATAAAGTGATGTCAATATTATTACTTATGTTATATATAACTGTGAGTGTAATTAGTATTAAGTGTAAGCTAACGTAAATCAGGTTCGATCACATTGATTTCCTTGATTGTATTTTGCATTGACTAGTAATATTTGTTAGATCACATCTTAAATACGAAAAAAATTCCTGATGAGCAACTTTGCTGATGTCTCATCTGAGCTTATATTATCAGTATGTGATATTCATGACAATGAAGTGATAGATAATTTGATCATTAAACTCTAAATTATTTGAAGTGCATAACAGTGTTTCATTTAATAATATAAAGTTATGTGGAAACAATTTCTCCATTTATTGATTACCGGACGAATTAATTCTCGCGCATTAGGTGGGCAGCGTTGTGGTGAGTGGGTTTTTCGTGATAAATTCCGCGCAGGTACGTCGAGTTGTGTTATGACCCAACGTAGTGGTCTCAAAAAAGTATCATCGCAGCAGAAGGTGGTCTTGACTAAAGGTTTAGAATTTGTTTCCTAATTGTCAGATGATGCGGAATTTGTTGTTAGGATAGTTTGAGTGGGAAGGATTCAAATACTTTTATTATTATTTCTAACCTACATTTCATACCATTGACATTTTCCGGAAAATTTTTTGGGAGCGGTGTACGGTTAAAGGTTAGTTCCGGAATTGTGATAATAGTTACTGGCATGTCTCAAATAGTGAATGGATTTTTGAAATCTTTTCTCAAAGGTTTTAAAATTAGTCTCAAAAACTTCGCGTGTTATAAGATTAGCTTGTTTGTAAGATTGATACAATCTTCAAACTTATTGAATGGGAATGTCGCAAAAATGATGAAATTGGTATGCTTTAAAGCAGGTTTATCGATTAGCTTCAAGTCTTAAAATTTTATGTCTTTTCGACACAAAACGGTATCATATTGCAGCAAAAGATTTAATTAACCGGTGTTTTACAGATCATTGATGTTTGATAAAGATGACATCATTTAGGAATGTTTATATTCTGATTACGACCCGTTTCTATGTTTTCAAGTTTTGGTAAGGAGCTAGTGCAGTAAAGTTTGCTCGTCTTTTTTGCAGGTTTACTTAGCTATCAAGATTGCTTAGAAAGTAACGTAGAAAATAATGCAGATTTTTGTAAAAGGTATCGATGATGGAGTCAGAACGATATGTATTTCGGAAACGAGTACAGTGGCCGAACTCAAGGTTCATTTTGTTATTCTGATGATAGGTATTTGGATATAATAAGATTGGTCCAGGTATTTTCAATGCTCCCATTGCTGGTCAACGATGTTAAGATCAAAAGAAAAAACTACGACTCTGTCCTGAAATTTGGAGGGATTATTAATCAATCATTTTAAATTTGGACTGATGCCTCCATTTTAATGGACTTGCAAACTCTTATAATAATTGTAGAATAAGTCGGAAAGTCCTGAGAAGTCGTGAGCAAAGGACCTTGCTTTTCATGCGCTGAAATAGCAGCTGAGACATAGATTGCGAAAATGGAAAAATTTTCGATTTGCACTCGTTGCATTAACGAAGACTTATTGATCTGCTTGATCCATCTTTTGGAGTTTAACAGATTAATATAATTAGTCAAAGGAAACATTACACTACCTCATATTCCATGGCGTTTTTTTATTTTTTAGGCATTATTACACGTAGATGACGCACTTTTGACGTGTGGCGCAGCAATTTTGGATGATGATAAAGCACCACTTATGAATTTCGGAATCTGCGATAAAGCAAACATTGATGTCTCATTTCGACTTCTTGGAGGTAACTTAGAAACTGGTTCTGTGACTATTTAGAATGTCAACATCATTCGTAGTGATGCTTGTCATTTATTCCCTTTCCCTTATTCTCGAAGATGAGCTGATATTCCATTCTGTAGTTTCTTTTTATTTATCAAAATTGCTGCAACCTGCAATTCTGCTTAAGGCAAAGTGCATGGTTCGTTGGCTCGAGCAGGGAAAGTGCGAGCTCAAACTCCGAAGGTTGAAAAACAGGAAAAGAAAAAGAAGAAGACTGGTAAGGTTTCCTTTTTGGTTTTTGGATTTGAATTGTAAGGTTCCTGTTTTACTGATAAACAGTTCACTGGAAGTATTTCCCGGCTGATTTTATTTTTAGTATTTCCTCCATGCGCTACTTGCTACTTATTTGTTTCACTATGTTCAATTTATTGTTTTTAGGCCGAGCAGCTCGTCGTATCCAGTATAACAGGCGGTTTGTGAATATAGCAGTTAGTGGAATAGGCAGAAAACGTGGACCAAATTCAAATGCTGCATAAAAACGAGATTTTATGGAACGATATTTACTGATATTTCAATAATTTAACGAACTAATTCATTTGAAAAGTCTATGTAATGTTCTTATACGAAATAAATTTGTTGAATTGATTTTTCTTCTTATGCAAGTTAATTTTTTACAAATAGAAGATGTCCCTATTTATCGTTTCCAAAACTTATGTCATTAATGTTTGGGTTGTACTGTCATACGTAAGAGTTGGATATTAGTTGGGACAATGTGAATGGAAAGTGGTGCATGTTGCTTATTGGGTATTTGATGTAATCCGGTTCGGAAGATGTGACTTTTTGAGATTTTCATGAATTATCATTCATACGGTGTGCTGCATTTGAGTTCGGGTTTTGAACGTTTGAAATGTTTTTAACGTATCAAGAGCCGAATCAAAAGTCTACTGATCATGTTTTTGACATCATATGTTTTGTTTTTAAAATGGTAAAATGGATTTTAAAATGATTTTAAATTTAACAGGTCTTATTAGATATAGTTGGAGTGTAATGAAATGTCGATGAAATTGTTGCAGGAAGCTATCAAGCTTGTGGATGCAGGTTTGTTTAATTCAAATTTTTATTTCAGGAAGGTAATGAAAAGATTGGAACATATCAGGATTTTTTTTGTAAGAGAGGGTTACTCGGATTTTGTAGGTTGCATGTTTCGGTTAGCAAAGATGAAACTTTTTGCCTTTTCTTCTCATTCATAGCGCTTCTAAACTGTTTTATTTATTTATTTATTCATATTTTTACTCTCTAAAGTTTTTTCATTTTTAGATGATAGAGTGAAAAATACGGAAACCGTACGAAAATCAGTAAGAGTTTCAAAGGCAGAAAGAGATCATCAGAAGCTTGCCGCTGTACTCACCACTTCAGAATACGATCCGGAATTAGATGATGTCATCGTAAATTCAAATGCGCAGAAACAAAATTTAATAAACCCTAATAGGAAGAAAATTACTAAGGTAATACAGCAGATAATTGAGTTGCACAATAAGAAATTGCACAAATTTTGATGATTTTGCTGCTCATCTCAAAGTCAGTATTGTCAGCTGTAAACTTTAAACCTTAACTGTAAGCTCATTAAGTTTTTGAGACCTGAAGTTTTGATCTAAACTTTTAGTAATGAATCTTAACTAAACCTTAATTATTACTAACAGTGGGTGCAATAGTATCTTGATGAGTATTTTCCATTGTGAAAGCTATCCTTATTTTTTTCCTTATTTTTTTAATGTTTATCCGTTCACATTAAATGCTGAAATTTCCACTTTATTTTTCAGAACATTTCATTGTTAGAAGAAAGTCGCTTAATAAGCAAGACAGACCTGTTGAAACGTAACATTAAATATATGGTTTACGAAACGAATTGTAAGTTGGATCCTAATAAAACCAAGCAAATGATAGGTTTTATGGATGAACATAATCGTCGTCGAAAAAAGATCCTTCGTGCATTGCGTAAACGAAATAGTTCGTTTTTCTTTTCCTAATTTTTTTTCTTCATTGTTATCTAAAATTTTTAGAAATCTGAATTCATCAGTTTTTCTTAACGCGCTAGCTATTGTTTGATGAAAATTAATGTAATGTGTGATATTAGATTATGTATGACACCTTTTTTAACTTTGAATAGTGGATAAAATTTTCATTAAGAAATATAGTTAAAATGGTTTTATTCTTACAAGCCATTCCCTCTCTATATTTAATATATAGATGGAGTACGAGATTACCGGTGGAACTTCAAGAAATCCAAAAATAAATCGATATTTACGGATGAAGACTTCATGAAAGTTGGACCTGACAGGATAAAGGTAAACACTTTCTTTTTTGTATGCTAAAATTTTTATTGTATGTATTCATTAAGCTTAAAAATTTAACAAGTATATCAAAAACTTTGGAAATTGATAAGAATTTGATGCTGTTTGGTAGGGATTTGCTAATTTGCCACTTAAAAGTATAAATGAAATGTTGCAGTTACTACGAAAAAAAAATGCGAAAAAAACGAGAAAAAACATCAAAAAATCCAATCATTTGGGTAATTAAAAGAGTTATTGTTTGGTGATGGTGCGACATTTGTGTGTTTCGTCGATCTTTCTGGTTCCTAACTGCTATAGAAGTTTCTTTTCTTTTTTTTTTTTGGTGCTTGGCATAGAACAATATTTGTGATAAATCTTTTGCTTTATTGATCTATGAGGCAATTATCAGAGAATATAACAAGTGGAGTTGATTGCTTGATTGTTCTTCATTATCCCAGAAAGAAAGATTTGATAAGAATTTGACTTTTGTTGTTTGGTAGAGATTTAATGAATTGTAAAATTGTAACACTGAGTTGAACCAAATCCAAGAGTATATTGTTTTCTGTTTGATCGTTATCGATGATTTTTTTCTTTGAATTTGTAATCGGCTTAGGATCATTTATTTTTTCTTTGATTGT
Source organism: Wuchereria bancrofti (assembly GCA_005281725.1). Taxonomy (NCBI): domain Eukaryota; kingdom Metazoa; phylum Nematoda; class Chromadorea; order Rhabditida; family Onchocercidae; genus Wuchereria; species Wuchereria bancrofti. The sequence continues at coordinate 9,721,542 of SSBO01000009.1, forward strand.
AGTAGGCAGAAGTTTCTTCATTAGTATTATGTGAAGTTTGGTTTGATGGGAGGTTTAACTTAAAGTTTGCTAATGTTAAAATTTTTTAACTTCTGGCTGCTTCTTTGTTTCTCATAACTAATTTTTCTAGAAACTGTTCAAGCTTAATGACGGATCATAGTTTTTATTCTTCTATTTTGTTAATATGTTTATCTAATATTCAAACCGGCATTTTATTTATTTTTTTCTATAACATTTCAATGCTAGACTATTCTGATTCTCATTTGCTTCTAGTTGTGGAAGTGTTCTTTTGATCAGTCCGACAGTTTCTCGATCATTTCTGTTGATGTCTAACTTAAGCCAAATTTAATGTAATAAAATGGTTTACAAAAAGAACATTGTAATTAGTATAATTTATAATTAATGAAATAGACATAAATGAATGGTATCAAGATTTTGTTTAGTTAATAATGAAATCCTTGTAGTTGATTGGATGGTGCAAACAAATAGTCGAATAAAAACTTTCTTATTTGATGTTATAAAGATTACTGAATAGTATCAAATTATACCATAGATAATTTATGATTAAAAAATTTAATTGGATGGAAGATTATTTTCGGTGAAACAGGAATACTGAGGCTAGTGGGTTATCAATGAAAATTGATCCCAGGCAGGTGGACTATCACTAAAAACTGGCCATAGACAGTGAGCTGTCACTAGAGATTGATCCCAAGCAGTGGACTGTCACTGAAGGTTCACTGAAGACAGTGTTGGTTTCAAACTGGAGACCTTTATATGAGTGAATAGATTGTCGGATATAACAAATTTTTTTTTTGTTAACTAATATTTTGTCAAATTTTGTTTAACTGTAACTTTGGAGATAAATATTTGATTATTCATAACAGAAATGAAACAAACATTGACCTTACAAACATTAAAATCATTGAACAAATATCAATAAGCTATGACTAATTTAGCAATAATTGCATGCAATAAAATAATAAAAAAATGAAAATGAATGATATTTAAATTTAACAATGAGTGGTTTTAAAAAATCAAAAAATAAAACAAATTTGTTTTTTTGACATTTTTAAATTTAAATTAAAATTAGAACATATTGCTAATAATATCTTACAAAAAATTTATTTATCAAATAATTACATATTCTTTATTAATATTTCATATTATCATTTGTATGTGTTTCTGAACGGTCGGTGGTAGTTTATTTCATTCAGTAGAAAGACCAAAAAAAAAAAAAAAAGAAACGGAAAAACAACAATGGGAGAAGAATATGAAGCATTAGGTCCAGCTGCAGGCGGTTTGTCTATATTTTATAGACTATTTCAATTTTTATATTTCAATTCTTAATTATTACATATAGTATTTCAATTTGTATTATTAATTTCTACAATAATTTTTTAATTTTTACAAAGAAACAAAAAATTTTTTTAGAAGTTATTTTTACTTTTTTTTTTTATTAAACATATCAAATATTCTTTTTTCTTCACCTTCTTCGCATTATTATCTTTTGAATGTTCACAAATTATTTTAATCATATGAATTTCTAATGATAATTGTAATCAATGATAATAGTATAAAGCAAATTAGACTCTTTTAAATAGCATAAAATTAAATTTTAATGTTAGTTTAATAGCATTCTAATTTAATTAGCTTATAGCAATATAAAATATATTATACTGCACTAATTTATCCATTGAAATTTTTTTTTTAATTTTTACAATAAGTTTTTTCGGGTCTCTTTCTTTCTTTTTTTTTCTAGTAAAATACTGTAAAATAACAAAATAATTTTTTTTTGTAACAAAGTAACGTATAAACATAATATTAATAAACAACAATTTATTTTCTTTTTTTCCTTCTTTCTAAATGAAAAAAAAAAATTTTGTCATTTCTAATGATTTAATAATTTTTAATTAAATTTATAATATTATTTATTTCAAATATAATATTACTTATTTATTTCAAATATCATTAATTTCTCTTTTTTTCCTTTTTTAAAGCACCACCAGCACCACCAACAATTCAATTTCCTATACCTCAGCCTCCTTCACCATTTCCACCCAGTCCTGGACAACCTGAAGTATTTCAATTTCCTCCTCAACCTTTACCATCAGCATTAACACCTGGCGAACAAAAAAAACAATTAAAAAAGGTAACAAAAAAAAAGAAACAATTCAAGAATAAAAAAGAAAATTTTTGCTTTTCTTTTTACTCAATCACTCTAATATTAATTAAAGTTTGATGAAAAAAATAAAAAAAGAAAGAAAAGCAAAACACTGATTAATTTTTATAATTTATCCATTTCTAAATTTCATTTTTTTCCCTTCTTAATTTAATTATTTTTTAATTCTAAAATATTGCAATAATCCATTTCAGTATTTTTTTTTCTTTTGCAACTTTGCATGTATTATGTAAAAATGTAATGAATTAATGAAATGTTTGAAAGTATCAAATTTAGTCTAAAAATTATTATCAAAATTATTAATTTCAAACTTTCAGGATGGAATTGGCGATAAAGCAGAAAAGGAAAAAAGTATTATATTTAATGAAATAGCCTTAATGAAATTTTGGCACTTTGCTAATTTTATACATTTCTTTAAAATTTATCAAAATGCAATAAGAATAAGAAGAATGAAAGAAAAAAAAACTGTTAGGAAGAAAAAGTAAGAAATAAATTGTAAAAATTGACAAAAATTTTTTTCAAAAAAAAAAAAAAACAAAAACCTTGGATGCTACTACAAAAGTTTTTTATTCATCTATTTTATCGTATTTTATTTCATTTATTTATTTTATTTCTATTTACTAATTTTTTCTTATTTTATTTTTTTAAGAAAATATATAGCAGTTGATAATAATCATTTTTAATGTCTTAAAATTGTTAAAAAAGAAAAAAATCGTAAACAGTAATTGATATAAAGTTACTAATTTATATCTTTTTATAGAAAGTTTAAATTAATCCAAAATTTTCATAACTATTTTATACTTTAAATATGTACAATTTTTCTTAGTAAAATGAAAATAATCTTTTGGTAATTATCTATTTAATTAATCTTAACATCAAGAATATTGATATTATTACTGGTAATATTATAATATACAATAATATCAATAATAATATTAATAATATATAATAATAATATCAATTAATCTTATATTATTGTTGTTCTTATCATTATTACTGCTCAATAAAATTTATCATTTAAAAATAATTGCAAATTTTAACCATACCCAACACTAGTAGTGTTTCTATAAATTTTACATTATATTTTCAAATATTTCCTTTCTAATATTTCTTTTATTATTTTAACATTCATGAAATTAAATTCATTTTATTCATTAAATTATTACTCTCTAACATAATTTAAATTTAATGCATTCTTTTCTTTTTTTAATTATTCTAATAATCATTAATCATTTTATTACATTTAATATTTACATATATTATTACACTTAATATCATCTAGACTTAACATTACAGTATGATTATTTTATTCATTATCAAGATATATTCTTATGTAAAAAAAAATTTTTAATTATTTTTAAATTTTAAATTAATTAAAATTGAATCTTTTTTTTTTTTGTTTCAACAAAAGAAGATGAAGAAATAGAACAAAGTGTCAGCATCAGTAGTATTCGTTGTTTGGTGGCAAGCCTTATTTTAATTATAATGGTATTTATTGGTATCATATTGGTTATATTTTTGATTGTATTATTGTATACAAATTGTTTTGGTTCTCCAACATGTTCCTGGCTTAAAATTTTTAAATTTTTCTAGAAAAAAAAGAGAAGCAAAAAAAAAAAATTATAAAAAAAGAAAGAAAAGATTCCATTTGATTATCAATCATTTACAAATTTTTTTAATAGTGATATGTTTCATATTGACATTCTTATATGCATAAAATAAAAATAAAAACTATTAAACTAATGTTTTTCAAATTAAAGAAAAAATTCCATTATTCTTGATTGTTTTTCTTTTTTTTTTTTTGAAAAAAAAGGAAAAGAAAATAAGAAAAAGAATAAATAAATTTGTAAACAATTTGTCCTTTCTTTTTTCTTTGCACACTTTCATTAAACAGAATGTTTATTTATTCAGAACTATCTTAATTTATTTATTTTATTTAATATTTGAAATATAGAGGATTTTTATTTTTTCTTTAAAATGATCCCTTCTTTTCACCTGAACTGTTTTAATTATTCATTCTTTTAATTGGATTCGAATGTTAAGCATGAAATTTCATTAATCAAACCATTAAAATGATAGCAAATAACCACCTAGTAAATTTTGAAACTTTTGATAATCAAATAAATATTAGTTTACATTCGCATCATTTATAAATATGAAATTTCACAATTTTTTCAAAAAAAAAGAAAATACTATAAAATAATAATGTATAGTAGTTGATGAAGTTGAAAAATAATAATCACAGATATTGTTTATTAATATGAATTATTTTTTTCTTTTCTTTCAATAATTCTTTTTTTATTCTTTTCTACTTACCGATAAATTTAATAAAAGAAATCGATTTTACTACAATAATCGCACAACAGTATACTTTAGAGGATGGTAAATATTAATATGAAAAGAGTAAATATTTAAATGCTAACTGTTGAAGAAAATATTAAATGTAAAATCTTTGAAAATCAAATAGCAATGAAAAGAGATAAGAGTAAATAGCTTCGTTTTTTTCTTTTTTTTTTCGATTTTAACAAAATGTTACAACAAAATTACCACAAAAACAAACAAATGAATAATCTGTTAAAATATACAACTTTTTAACTTTCTATATGATAACAATAACTATCTAAAACATTATATAATACTTGATATTAATAATTATTGTTTATTTATTTATTTTTTTTTTTTTTTTGTGAACAGAATCACTGATTATTGTTTTACTATTGTTGTGTAAGAAGAGTAATAGTAATAAATCAAAATCGGATGGAATGATGATTTTTGATCAGATGAATGAATAATTCTAATTTTCTAGTTTTCTTTTCACATAGCTTTTTTCTCTGCTTCTTTTTCTTTTTTTTTTTTTGTTTATGTTATTCAATCATTTTCTAAAAAATACAAATATGAATAATTGAACATTAATAAAATTCAATAAACCGGTAAATTCAAAATTAAAAAGAAACACACAAATCAATAAAAACAGTAAAATTATTTAACAAGTAAATTTAGGTATTATACATAAGAACAATTATTTTAACCTAATTTCACTGACTGCTTCAATTTGATGTAAGAATGAGAAAAAATACATATATAAAAAATATATATAGTCCTAAAAAATTTGAACATAAATTTAAAAAATAAAGTAAAATTAAGACTGTTCAATTAACATCAAACAATTGCGCCACAATATTTCTTACATACACCAAAATGAATACAATGTTGTTTAAAAATAAGTAATACGAAATGATAATTACAGAAATCAGTCGAAATCAGGCTTACTAATAGTTTATATACAAAATTTATAAATTTCATAAATTTGCAAAAATATTCTAATGATAAGAAGTGTTGATATCAAGTTAAAGTGACCTAATTTTCTCATAAGGTAAAAGTTGACAATAATAATCCTCTGGTTCGGCAATTTTTTGCAACAAACATGCTTGTTTTAATTTTGGATTTTGTATAACATTTTTAAAATAGGTACATGGTTTATCACCATAACCAGGCATTAGTAAATCAAAAAATGCTGCACCATCTTCAAGTGGTGTTAATGAATGAATATTACCAAATTTAGGACCCAAATATACGCAATCATCACTATGCCAACGATTAGTGATACCTTCGAATCTGTAAAATTTAAATTTACAATATTTGTTCAATGTTACTGAAAGAAAAAAAAAACACTAAACTATGAGTAATATTTGTGAAAGAGAGGAAAAAAAAGTAAGAATTCATTCATTTCTTTTTCCCCTTCTCTTCAAATCAACGATAAAAAAAAAGGTCAAAAAAACAGTTATATGTTTTCAAAACATCTAAAAATCAGTCAACAATAAATCAATAATTGATCGTAATAGTGCAATCTTAATAATTTATCCTATATTTTTTATAAACAGTTTTTTTTTTTTTTTTTTAAACTGTGAACAATGATTTCTTTCATAGCTAACAAAAATGACTGTAAAAAATTATACTATATTAAATGCTCATAAAATTATGAAGTATTCACTAACAAAAAACGAAAAATAGAAAAAAAGACGTAAAAATTTTTAAATTATAAAAATGAAAAAAAAAAAAAGAAAAAATCATACCTAGCAATGACAACATTAGATGATAATGTATTCCATTTTGTTCGTTTTAATATTTTCTGCTCATCATGTGAAAGTTTGGTGTATGAATTAATTGCTAAAGCACCACGAAGAACTTTCACAAATCCGTACATATCTGGATGATCATGTAATGGAAACATAAAATTACAACTTTTGAAACCAAATAAACATGCATGAATATGTTCCGACTCATAAATATCAACATAATACATTGGAGCTGTCATTGATTCAAGACCTATAATTCAAGAATAAATGATATTTTACAAATAATAAATAATAACAGATGAAATTATTTGATTCAATTTTTTTATTAAAAGAAGAATTTGATAGAAGAATAATTAGATAAATTATAAATTTCTCAAAAATAATTAACAATATTATTGGAAAATATTTAATCATTCATTTTTATATAAACAATCATCTATACATCATATTCAATATTTAGTTACTTTTTTATTTTTCTCTTTTTTTTNTTTTTTTTACTAATGATTACGTGAATATACGTTAGACGTGTATGAATATGATATATATACATGAAAGTAAAAGAAAGAAAAATCCATAATATGATCTGCCAAAAATTCCGCTTAAATTTTTTTTTTTTTAAATTAATTAAGCTATTAGTTTTTCAAATTATACACTCTTAACTGACTCAAGAATAGAGCAAAAATATTTTCTAAACTGCTCGAAGATATCGGAAATATATTCCATAATAAGTTCAAATTATTCATATAATTCTCTATTCCCATTTGGGAAAACTTTTGCATTAGGCATTCATAGGAAGAACTAAACTAATAAACGAATGCAATATTTGAAAAATAATTTTAATATTAAATCAACAATTAATTTATCAAAAAAATATTTGCCAAAAATATACCAGAAAAAAAACAAACAAACAAACCAAGACGATCCGGAAGAATAGCACCAATCATATCAAGTGTAAGCGTTGATACAAGACGACAAGCACGTTCAGATAATATTTCTCTTTCTACAGCGTTATCATCATCTGTGATAGTGTTTGATAATTTCAATTGAGCTAATCTCTCGGATATTGCTGATACTTCACGTAGAAATGAACGTAATCCTTGCTGTGACATGACTTTTGAAATAATCATAAGATGTTGTTGTTGCTGTTGTTGTTGTTGTTGTTGTTGTTGTTGCTGTTGTTGCTGTTGTTGTTGTTGTTGTTGTTGTTGTTGCTGCTGCTGTTGTTGTTGTTATACTTTTGAATGTTCTTGAAAATAAAAAAAGAAAGAAAGCACGAAAGAAAGAAAGAAAGAAATGAAAAGATTAATTAGCAACGAAAAAATTCCATATCAAATAATTAAAATTAAATTCAAACTATATTAATTATTCGAACACATTTCAATTAAATATCGAATATGCTAGAAAATTTTCAATTCACTAAAATCATAGATGTTAAATTAAATAAAATGTATAAAGAATTAAAATTAAAAGTGAATCATATAAGAATAAATGATAAAATTAACTAGCAAAAATTTTACGACTGATTTTCGCATATAGCACTTGATATAAGAAAATAAAAATTAATTCAGAACTAAAAATTTTTTGGAATTAGTAATATTTAACATTGAAAACCAGTAATAATAATTAAGCCACTAATTAATGCTTAGCAATAAATAGAAATAAGAAGTGATTAAAAACTAGTAGTTTGTCATTAATTAAAATTCACATGTTACATCTACAAATGTATTTTTTCTTTTCTTTTTTTTTTTGATAAATTAAAATAAAAATTAGCATTGTGGAATGTTTAAAACACAACGTTCAATAAGTAAATGAGAAAAGGAATGTATGAAAAATTCATTTAAATTCTATTTTGATATATTAATAAGAGAAAAAATATTTCATTTCAAAAATGTTTACAATAACAAAATGGCATTAATCATCAATGAAAAAAAGAAATAGAAATTAGAAAAGGAGGAATGTTATGTACAAAATATATGACTAATATACATTCGAACAAGAAATGTAACTATTAATTATCACTAAAATGTAAACAGAAAGAAATATGAATGTAGAAATTATCAGTATTACTTCAAGCTTAGTAATGATTAAAAAAAAAAAAAATAAGCCTACATATATCATAATAGATATAATAATAGAATTATACACTACAAAAGTAATAATCTAAAAAAGTAAAACTGTAAAAGTAATGTTCTGAAGATGTAAAACTGTAAAAGCAATTATCTAAAAAAACAAAAAAAGAAAAAAGTAAAATTGTACAAATAATAATTTAAAAAAGTTCGTTCCTTTAAACTATTAACTTTTCTCCTTTGATAATAAGTCATTTTGCTATTAGTGTAATAATTATGAAATATGACATAACTTTTTGAAAGTTTGCTATCATTTTCATTCACATTAATCTTTATTTTTTCATTTTCAAAACAAACTTCTTTCTTTTGATAATAAATGAATATTAGTAATATAAGTACAGATGTAAAGTAATAATATTAAAAAAAAAATTAAAGTAAAATAAATATATAAATAAATAAATAAATAATTAAATAAAAGAGAATAATAACAAAGAAATAGACAAATAAGCAGAACAGAAGAAAAAATGTGTGAAAAAAGAAAAAAAAAATATTATTCACTACGTTACTAAATCGATGAATGTTAGACATAGAGAAGTCTGAAAATGAATAAAATTTTTACACAATTAATTAAAATTAATTAAATTAAAATTAAATAATATTGCATTATTAAAAAATGAAACAAAATATCACAAATATTATAACTATCATTACTAATTTTTAGAAAGAAAAATATAATTTTAATAAAATATAATTTTAACAGTTAAATATTTAAAAAAGAGTAAAATTATAACTTAACAATGATGAAAAAATTTCATATGAGACATTCCTATATTGATATTTATCATTAATTAGCATTTTAAGTAATTAAGTTAAAATATAAAAGTGTAAAAGCATACATTTGAGTGAAATATAAAATGAAAAAAAGAAAGATAAACAAATGAGATATTTGTAGGACAATAAATTAGTAAAATCAATAAATGTATAAGTAAACAAATTAATGAAATTAAATTAGTAATTTATTAAAAATAAACAAATAAGCGACAAATTTTAATGTAACGTAATATTTAACTTTGAACAGAACAATGTGTAACATTAAAGGCTCATAAAATGACGAATTTTACATTCTTTGGCATTTTGGCAACAAACCAACTGGTTCTAATTCAATTTTAATAATATGGCAAAATTAATTGTTAATTAATTTAAATTTTATTTTATGAAATATTTCGAGCTCTTTTTCTTTTGGTTGACACTATCATTAATTATTTTTAGCAAATTATTTTGGGTTTTGTTTTATGAAATATTTTAAGCTTTTTTTTTTAATTGAAATATTTTTAGTGAATTAATTTAAGTTTTATTTTATAAAATATTTCAAGTTGTTTTTCTTTTAACTGAAATATTTTTAATAAATTATTTTGAGTTTTATTTTATGAAATATTTCAAGCTATTTTTCTTCTAATTAAAGCTATCATTAATTATTTTTAGCAAATTATTTCAGGTTCTATTTTATGAAATATTTCAAGCTATTTTTTTTTAATTGAAATATTTTTAGTGAATTAATTTAAGTTTTATTTTATAAAATACTTCAAGTTGTTTTTCTTTTAACTGAAATATTTCTAGTAAATTATTTTGTGTTTTATTTTATGAAATATTTCAAGCTGTTTTTCTTCTAGTTAAAGCTTTCATTAATTATTTTGAGCAAATTAATTTAAGTTTTATTTTGATGAAATATTTCTAGCTGTTTTTTCTCTAACAGAAATTTTCATTAATAATTTTTAACAAATTATTTTTAGTGAATTATTTTATTTTTATTTTGATGAAATATTTCGAGCTTTATAGAAATTATTATTAATTATTAATTATTTTAGTTTTATTTTATGAAATACTTCGAGCTGTTTTTCTTTTGTGCCGTACAAATTTATCATAGTATCATACTGTTTGATTTTATCAGAATGATATACCGTACACAATTTGGTTTTATTAGAATGATATACTGTAACAAATTTATCACAATATCGTACTGTTTGGTTTTACTGGAATGACATACTGTACAAATTTATCACAAGATCACACCATTTGGTTTTATTAGAATGATATACTGTAACAAATTTATCGCAATATCGTACTGCTTGGTTTTACTGGAATGATATACTGTACAAATTTATCACAAGATCATACCATTTGGTTTTATTAGAATGATATACTGTAGCAAATTTATCACAATATCTTACTGTTTGGTTTTACTGGAATGATATACTGTACAAATTTATCGTTACGTCATACTATTTTGTTTTATTAAAATGATGTGCTGTACAAATTTATCATAATATCATACTGTTTGGTTTTATCAGAATGATACACCGTAACAAATTTATCATGATATCATACTATTTGATTTTATCGGGATGATATACTGTACAAATTTATCACAATGTCATACTGTTTGGGTTTATCAGAATGATATACCGTAACAAATTTATTTCGATGATATACTGTACACAAACTAGCGTAGAAAATGCGATAAAACTTTACATATAGATTACATATAGGAATGAAAAAGATAGTAAAAAAAGAAATGTCGAATTGATATTCTCATGAATTGAAGCATTCTTTAGGTTATTTACCAAAGTTCTTATCTACAAAGTAAAACTATTACTGTAATGGAAGTTTTAAAATGGAATTATTTTCAGACGCAAATGATGAATGAAACTATAAAGAATAAGCGATAAATTATCTATGGATAAAAGTAATAATGGGAATAGTGATGTATTGGATACGTTATGTTATAACATATCGTAAAATTATTGCTTATATAGTATTATTCCTCTTTTTTTGTAATCTCATCTTGATTACACGATTTGTTGATTGGCATTTACCTTTACAACTAGCTAATAATCTGCAGGTATATTTTTAAATTATCTCTTTTTCTTTTTTTTTTTCCATTAAAGGAGCATTCGAGTTTTTAAAACATAATATTGTGATTGAAATTAGATTTAATTTGGCAGAGTTAAATTTCCAAAATAATTCCGTTTTTCAAATTTTCATTCTGAAATTTTGCACTCAAATTTCGTAAATTTCATTTGAAATTATCTTTATTCAAATCGCTGGAGATAAATTTTAATTCTTAATACATATTTTGTACTGAATATGAATCTATAAATTTTAGTTTCGGAATTAAATTTTTAGTAAAATTTTTTAGTCCATTTATGAAATTAAAGTTTTTGAATCCATTAAACGATTGTTTATAAATGTTAATAGTTATATCACTGCATCAATATATTATCATATTTATGGGTGATTGATATTTTGTAATTTAAGAAATAAACGATAAGAATAAATATGTTTTCATCTGTTCTTTGCAAATAAATTAAAACAAGTTTTCATTTACTAAATTAATTGGGGTAGATAAGGTGCAGGTATTAATAAAGAATTCCAAAATTGTATCTGCTACCAGTTAATTTTAATTTGTTTACTAATTTTATTTTATTTTTTATAAAAATGATAAATTGTTTCAGATATAAAATGTTAACGAATCAGATTTGATTTCTATTTGTTATGCTAATGATACTATAAATGTTATTAATATTACAGTGATGTTAAATTAAGGATGGACTGAAAGTTAATTTAATAAAAATTAACTAAAGTGAAAGAAATTAAAAGGAATAAATAAATTATAAGCTAAAATTCATGTTAAGATACATGATGTTAATAAGCATAATTGATTTGCAGAATTATTTTTATTTAAGAATACCGACTGGATTGATAATGAAGAAATAGATCAATCACAAATTATTGTTGACAAATTTTCATCATCATGTGAACTTCTCACTGAATCGTTGACAGTGAATGCTTTGTCCAGAATGAAAACAGAGGAGTGTCGCGCAAAAGCTCGTAATATTGTTTGTAATATTAATCAGCTTATACCTGATTCACTTCCGAATACCTGTCCAAAATATGGTTAGTTTATAGTATAATTAAAAGTATAATTTTTAAAAATAATTAAAAGTATGATACGATATAAAAGCATAATTTTTAAAAGTAATTAAAAACATAATATAGTATAATCATAATTAAAAAACAAAACGAGAGAGGTTTCTAATGTTAATAGTATTTAGAGTGGTAGAACATCATGAATATGAGATAAATTTATTACTTAATGTTTATTTACAAATCTCTTAAGCTTAGGAAAACGTTTCTTATCCATGAAATGCACAATATTGTCCAAATAGATGAGAATATGTGAAATTTTATTTTTTCAAACAATTACGCTATGTTTTTTGAATTGTTAGAAATGTATTTTTGTTTGAATTCGAAATATTATTTGCTAAAAATTTTTTTTTTTATTTACTTATTTTTTTTTAAAACTGCATTTTGGTTATTTTAGATGATAAGTTACGTGGTCATTATATGGGTTGTTTTAAAGATTCACTAAATTCTCGCCTTCTTAATGGTCATCATTACATATTTAAAAATAATTCACCATTTTATTGTGTAAATATGTGCCTTCGAGCAGGTTATCATTTTGCAGGTTAGCATTTTGATTATACTTTTCATTTTTTTTCTTTTTTTTTTTTTTAAGCAATGAAAATAATTTTCTAATTGATACCATTCATAAACCAATTTTCTTGAATTCATCTATTTATAATATTTTTTCTAAATGGATTAAAATTTATCTGTGAAATTTGTAAATTCTATGATTATCTTGTTGTTTAGCTGTTGAATATCATGATGAATGTTTCTGTGGTGACACGTTGACAAATCTTGTTTCACTTCCAAATATATCATGTGAACAATATCACTGTAATGATAATGATAATAACTTGTTTTGTGGTGGTTATAATGCAGCTGCTGTTTATCGTACCGGTGTAATTGGTAAGAATTGTTCAATTTTAATATTTTTCATAAATAATTAAAATTTCTATACACATTATTGAGAAGCATTTATTTTAACTAATGCTAAAGAAGGATTATTTTTTTTATATATAGCTTATTTTGCTATACAAGATAATTTCTTTGTTAATTGAAAACAAATAAAAAGAATGGTGGAGTGAGAAAGAAAATTAAAATTAACAACGATAAAAACAAGAAAAGAAAAGTGTAAGTAAATAAGGTGGTAAAATTAGCAGTAAAACTATGATATAAGAGGCAAATTAAGATAGTAAAAAATTACGGTATGAATTAAATTTAAAATTATAGATTAGAATGGAATGATCTACTTATAGTTAGTATTAGAAATGAACTTAGTAGCCATATTTTAAAAGATATGAAGTAGGATAGGGAAGAAAAATAAGAGTTTTGATTTAATGAAATGATAATTTTATGTTTATCAATTGCAATGATGAAAAAAATAATGGAACAATAGAAATTCATACTAATGTTAGAAAAAGTTTTTAAAAACATATTGATAAGAATATAAATTTATAATTTTTGAATATAAGAAAGTGTTATGCAAATAAATTATATGTATATTATTTTGGATTTCAAAAAATTATGGATGAGGATTATCGCTATCGTAGTTATTAATGTGAGCAAAACACTTTTATTATGATATGGTATTTTTTTTTAGAAAAACCATTGTTGGTAATTAATTATACTAAACCAGATGATACTGTGCCAAATGTGCAAATTTTATTTCTTTTGCAATTGAATGGACGAAATATTCGTCAGGTAAGTTGAGAAAAGATTTGAGATTGATTAGTTATGTTATAAGTGAAATTTAAAATAATTCTAAATGTAAGAAATTTTTGTGGAATTTATCTTAAAAGTTAATTGATCGCAATTGATAACAGTTGCTGATTAATATTTTATTATTTTATCTTTTTTTCCTGTGGTGCATATTTTTATTTGTTCATTTTACATAAATTCAATTTCATCTCTTAAATTTATTAATTGAAGCTTTTTTTTTCAGGTGAATCGTTTGTTTCGAATTATTTATTCACCAAAGCATTATTATATAATACATGTTGATAGCCGACAACAGTATATGTTTGAGGGTATTTTTTTTTTTTGAAAGAAGTTAAGGAATCACTGTGATTTTTTAATACTTGTCATTTTTTTTTTCTTTTTTGAAAATTTGAGCATCTCTTTATTGTTTTCTATGATTTTTCTATTTTTGCTTTGTTATGAATGTAGTATTATTAGAAATTTCTAAGGTTTTTGTTTTAAATTCAGGTTAGAATATTAAACATCTTAAACTTTCTCAACTCTTTATTCTCTGATTGATTCATGTTTAAGTTTTGTTTTTTTTTTTTTTTATTGTAGGAATGAAGGAACTTGTTGCCATTGTCCACAGAGCTGGTTACAAGAATGTTTATTTGATGGAAAAACGTTATGCAACGATTTGGGCAGGTGCTACATTATTATCTATGATTTTGGAAGTGCTAAAAACAGCTTTGTATACTCTGAATTGGAATAGTTGGGATTTCATGTTGAATTTAAGTGAAAGTAATTTTCCTATCCTTTCAATGGTTGAATTAGAATTTCATCTAGCAAAGTATGTTTTTACCAAAATTTCAAATATTTTTTTTTTTTTGACTGAAGTATTCTTTTTAAAAAACTTCAAATATTTTTTTTTTGACTGAAGTAGAGTTTTTTTTTTTCTTTTAATTGGTTTTACTTTTTTTTTGTTAAGTAATGTTTTAATGTTATAGTTACTTATTGAGTTAACTTAGTTTTTTCATAGATCATTAATTTATTGAAAATTAATTTGTAGAAGTAAAGGGCGAATTTTTTTGAGTAATCACGGTTATGATACTGCGCGATTTATTCAAAAACAAGGACTGGAATATGTTTTTATGCAATGTGAAAATCGAATGTGGCTTCTAATGAAACGGTTAATCATTTGTTGTTCTCTTTAAATATTAAAATTATGAAATTGATATGAGAATATTTAATAAATGTGTCTGTTAATTTTATTACATAGACTAAAATTTTATAAGAATGACTTATTAAGATGGAGTAGCTCTATTGTTGTTATTTTACAAGTACCAGAATATTATCATTTTTGAATAATTATGAATGAATAAAGAAGAATGAATTATATGAAAGAAATAGTGAATGAAAAAAAAAGTGAAAAATTATCAAAAATTTATATAGGATGAAATTTCCAAATTCGATTCGTTTCGATGGTGGCTCTGATTGGATTGTTATTAGTCGGGATTTTGCCGAATATGCTTTATCTGATGAGGAATTACCCTTAAATTTTCGAAAATTTTTCGCTAATGTTCTGCTACCAGTTGAAACTTTTTTTCATACTGTAGGTGAATATTTATTTATTATTTTGCATAATTGATACTTATAAATTGTAATAATATTTATCATAAATAATTGTCGAAAAATTAATTTCTTTTGAGTTCGTTCTATCTGGCTAACAAAAATGTCTTTCAAAAAAGATATTTCTTTATGTAAAAAAAAAAAATAATTTTGATAATTTTGACAATATTTGGAAATAATTTCTGTAGTTTTGCTACAGCTATCATTCTGTTAATTTTTGTACTTTTTAATATAATTCTTGATGGGAACTTATTATAATATTATTTTTTTTATAGTATTAGGAGTTATTGATTAAATTTGGATTTTCTTTCCTTTTTTTGATAATTATATTAATTGTAAAAAAAACTACTATTTATAGCTAGCAGCTAATTCAAAATTTTGTATGCAAGTGGTGAAAGGAAATTTGCATTTGACAAACTGGAAACGTCGACAAGGTTGTCGTTGTGCAGCATTGAAAAAAATTGTGGATTGGTGTGGTTGTTCACCACTTGCTTTTCGATCATCTGATATTTCGAAATTTTCACTTGAGGTATTGGTTTTTATGAATTTATGATTTTCTTTTTTTTTTTTGTTTTCAAATATAATTAGTTGAAAATTTTTTGTTTTTATTTATTTTTTAAATGTTAAAATTAGAAGAATTTTTTAAAGTGACAAATAATTTTTCAGACTGTCAAAAATAGAGTGGTATTTTTTGGTCGTAAATTTGATTCAATGATAAGTCAACGAGCAATTGCAATTGCTGAAGCGCAAGCATTACGATTTACTGATAATATCAATGATAGCAACTTCAATCATCCATCATTTAACAAATCCTGGACAAATGTTTATCTGTCACCGTTTGATCAGTCAGGTAATGCTTACAAATTAAAAATTGAAAAAAGAACCTTCGAAAAGGGAAAAGAAACTATTTTTTTCTTCATTTTCATAAATGTTTTTTTTATCAAATAGAAAATTTGTTGATTTCTTCATGCTTAAATTAAATGGTAATATATTAATTTTTCTTTTAAATTTATTACTTTATTATAAACTGTTATAGAATTATTTGTATATCGAGAAAAAACTTATACTGTTTGACTTTTCAATTGTTCTTTTTTTTTATTCATCTTTTGATCATGCTAACAATAATATTCTGCAACAAGCTATTCCTATAAATTTAGTACAGTGAATCTTGAATGATAGCACAATACTATTGTGAAATATTAGGATTTTATATTTTATTCCAACTGAATAATTTTCAGTTTTATATTTTGAACTTTTAAATGTTGAAATTGCTAATAAAACAATTTAAAATATTGAGCTTTTTTTTTTCATCTCATGGTTATCACAAATTAAATATAATAACTTACAAATTCTTTTTTTCTTCTTTTATTTATGCTTTTATTTAAAGGGATAAAATAGACTTATAGAGGAAAAGTTTAAATCTATATGGGTTATGATAAAAAAAAAAATAAAGAATAAAATTTTTTAGTGTTATTGGAAAATTTTGCTCGTGCATTATTGCCTTATGAAATGAATGGAAATTGTTTATTTGGAAATCTTTCATCAATTATTGCTTATAAAGAAGACGATGAAGCAAATATTCAAAGTATATACAGATCATCGTATAAATGTAATAATAATGCAATTGAATTTATTCAAGTATTAGTAGAATCAATTAATTTGGTAAAATTTATGCATACAATTGTGGATGGTTACGAATTGATAAATCTTGAAATTGGAACCGATTTTGATCTCAAAGAAGAAATTTTTCGGAAATATCATAATATTTTATCGGAGGTTTCTTACTTTTTTATTCTTTATATTTTTATTTTTTGTATAAAAATTGAGAATTATTTATTCATTTAGCTATTTTTTTTTTTATAATTATTAATTGCTGTCATTTTATTATTACTGCATTTAAAAATTATTATTGTAATAATCATTTCATTTTATTGATTTGTATATTATATTATCTTCATGTTAAAAATGCAGTTATTGAGTGGTATTATCAAATTACGTGAATATGAATGAAATTATTTAAATTTAGCTAAATGAAATGGATATTTTTTGAAATATATTTTACATCTATCAAATTCATACTTATGAAAATAATTATTAATTTATTGAATCATTCAGGAAGATACAATTTATGCAAAATTACAATGGCAAAGGATTGAATCGTTAGCAACATCTGTTCATCATAATTTCACAAGTCCTGAAATAATTGTGGAATGGAAGAATCCTTCAAATTTTATTATCAAACGGACAAAAATGAATTCATATAATTCCATGTTTGGTGGCCAATATACGGAATTATTTTCAAATGAAACAACACCTGGTGAATGGACTGTTGAATTTATTCATATGGAAGCTAATATTAGTACTATTATTAGTTCTGTAAAATTTATAATATTTTCAATAACTGATAGAAATATTAATGATGATATAATATTTAAATATTTTCGTCGTATTGATTTTTGCTCAGAAGGTAACATTAACCAGTTGCCAAATTGTTTGGAAACATCATGGAGTGCAAGTTTTCCGGATCTGAAATCTCATTTATTTCTTTGATCCTATTTTGTTATTGTTAAATTTCATCTTTTTTTTTTACTGTTTATATCATATTTATAAATCTGAAAATTTATACATTGCATTTAGAATTTTGAAAAATTTTGTGAAATGTTAAAATATTTGATTTTTTGTTCTCTTTATCTGCTATTGCACAATGCTCAATATTTTTTTCTTTTTTTATGCTTTTTATTTGGAAGTGTTTTATTTGTTTGATATTTATTTGATTAGTTGTTGAATATTCTTCCTACGTTTATTAAAGTTATCACATTTTTGCATTAAATTAATAGATATATTAATTATTTTGAAATTTTCTTCATTTTCCCTCTCTCTCTCTTTATCTCTCTCTCTCTTTGTTTCCTTTTCTTCTTATATTGTATGTTAAATTCAAATTTATGGATCAAATCAAAGTCAGTAAATTGGAGAAATTAAAATATGTCTAAACCAAAAAAAAAAAAAAACAAATTTGAGCATACATAATCAGATCTTCCATTTCAAGTTTAATTTTTGAATATATTGTTCATTTGTGATGCTAATTTATCTTATCATTATTGTATAGATCAAATGAAATTCTTTTAATTTGTCAACAATCATGTAAACAAACGTAAATTTTCCTTAATGAAAAAAGATAAAAGACGACAAAAAAGCTTGATGAAATTAAAAATTGTTTGTTTAAAATTTTGGAATTTCAACATTTGCAATAATTAATCATTCATTTCATATTTAAAAAGAAATGAATAACACATACACTTATTGATCGAAATAATAAGTTTAATAATATTTCTTATGTAAATGAAAAATAGAAGCCAAATAAGTAAGTCCCTGAAAAAAGTAAAAAGGAAAAAATGATAGAAATAAGAAATTAAAAATAAGAATTTGGCTTTATGGTATGATTCATCATTAGTTTTCGTAGCTTTAATTAATCATATTAAAACAAATATTGAAGCTATTCATTTTCTCTTATTTTACTACAAATTATATTCTTCTCATAAGAGTCAAATTTGTAATTAATTTATTTGATCACAAATCTATCTTTTTTTTCGAGAAAAGGAAATGTTTATAATAATAGTAATTATGAATAATAATTTCTTCTTCATTTTCAACCATTTTCTTTCCTGAAAATTTCGAAATTTTTAAATGTTTTCATTTAAATGTTTAAATGCTTTAAATGCTTAGTTGTTTTCATTTAAATGTTTAAATGCTTCAAAAAATTCGAAAATTTTTGAAATTATTTTTTAAATAAAAGCATAGCCATACAGTAATCTTGGGATTATATTCCGTATTTAATGAATTTTAAAATTTTTTCATCGCCTTAAAAACCTAAAAAGATTTGTTTATTCCTTTCATTAGCATTATTTATATATTCATTATTATTATTATTATTTTCATTGCTATTTTTGTTATTGTGATTATAATTATTATTAGTAGTACACTTCATCCATTTAAGAATTAATTACAAAAAAATTATAAAAATGATTTGCTTAAAAGTTGACTGAAGATTATTTTATTTGTGAAGCATTTTTTGTTTTTTTTTTCCCGTCATTCTTTTAGTTTTTGTTTATTTTTGTTAAAGAATCTTATAAGCCATCTTTTGAAAGCTTAATGGGAATATTTTAAAGATTTAATTTTAAACTTTTGCCATCTTAAATCTTAGTATACTTTCGAATTATATTTGTCGTTTGTTTTCATTTTTTTTCTTTTTTCATTTTTTCAAATAAAAATTTATTGTCTTGAATTCAAGAAAAAAGCTCTCTTTCTCTTTCTTCTTCTCTCTTTCTCCTTCTCTCTCTCTCTCTCATTTACAGGAATTACCTTTTCCATCAATTAAAGAAAAAGGAAAAAAAGGCGCAAAAAGATCGGCAATGAATGTTATGTTTAAGTTATATTTACCCCAAAATATTACTTAATAGGTGGTTAAGAAAAAAAAAATAAATTAATCAGTAATTAATTGGTAATTAAATAAACTTGTTTATACCGGAATTGCATTTACGGAAAAATGAAATCAATTTTAAATACTTTTGTATGTAATATCCGACATAACAACTACTACTGATTATTTTGTTATGTCGAAGTTAAATTATTTATCCAAAAAATAGAATAAATTATTAACTGCTCCCTTACATATCAAAAAATGGGCAACTGATATTGATTATATTTATCATATTGGAATTTTATTTTCTCTAAAAATGGAACAGATGTTGGTTCTTTTATTATTTCAGAATTACATATTTATACGGATAACAAGATTATATTAAGAAAAAAAAAACAAAAAAAGAGGATGAAAACATAAATCATAATAAATAATTTATGGAGTGCAAAAAAAAAAAAAAAGAAAAGTGATAAAAATTTTCTTTCATTACAAATTTTTTATTATTATTGTTATTACAAAATTTATTCTAAATTTTATAATTTGACAGCGATAAACAAAAGTGAAAGAAAACTTTTAATAATTGATAATTTAATAAAACTTTCTCAACAAAATTTAATAAGAAAAATTATCAATTAAAAATTGACTTATATATTTGTTTAAAAGAAGAAAAAAATTAATCATTAAAACAAAAAAAAAAGAAATAGAAAAAATATGAAGAAAAAAAGGAAAATAAATATTTTCATTTTACATTTTTCTCTTCAATATTCTCTAAATGCATATAGATATATACAAATATAAATATAATTTTTAATATTATCAAATTCATTCTTCATTTTCCTCTTAATGTGAAAATTCTAAAAAGTGAAAACTTTTCCAAAATGATTTGAAATAATGTTAAATTTGGAATTTTGTCCTTGCCCTCAAAAGCTGTGAAATTTGCATAAATTTAGGTCAAGTATTGATATTTGCATCATTCTAATACTATCGCATTCAACGATCATCATCATCAATTTTAACATTGAGCCTTTCTCTTTCCCTCTCTCTCTCTCTCCCTCTCTCTCTCTCTCTCTTTCTCTTTGCCTCTTTCTACCACTTTGTGAAATTTACATTGAGCCTAATCCTAAATATATAATTCCCAAAAGGTTAAGGCTTTTTATACCAAAAGTCATCGACCCTATCCTATTAAATTTTTCATTCATTTAAATTCTTTTACATTGCTCAATAAATGGAGCATTAATAATATTTGGCAAATCTTTTTACATCCCTATGAAAGATTATTTTATTAATTCATTTTAGGCTAATAATTTAATAAATTTATATTATTTATGAAAAATAAAAAACAAATTTATCGAAAAATAGAAAATTTGTATATGACAAATTTATAATTATCCTTGCGTACATATATATTTAAATATTTAAGTATTTCGATTATTCATAAATTTATAATTATCCTTACTTNAAAAAAACAAAAAAAGAGGATGAAAACATAAATCATAATAAATAATTTATGGAGTGCAAAAAAAAAAAAAAAGAAAAGTGATAAAAATTTTCTTTCATTACAAATTTTTTATTATTATTGTTATTACAAAATTTATTCTAAATTTTATAATTTGACAGCGATAAACAAAAGTGAAAGAAAACTTTTAATAATTGATAATTTAATAAAACTTTCTCAACAAAATTTAATAAGAAAAATTATCAATTAAAAATTGACTTATATATTTGTTTAAAAGAAGAAAAAAATTAATCATTAAAACAAAAAAAAAAGAAATAGAAAAAATATGAAGAAAAAAAGGAAAATAAATATTTTCATTTTACATTTTTCTCTTCAATATTCTCTAAATGCATATATATATATACAAATATAAATATAATTTTTAATATTATCAAATTCATTCTTCATTTTCCTCTTAATGTGAAAATTCTAAAAAGTGAAAACTTTTCCAAAATGATTTGAAATAATGTTAAATTTGGAATTTTGTCCTTGCCCTCAAAAGCTGTGAAATTTGCATAAATTTAGGTCAAGTATTGATATTTGCATCATTCTAATACTATCGCATTCAACGATCATCATCATCAATTTTAACATTGAGCCTTTCTCTTTCCCTCTCTCTCTCTCTCCCTCTCTCTCTCTCTCTCTTTCTCTTTGCCTCTTTCTACCACTTTGTGAAATTTACATTGAGCCTAATCCTAAATATATAATTCCCAAAAGGTTAAGGCTTTTTATACCAAAAGTCATCGACCCTATCCTATTAAATTTTTCATTCATTTAAATTCTTTTACATTGCTCAATAAATGGAGCATTAATAATATTTGGCAAATCTTTTTACATCCCTATGAAAGATTATTTTATTAATTCATTTTAGGCTAATAATTTAATAAATTTATATTATTTATGAAAAATAAAAAACAAATTTATCGAAAAATAGAAAATTTGTATATGACAAATTTATAATTATCCTTGCGTACATATATATTTAAATATTTAAGTATTTCGATTATTCATAAATTTATAATTATCCTTACTTACATATTATACACATACGTATTTAAATATCTAAGTATCTCAATCATTTTATATTCTCTAATCAATTAATCATAATTGAATACATACATACTTAAACATTTAAGTATTTCAATTATTCTATATTCTTTATTCAATCAATCATAATTGAATACATATATACTTAAATATTCAAGTATTGCAGTTATTCTATATTCACTTAAACATTTAAGTATTTCAATTATTCTATATTCTTTATTCATTTAATCATAATTGAATACATATATACTTAAATATTCAAGTATTTCAATTATTCTATATTCTTTATTCAATTAATTATAATTGAAATAATTATGACAAAAAAAAAAATATTCTAATTCTATGTGTAATAATCATTTGTAAAGAAAGAAAAAGCAAAAACGCCAATTTCATCCTTTTTTTTCTTTAATTTATAAGCATTGTTTGTTTGATCAAACAGTGATAAACAAATATTTGTCCAGAATTTGTTAAAATGATAACAAATGATTTGCTATCACTGATACTATTTGATAAAATGTTCTTTAGCAATAGAAATAGTTTGTTAATATATCATTGGATGATTACTTTATTTATTATACTTTATTATATGTAATATAATTAAGTTATTCATTATTGTTTTTCACTCAGTTTGTTTTAACATTATTTCAATCATATTGAATAAAATAAAAAATAAAATTTTGTAGCATTAATAATAATTAAGTTATGATGAAAAAATATCACAATCAAAATATGAATGAATCAATTAAAATTAAATTTGATTAAAATACAAATTATTAGAGACAAAAAGTTTTGCATATTGATTTTATTCCATAATAATGACAATGATAATGATAATAATGAAGTGATAATGTTAATGATAATAATAACAGTGACAAGTGATAAACAAATAATTGTTACATCCGTGAATAATTATCCAGTTATGAACATATGCTAATTTCCTCTTCTTTAAACAATAGAATTCTATAAATTAATTAATTACACATAAATAGAAATATTACATTTGAAATTAAAAAGAAGATTTTTAATTTTATGAATTAAGATAAAATTATTCATTATTTTTATATATCTATTTGAATTCTAATATAAACTTGCAAATCATACAATTATCTATTACAACCCTTGCTACTATCATCAAATTTAATTATTTATCTATTAAAAAGAAAATTAAATTCTTTTCAATTTCAAATAATTAAACTTATAAGCTTAAATTAGCAGTATTCCTTTTTTTTTTTCTTTTTTTATATAAAAGAAATTATACTTTGATCTTTCATTGAAATAAAAATTTTCTCATTTTCCTCGTCTTTTTCCTATTATGCTCACATATGCTTCTTGTTAAGGCCAAAATAATTCCAACAAAAAATTGGCCAAGATTTGGAAATGATTTACAAATTGCTTGGCTAATTTTATCTTTTAGGCTATGCATTTTTTGAAATTTTTCATAGCCTATTAACATAAAAGTTGGTGAAATTGTTTTAATTTAGGAAAAGAATTCAATTTCAAACTACAATTAAGCTTTTTTTTATGTCTTTCCTTTTCTCTTTTTATGTGATTTTAAATGTTTGTAATTTTTTCCTTAGGCTTAAAAATAAATTAAAACCATCATTACATTTCTATAAACTATAAAATAAATCATTTCACATAATTATTAATTTCTTATATTATTAAAAAACAAACAAATATTATTGGGAAATATTGTCATTTCATCCTTTTCATTTTTTTTTTTGCTAAAAAAAATATTTTTACAATTTTTTATTTATTTTTCCATTTCTTCTTCTTCCTATTTAGTGCTTTTCCTTCTTCTCCATCTTATCATTTCCTTTTTGAAATTTTTTTTTAAAAGAAAAGAAACCAATGCCTAGAATTTTCCATTTGTTGCTATCAAATTTGAAATTAATTGAGTCAATAGATTTCTTTTTTTTCCATTTTGCATTCATCATATTAATAATAAATAATAAATGGATAAAAATGCTTTTCTCTCTTTTCACTGCTTCATCTTGTCACCTCTTGTCACCTTCCATGTCATCTCTGTCTCTTGTCATAAAATTTCATGAAATATGACAGCACCGTCAAATAATTATATAGAATAATCCATTTTGACAAGGGAAAGACAGCGCTAGTTTAAACGAATTTTCTAATTTTAAATTGGATTAGAAATTGCAAAATAATTCGTTTTCTTTTTCAAATTAAATATAAAATTGTGAAATTTTTGGAACAATGCTGGAATGCTTAAATTTTTTCTTTCTATTATTATTATTACTATTGTTATTATAATTATTATTATTATAAAAAATATACTTCGAATTTGAATAACTAAAANNTTTCTAATTTTAAATTGGATTAGAAATTGCAAAATAATTCGTTTTCTTTTTCAAATTAAATATAAAATTGTGAAATTTTTGGAACAATGCTGGAATGCTTAAATTTTTTCTTTCTATTATTATTATTACTATTGTTATTATAATTATTATTATTATAAAAAATATACTTCGAATTTGAATAACTAAAATAATATTTCAGGTAATTATGAATTGTTGAAAAGTTTTTTTTTTTTGCAGAGAGCAAATATGAAAAATGAGGGCTATTTTAAATTATTGAAAAAGACAGAAGCGGATGATAATGAATATAGTTGTAAATATATGAGGTTATACACAATCATTAATGTCAAATCATACGACTGAATGAATTTGGATCGAGCAGAAAATTTGGATTTCAATCGTAAAATGAAACAACAAAAAAAAAAAAAAAAAAAAAAAGTTCTCAATCTGAATTGCAATAAAAAAATTTTTTGAAAGGAAAAAGAAAATCGTATATAAAAATTCGATTATTATAAGTGGACAAAGATTGAGAACGAACGATTTTATGAAATTATATTCATAAAATACTCCTTCAATTAAAATTAGACAGTCTTCAACGATAATTTGAATAGTTTTATTGAAATATTATTTTTTTTTTCTAAAAAAAAAAAGAGAAGAAAAAACATTGAGAAAAATAATGATAAAAATACTGTGAATCAATATTTTTGTTTTTGCTTTTTTTTTTCCTTTTCTCTCTTTTTTTTTAAACCGTTTTCTTTTTTATGAAAATTATAAACATTTTTACGTTTTTCCTTTAGGGAAATGAACAGCATTTTTGAAATTTTTTTTTTCGTATTTTTCTCTTCAATTTTTTTTTTTTTTTGTGAAATTTTTACTCGTTTCAATCCGATTTAAATTCCCTATAGATTAATCACTCATATGGCGTCTAAATTCCTGATGCCCTTGAAGAAAAAAAAAAAAAGTAGGTTCCGTTACTACTATATCATTTCATTTCAATTCTACTCCCTAGTGTTAAATTTCATTTTTTTTTTT